>PQFF01000007.1:250403-263223 GCA_003547095.1 Diversispora epigaea | reverse complement strand
AAACATTTCTTACTTTAAACAAAACTAGGAATAGGAATCGTGAGACAGGACTTATGAGTAATTTTACTCAACTTGAATAATTGAGTATAAAAATTATAATTGTACTCATAAATAATTGTGAGTAATCGTAAATAATTGTAATTGTAAATAATTGTAATTGTGAATAAAAAGGGTGAGTTTAAAAATTAAAGGGTGAGTGCAAAAAAATTAAAAAAAAGGATAAGTAATTCGTAGTCAAGTAGGGTAAGTAATCAAGTAAATAAACAATAATAAATATAAATATTAAAAATTAGATTAATTAGATTATCCAATGATATAGTGATTATTCAATTTTTAATTTTTATTTGTTTATTTAATTTCTAATCAGTCCAATCTTTATTTGTTTATATACGAAACCTTGTCTCAAGTTTATTATTTAAAAAAAAAAAAGTTTCTTATAAAGATAAGATTTAGACTAACCCAAAAAGTCATATCTGCAACTTGCTATTTAATAATTCCAGTATGTAAACAATTTCACACAAGGATAGATAAATATATTTTTAAAATATTGTTTTTGGTTATTGTTATTATTATTATTATTATTATTATTTAACTTTTTATCAAGAATTTTTATGGGTGTGCCTCGTAGGTCCCATTTGACATGTTTGGTGGAGCTCCGTGGGCCACCATCATGTTTTTTATATTATATTATTTTATTTATTTTCAATTAGATATTAAAATTTAAATTATATTTTTTATTTAGGTAAGTTTTTTACTTTTTTCAATATCAATTTAATTTTTAATTTTTTTAATTTTTTTAATTTTTTTGTATTTATTGAGATTATAAGGTTCCTCATAAAAAATTTCCTAATCCTAATGGTTAGAAAGGTTTTACTTTTGCAGGTTCAATTTTTGCAAAGGTCTTTACACTATGTAATTATAAATTATTTTAGATTTATTTTTTTTTGAACAATTTGGTAATACAAATTTTTGCTTTATTAGAAATTACAATTACAATCCTTAAATAAAGACAGTACGTGTGTTTATACATTATCAAGTAACTCTAAGCATAACCAGAAAGGGAATTCTTATACTATCTCAGACATTTTATAAATATGATTTTGTTTTAATTTTATAAACAACCACTCAAAATTAAAACTTCGACCAATGAAAGTCTATATATAAAGAGAATCCCAAACTCGTGCATACTACCATACTCATCAACTTAACTACAACTTCACTATTAAACTCTTTTCAAACTATAACTTAAAAGAACATCTCCTACTTCCATTTTCTGATCCACTATATACCTTTAGAAATTTATTTCAGATNTACGAAACCTTGTCTCAAGTTTATTATTTAAAAAAAAAAAAGTTTCTTATAAAGATAAGATTTAGACTAACCCAAAAAGTCATATCTGCAACTTGCTATTTAATAATTCCAGTATGTAAACAATTTCACACAAGGATAGATAAATATATTTTTAAAATATTGTTTTTGGTTATTGTTATTATTATTATTATTATTATTATTTAACTTTTTATCAAGAATTTTTATGGGTGTGCCTCGTAGGTCCCATTTGACATGTTTGGTGGAGCTCCGTGGGCCACCATCATGTTTTTTATATTATATTATTTTATTTATTTTCAATTAGATATTAAAATTTAAATTATATTTTTTATTTAGGTAAGTTTTTTACTTTTTTCAATATCAATTTAATTTTTAATTTTTTTAATTTTTTTAATTTTTTTGTATTTATTGAGATTATAAGGTTCCTCATAAAAAATTTCCTAATCCTAATGGTTAGAAAGGTTTTACTTTTGCAGGTTCAATTTTTGCAAAGGTCTTTACACTATGTAATTATAAATTATTTTAGATTTATTTTTTTTTGAACAATTTGGTAATACAAATTTTTGCTTTATTAGAAATTACAATTACAATCCTTAAATAAAGACAGTACGTGTGTTTATACATTATCAAGTAACTCTAAGCATAACCAGAAAGGGAATTCTTATACTATCTCAGACATTTTATAAATATGATTTTGTTTTAATTTTATAAACAACCACTCAAAATTAAAACTTCGACCAATGAAAGTCTATATATAAAGAGAATCCCAAACTCGTGCATACTACCATACTCATCAACTTAACTACAACTTCACTATTAAACTCTTTTCAAACTATAACTTAAAAGAACATCTCCTACTTCCATTTTCTGATCCACTATATACCTTTAGAAATTTATTTCAGATTTATTTTTTGTTGTTATATATAAACCTAAATATTAATTATTTAATTTTAAAATGAAAATATTTAGACAGCTATTATTTTTTTCAATTTTAAAATAATAAGTCTGTACTTTTATAAAAGATATAATTTATTTTTATCTTTAAATACCATTTTTAATATTTATTTATTATAATAAAAAGTTTTATATATATAAATAATTATAAACTATTTCTAATTTTTATATTGTTATAAACAAGTTTATTAATAAATTTTTTTGTTTTTATAAATATATTTTATATATAAATATTAAAGTTAAAGCTTACTACTGATAATGTAATAATAATAAAAATAATATAATTGCAAATATAATTAAAATAATCAAAATTACAAGGAAAAATAGNTATTATTTTTTTCAATTTTAAAGTAATAAGTCTGTACTTTTATAAAAGATATAATTTATTTTTATCTTTAAATACCATTTTTAATATTTATTTATTATAATAAAAAGTTTTATATATATAAATAATTATAAACTATTTCTAATTTTTATATTGTTATAAACAAGTTTATTAATAAATTTTTTTGTTTTTATAAATATATTTTATATATAAATATTAAAGTTAAAGCTTACTACTGATAATGTAATAATAATAAAAATAATATAATTGCAAATATAATTAAAATAATCAAAATTACAAGGAAAAATAGGAAAAATTAATATGAATTTGGAAGAGGGTCCTCTGCTCTTAACCCAAATCGTGTACGTATTAAATCTAAAAAAAATAGTTAATTATTAATATATGTTTTTAGTTTATATATTCAATATTAAATAACAAAATTATGTACTTATTTGTTTTCGTCTAAGATCCGATGATACAGGTGGGATTTGAGTTTGTTCAATTTTTGGTTTAGTAAGTTTAGTAAATTTATTCAATTCACAAGAATTATTAAGATCTTGTTTAGCAATTAATTTTGATGTAATTTTCCCTTTCCTATCCCTCTCAATTCCTTTTTTAAAATCATCATAAACTGAAGAAAAGTTACGGTGATGGTGAAAGAATGTATTATGTACAAAATAAACTATACTGTGGCGAATACCTCTAGTTATAGGAAAATTGCCATGAAGTAAAAGACAGGAGGAAAATGCTACAATTTGTCCAGCTTGAAGAAGAACAACAATCTGAAGTTGAGGAAAGCATAATTCACCTCCAACAAAATCTCCAAGAGCAACCAAAAAACAAAGACTATTTAATTCATCATGTTCGTCCCAGTGAAAATTACTTATTGTGTTGTAATTAATTGCAATCATAGGGAAAATTTCAAATAATTTAGGAACAAATGATCCCCCAAGCTTTAATAATTTTTTATACAAACCTTTATAATGTTCTTGAACAAATTTATTAATACAAATTGATAGTGGGTTGAGACTACTAAGTAAATTATTAACACATTCCTGATGTTCACAATTATGCATGCTAGCAGTGTTTGAACTTGTAAATGGTAGAAGGTTATTTCTTGTGTATACACCAAAATGTTCAATGAAATTTTTCCAAAATTCCTTACTTCTATGTGATGGATTTTTTAAAGTATGAAAATAATAATTATTTATACCTTCAGTAGCTTGCGTTATAGCAGTTATAGCAGTTGAATCAAGTTNATCAAAATGAATTAATGTTCTACCATTAATATCTGTAATACATGTTGACTTTTTTATATAACACCCTTTTAGAAGATGACAATCATTTCGTGCAGATATTATTAATTTTGTTTTCTCCATTCGAGAAATATACTCAGCAGTTGAAATATTTTGTGAAATATTATTTTGTGAATCTATAGCATGTTTTAGTTTCATCCATTTGGATCGAAGATATCGACGTGTATTTCTTCTTGTAACTGGCTCTTCTATTCCTAACTAACGATCCAAATTAATCCATGATCTATTTTTTAAATCGTTAGTTTGAAATTCTATTTCTTTATTATGATCTATCTTGTTAATTAATGGCAGAAATTTGGATGGAAGATAAGGTATCTCATTATTTACTATTTTTGCCTCTCGAATTAAAATTTCAATCAATAATTCTCTAGTATAAATTTTTTTTGAAATTTTGTTAACATTGGATGCAACACAATCTAATGAAGAAAGGAAAACGCTTTTCCATTTTTCTTCGATGTAATAGATTTTGTCACTTGTACTTAGTCCTCGGGTTGCCCACTAGGTCCTATGCTAATTATATAAATACATAAATAAATTCATATTAAAAAAAATTAAAAAGAATTACATTTTATGTAAATTAAACTAATAAATTTTTTTATTTTTGCGGACTGCACAAACCACTCAGGTTAAAGTATTGAGCCACTAGTAAAATGATTATGCGATTTCTACAACATAAATACAAAGTCAGAGGCCTCATCATTTCAATAATAGAAATGAAATTTTTTGCATAACTAAGTATACTCAAAACAAAGAACCTGGGTGATTGAACTATCAACATAAAAGTACCTTACAATATTATAAAAAATTTAAAATTATATATACTTGATTCGGGTCAAAAAAAATATTATTTGTTGTTATTAATACAGGTTCAATATCATCTGCTGGTAAGGTTGAGTTTTGTTTCTTTTCAAGCTTTCGTTTTTTATTATAGCGAGAGTGATGAGACAACTTTCTACTTTGTTTTTTTTGTGACATATTAACAGGACAAGAAAAGTTTTTCAAAATATTATTATTATAAATATTTATTATTTCAATTATCAGTAGACTAGTAAAAAAATGCAAAGGGTAAATTATCTAATAAGTCATTAAGGTTTATAACCCTAAAGCCAAGAAAAATAATTTATATTTGCATGTGTGAAAATGATTGGTAATATTTTATTTAAAAAAAAAACATAACGGGTATCAATTTTTAAGGGTACTATTTTTATAAATTTAGACAAAAAAAGATAATTATATAGTTTAAAAAGTTATAAGTGAGTAATATTTCATTTATTTTTAGTTTAGAATATTTTTAGATGTTTATTAATTTATATAAATTACTCGTTCGATATTTTGTATAGTTTTGACTATGATATTAGGTCGATCTTCTATTGATAGATCTTGTGCAACTCCAAGATCTAGATTTAAATTACTACTAAATTCTCTAAATTAATTTTATTAAAATCTTAAATAACCAGTATTTCTTGGGCAGAGATAACTTGTTTGTCCTCTTCTGTGATATGAATAATATGTGGAACAAGTTCTTCTCTTGCTTGTGGTGTGGAGTTAACAATAGGTTGAGTTTATGAAGGTCCTGTGGCAGTTAATGGACGATTTCGGCGTCTCGGTAATGTAGTCAGTAAAGTAAAATCAGGTAAATTTATTCGTGCTTGTTTCTGTTGTTCTCGTAGACGTTGTATTCGCTCCCTTTCTAACTGTTCTTGCTGTGGGTGTTCTTGTTCTTGAAATCTGTTTCCAAGTCTTCCCGGTCTTTCGAAATCGGCTAATTATGCTTCGCGATTTCGTCTGTGGTAAGTGATGTTATCTTTTCTTTCCCTCTTTTCTTGTTGTTTTTGTCACTCTTCTTTTCTATGTTCCTCTTCTGTGCTGTTCTAACTTTTCTTGGGCTGTTCTACTTCCTGGTGCCGTTCTAACTTTCTGGTGCCAGCTTATTTTACTTGAAATCAGTGATTTCAACTTGTTCTCCGTTCTCCGTTTTCCCGGTGTTGTTGTTCGGTATTCTTCTGGATCTTCAGTATGGAGATGTTGGTGTTCTTGATTCTAGTCTTGTGGTAGTAGTTGTAGTGTTCGTGGGGTTCCAAATTCTTGTTATTCGCGGTTCTGTACCCTTGGTTTATTTTTCTTCGGCGGTAGTGTTGATGCTTTTTCCCGGGTTTCTTCTGGTTCGAGGGGTGGGGTTTCTTCTTGTTCCTCTTCTTGGTTGTTGTTGTTTTCCGGTATAAGGAAGTTCTGGATATAATTCATACACTATTTAATATTTCCTTCTCTTGCGGTTCTCCCGCGGCCATAAATAATATAAGTTTTTATTAAATAAATAAGTTTTTAATAAATTAACAAGAGAAAAAAAAAATTAAATAATTAATTAACTATAATTAAAAATAGAATGAAAATTTAATTAAACAAAACGAATAAATTAAATTAATTTTAAGATAATTAAATTTTTAAATAAACTAAAATAAATTAAATAAACTTTAAAACTAAATTAAATAAACTAAATTAAAATAAACTTTTATTATTTTTAGAACTTCACTACGGGTTTAATAAGGGTAGGTATAGAGAATAAAGATAAAATAATAGAATTTTTCTTAAAAAAAAAATTAAATAAAATAAATTTTTAATTTTGACGTTTTATACGTCACGGGTGCGTTATAAGAAAGAAATATTTAAATAAAAGACTAAGAGATAACTTAAAATAATAAAATTTATCACAAGAAAGTTCGTGGGTGGAGAAGAAAATAAAATAAAATAAATGAATTCTCAACGAATTCGTCAGTCGTTTATTCGTCGCAGCTTTTGACTATGAAACTACAATACGGGATGTGATGACCTAATAATTAATCTGAATGTGATAATTAAACGTCTGCTGCTACCAAATGTAAGAATTCGATCGAAACTCTTATTTTGTTAAGGGTGTGTGTGTGTGTTGAGTTAATTCTATAACTCCACTTCAATGAAGAAGCTAAATGTGTGTATAAAATGTAAATGTAATGAGTTATAAAACTCCAACTTCAACTAGAAGTCAATGTGTAATACTTGAGCAAAAGCTTCACTTCAATACAAAGCAAATGTATAGTAGTACATAATTAATAATAAATGAATTTACATAATTGGGGGACCGTTAAAGCCAGGTGCTATCACATGATAAGACGATCATCGCCTGCCCGGAAACTGAAACTATCATATGACATATATGACATTTCGGCCAATTAGATTGCGTAAAAATACTCACGAAAAAATAAAAAAAAGTACAAAAATAATTTTTATTTGCTTTGTCATAATATTTTATTATTTGTAAAGTTTATTTTATATTTTCGAAATCATTTTTTTTTTAAAATAGGATCTAAACAAGTTTTTAACCTTTCCATAAATTCACTTTTTTCCTTTTCATTACCATTCTCTTCGATATTCCAATATTCATTGCGTGTTCTTTCCATTAATTCACTTACGGTTAGTTTTCTATTTTCTGCCGCTTTATTAATTTCATCTATTTCACGTATTTCAAAACTTACTAACTCCCGATGCTCATAAATTTCGAATCCGCTCTCATCAAACATTTGTTGAAATCGGTTTCAAGCATCAATTGTCAGCAATTTCCTGGGACCATATAGTTGTTCGTGAAAAATATGTTTACAAGGGAGCATATATTTGTGAAAAAAAGTACAGTGACACTCGAGTGATGTTAAACCAGGTAATTCTTTTCCTTTTTCTATTCTATCATTAACAAATAAAATTTCATTAACTATTAATTTTTGAATTGGAAGAGGGAATTTATGAATCTCTTTTAAAATATCATCATCAACACCGGTAACTGAAATTTTTTTAACACGAAATTCGAACGCGACATAATCTGAATCTGAACGCCTTTTCAAATCAAGTGCAACGATCTTGTTACACGCACCAATTAAACCATGTTGAGAGGAGATCATTTTTTTTAGTTCACTATGATACGATTCCAAAGCATTGGTTGATGTTACTTGCAAAAGTAATGGGGAATGCTGGCGAGCCCAAAGGGCCCATTGATGAATATTTTTCAAATAGTATCTTGAGATATACCGTTTAATAGGAAGGAGGGCGCAATCATTAATTGATTCTTGAACAAGCATCTCACAACCAATTTTCGTTCGTTTATGCATAGCTTGAATCATCTTGCTTCGAGTTTTTGAATCATAAATTTTACTCATCCAAGTTCGCATAACATGTACGGTGCAAAAAATAACGGTACATTCCTGTTCACCTTTTTGAAGACCCGGAAAAGCNAATTTCCTGGGACCATATAGTTGTTCGTGAAAAATATGTTTACAAGGGAGCATATATTTGTGAAAAAAAGTACAGTGACACTCGAGTGATGTTAAACCAGGTAATTCTTTTCCTTTTTCTATTCTATCATTAACAAATAAAATTTCATTAACTATTAATTTTTGAATTGGAAGAGGGAATTTATGAATCTCTTTTAAAATATCATCATCAACACCGGTAACTGAAATTTTTTTAACACGAAATTCGAACGCGACATAATCTGAATCTGAACGCCTTTTCAAATCAAGTGCAACGATCTTGTTACACGCACCAATTAAACCATGTTGAGAGGAGATCATTTTTTTTAGTTCACTATGATACGATTCCAAAGCATTGGTTNGTTACAATACTTTTGGCTTCTATACTGCTTTGGTCTGCTAAAAAATATCGGGGTTTCCAAGAGCTACAAAATCGTCGGGTTATTATCAATGCCTCTGCAACAGTGTCACTGTCTTCTTTACTGACAAAAAAATGTGCACCAACATCCCAACATCCATATCCATCTCGAATATACAGTGTAAACAAACGCCAGTCATACTTATTTGTTTTGTGTGTAGAGTCTATCAAGGTTAACCATCCATATCGTTGAAGTTTTTCAAGTTGTTTTGATTGCGCAAAAACAAAACCGCGTGTAGATTGGTGATGAGTTTCATATAATTCAACTTGATATCCTTCTTTTTTTAAAAAAAGAATCGTATCCTGAATATCTGTTGTTAATTTAGAAGTACCCACAAGATAAGTATTTTGAGATCCATGGATTTTATATTTTATGTTGGCAACTTCTCTCCACTTTAATTCCTTTACGCTCATGCCGAGATTCAGTTTTTCAGTTCCAAACTCTTTAACTGCATTAATTATTGCAGGTACGGGATAATTTTTAACTGCTTCTTTTTCTACCAAAACTCGAACAGCTTGGGAGCGTTTTAATTTGTCACTTTCTTCTATGTTATGTGTGTGGTCGGGGGAATCTTGGAATCGTTCAATACATACTTTTTGCTTAGCAACAAATCTTGATATTTTTATTTTTGCAAAACATAAGTTTGCTGTTCGAACCTTTGTTTTTCGTCGTTTCTCACTTGGAATATCCTGTTTGCGTGTACTTGATTCAAAATGTTTTGTAAAGCGACATACGAAAGTTTTCCAAGAATTTCCGTTGACATGATTCTTATAACTAAACTTTATCCAAATATTTGTAACTAATGGCCACCATTCATTATCAAACTCTTTCATCGGCACTTCAAATGGTTGTTGAACGTTAAAAAGTAATGTGCGTTTTTGATCGGTAGTAAGGTTTGCAATTGAGTTGGTTGCTAAGGTGTTAGTTAAAGTAGTTGGTTCAGGAAATAGTTGCGGAAAAGCATATATAGGAAGTATTTGTTGTGAAAAATCTTGAGAAAAGTTTTCTTTGTCAAAAATACTCATAATTNTTTTATAGATTTAAATTAAAAAAAAGATAATTATATAGTTTAAAAAGTTATAAGTGAGTAATATTTAGTTTATTTTATTAGTTTAGAATATTTTTAGATATTCAAAAGTACTAACTATTACTTTTTAGAACTATTTTTATAGTGAAATCGACACTTTACTAATATTGCTATTTTATAGATCTAAACAAGAAAGAAGGGTAATTATATAATTTTAAAAGGGTTTATATAGTTATAAGTAGATAATATTTCGTTTATTTTATTAATTTAAATAATTTTCAGATATTTAAAAGTATTAACTATTACTTTTGGTTATTTCTAAAACTATTTTTTAGTATCGGGTGGCACAATACCGTTTTTATAGATTTAGATAAAAAAAGATAATTATATAGTTTAAAAAGTTATAAGTGAATAATATTTCATTTATTTTATTAGTTTAGAATATTTTTAGATATTCAAAGGTACTAACTATTACTTTTTAGAATTATTTTTATAGTAAAATCAGCACTTTACTAATATTGCTATTTTATAGATTTAAACAAGAAAAATATAGTTTAAAAGGAGTTTATAGTATATATGTTATCAAAACTAATTTAACCTTGATTCAACTCTTAAAATTTCAATTTTTAATTGTGTCTGACTCAACTAATTGTATCAATTACTAATAAAAATCAAAATTTACTTTAATTCAACTTCAATTTTTCTCAATTTTAATTGCGTCTGATTCAATTCAATAGTTTTGACGACATATATAGTTTATAGAGTTATAAGTGAATAATACTTTGTTTATTTTATTAGTTTAGATATATTTATAGATAATAATATAGAAATAAAAGAAGTGGGTAAATAATATAGAAATGAAAAAAATAGGTAATAATATAGATGNTGTAACTAATGGCCACCATTCATTATCAAACTCTTTCATCGGCACTTCAAATGGTTGTTGAACGTTAAAAAGTAATGTGCGTTTTTGATCGGTAGTAAGGTTTGCAATTGAGTTGGTTGCTAAGGTGTTAGTTAAAGTAGTTGGTTCAGGAAATAGTTGCGGAAAAGCATATATAGGAAGTATTTGTTGTGAAAAATCTTGAGAAAAGTTTTCTTTGTCAAAAATACTCATAATTTTTTTTAAGTATTTTAAAAAAAAATATTCAGAATCACTGTTAAACTGGAATGCAATAAAGTCAACCAACTGAAGTAACAATGAATAAATGAAGATGAGAGAGAAGATAAATGGAGGTGAAAATAGAGGAAAGTATTAAAAGGAGGTGTGGATGGTTGTGAGCGCGATTGTTTTTTTTACTTTTTTTTATTTTTTCGTGAGAAGTATTTTTACGCAATCTGATTGGCCGAAATGTCATATATGTCACATGATAGTTTCAGTTTCCGGGCAGGCGATAATCGTCTTATCATGTGATAGCACCTGGCTTTAACGGTCCCCCATAATTGGAAATAATCTTAAAAAAATCGAGATTGGTAAAAATCATGTGATAAGATAATATAAGTATATAATATAATATAATATAAATATAATAAAATAGAAATAAAAATAGAATATATACGAAAATAAAAATAATAAAAATAGTAAAAATAGAATAATATCAAAATAAAAATAGAACTGTTACATGAGTAATATTTCGTTTATTTTATTAATTTAGAATATTNTTAAAATTTCAATTTTTAATTGTGTCTGACTCAACTAATTGTATCAATTACTAATAAAAATCAAAATTTACTTTAATTCAACTTCAATTTTTCTCAATTTTAATTGCGTCTGATTCAATTCAATAGTTTTGACGACATATATAGTTTATAGAGTTATAAGTGAATAATACTTTGTTTATTTTATTAGTTTAGATATATTTATAGATAATAATATAGAAATAAAAGAAGTGGGTAAATAATATAGAAATGAAAAAAATAGGTAATAATATAAATGTTAAATAATGCGTATATATTATATCTCTATTTTCAATATTTGTAATTAAATTAAAATTTACAATACATTAATTCCGTCAGGCATCATTAATCTAAATTAAATTACTTTAATTATAAGTCATAATTTTATTTGCATAATTTTTGCTAAATTTTAGATATCTCATAAAAACTTTGTATAGAGTTAATATAAAAAACATTTGCATATTTTTGATCAAAATCTTGTAGATCTTTTATGACATTTATTATAATATTTCGGGGTCCTGATACATCCTTATTTTTAGGATACATCCTTATTTTTAGGATCCATCCTTATTTTTAGGATCCATTCTTATTTTTAGNCTTAAAAAAATCGAGATTGGTAAAAATCATGTGATAAGATAATATAAGTATATAATATAATATAATATAAATATAATAAAATAGAAATAAAAATAGAATATATACGAAAATAAAAATAATAAAAATAGTAAAAATAGAATAATATCAAAATAAAAATAGAACTGTTACATGAGTAATATTTCGTTTATTTTATTAATTTAGAATATTTTTAGGTACTAATTATTACTTTTTAGAACTATTGAAATTAGTACATTACCCACATTACTATTCTATAGATCTAAACAAGAAAGAAGAGTAATTAAATAGTTTTAAAGAGTTGTAAGTAGATAATATTTCGTTTATTTTATTAGTTTAGATAATTTTTAGATATTTAAAGGTACTAATTATTACTTTTTAGTTATTTTTAGAACTATTTTTTAGTGAAATCGGGTGGCGCAGTACCGTTTTTATAGATTTAAATTAAAAAAAAGATAATTATATAGTTTAAAAAGTTATAAGTGAGTAATATTTAGTTTATTTTATTAGTTTAGAATATTTTTAGATATTCAAAAGTACTAACTATTACTTTTTAGAACTATTTTTATAGTGAAATCGACACTTTACTAATATTGCTATTTTATAGATCTAAACAAGAAAGAAGGGTAATTATATAATTTTAAAAGGGTTTATATAGTTATAAGTAGATAATATTTCGTTTATTTTATTAATTTAAATAATTTTCAGATATTTAAAAGTATTAACTATTACTTTTTGGTTATTTCTAAAACTATTTTTTAGTATCGGGTGGCACAATACCGTTTTTATAGATTTAGACAAAAAAAGATAATTATATAGTTTAAAAAGTTATAAGTGAATAATATTTCATTTATTTTATTAGTTTAGAATATTTTTAGATATTCAAA
>PQFF01000007.1:177812-245597 GCA_003547095.1 Diversispora epigaea | reverse complement strand
CAAAAATAATTTGGGATGCCAAAAATAATTTGGGGTGCCAAAAATAATTTGGATTTGGGATTTGGGATTGGGATTTGGGATTTGGGATTTCGGCATTTGGATTTTGAATTTGGGTGGCAGGTATACGAAGATATTCACATTTAAAGTTTCACATCTGTGAAAAATTTCTGTATAAATTTTCTAAAAATTTTCGTAATTCTGCCAGAAATTTACATGACGTTATAGAAATTTTCAGCAGAATTATGAAAATTTTCAAAAAATTTACATGGAAATTTTTTCACAGATGTGAAACTTTAAACGTGAATATCTTCGCGAATATTGATATTACAGGAATAAAATATATATCATCTTGTAGCTAAAAACCAGATTGAAAGATCTGTCATAGAAATATCTTAGTAAAAAATCGCTTCCCATTTCATAAATAGTGATCAAAGTCAAAAAAATTGATTTTTTTAGACGTAACACTGGTCGAATAGAAAAAAATAGGACAGTTTTATCATGAATAGGATTCCGATTGATGGCTAAATTTGCTAAGATTTATTAAATATAAGCAGTCAATTTTTTCCGATTTATAAATAGGAATTTCCGATTTATGAATTTTCACAAATAGGATGTCCGATTTAGGGATGGTAGGCGCAATACAAATTGAGCCAGGAATTTAGCCAGATTTAATTTAGCCAATTTAGCCATGGCGCAATCAGGTGCAATGGCTAAATTCTGATGCAAAGGCTAAATAATGGTGCAATTCTGATTAGCTGGCGCAATTATAAAATTTATTAAATAATTATTTTTAAATTTTTAAAAATAATTAATTTTAGCTTTAATTTTAAATCAATTTTACATGACTAGGAGCGATTTTCTACTATGATATTCCTATGACAGATCGAAAGATCTAGTTCTTAGATACAAGATGATATATATTTCATTTTTATAACATTAAAATTGACCAAATTATAGCTATTTTAAAACAATATATTAAAATACTTTTTTTTTTTTCAATGATCAGTGAGGTCTTGCCTTTATTCATTTCCAATACTAAAAGTAAAAAAAATTACATATATTGAAGAATAAAAACGAATTAGACCGAAGTCACCGTTTGACCAACCACTGTTACGAAACTTTCTGATTTCCCTCCATTTTGAATTTCTTCAAAACTTTTCGTATTTACTCCTTGCAGAATAAAAACTAAGTCCTTATCAGTTTCATGAAACTTACCAAACCAACCCGGCCAAGCCATCTTAAGAAAAAAGCAAAAAAAAGAAAAAAATTTTCCCTTTGGTGTGGTGTTGATACCACCCAAAAGTCCCCTCCTACAAACTCTCCTAAGGGAACAACATCCCTTCCCACATCATCACAATCCAACAAACCAAAAACTCACACCTTTCAACTTATTATTACAAACTACCACCCCCGTCCATTGAACCAAACATCACATCACACATTCTTTCCACCTGATCACACCTTATGTACTACTGTATCACCACAAAGTTATTCATCACCACTGATCTCTCCTTAAATACCAATGTGTCACACTTTTTATCAATGCGTCACCCCCGATCGACAAGATCGACAAATCAGGGTCAAACTGAAATTTGAAAATTTCCCAAAACCATTCGAAAACATGAAAAAAGAAAATTCGTGGCACAGACCCTTCCCACTATCAAACGAAAATTATACAGCCCCAGGTAGGAATGGTAGGCGCAATACGAATTGAGCCAGGAATTTAGCCAGATTTAATTTAGCCAATTGAGCCTGGAATTTAGTTACGGCGCAATCAGGCACAATGGCTAAATTCTGGCGCAAAGGCTAAATAATGGCGCAATTCTGATTGGCTGGCGCAATTATAAAATTTATTAAATAATTATTTTTAAATTTTTAAAAAAATTAATTTTAGCTTTAATTTCAAATCAATTTTACGTAACTAGAGGCGATTTTCTACTATAATATTCCTATGACAGATCGAAAGATCTGGTTCTTAGCTACAAGATAATATATATTTCATTTCTGTAACATTAAAATTTTTTTTTTTTTGAATGACTAGCTGGGTTAACACCTTTATTAAGTTTGTTTTTACATACAAGTATATAATTACATATCAAATAAAAGCTAATTAAAAACACTATGAAAGCATTTCACCATTCAAACCCGAGCTACGAAATAGTAATCCTATTCCGAAGAGGCAAACATCCCACATTTGTCAATTAAAAAATATACAGTCACTGATCGTAACCAAGAAAAAAAAACAACAACACCCTATACACTCCTTTACGAACAACATCGTACCCACCAAATATACTACTACTTTCCGACAACACCTTAGAGAACAACTTCTCACCCTTTATACTTTAAACATTACTCTCCCAGTGTTAATACGGTACTTCGCGGACCTTCTGGCTACGGCGAATTACACGGTAGATCAGTCCAAGGCGAGCTTACATTGGTAATTTACTTTGCGAACCTAAGTTCTCCCACTTGATGTCTCGCACCCCGAAAGCTACGTTTCCTTGATCAAACCCCTGCAGATTGTAAGTTAAAGTACCCAATAATTTTATTAACATCCACATCCCCTGTCGACTCCTGTGTACCCTACGTATTCTCCCCAAATCAACTCGTCGATCATCATCCAAATTCCACGTGCTCATCCAATTAAATTTTTTCATCATGTACCAAATGATCATCATGATCGACAATCAGGGTCAAACCGAAATTTGACAAATCCCCCAAAAAAGTTATTGCCATGAAAAAAGGAAAATTTGTGGCGCAGAACCTCTTCTTATCCAAAGAGAATAAACAGCGCTAGTAAACTTCTTTGTTTTCCACGTTTGTATAAGCGATACTTCCAAGACCAGGATAAAGGTAGTGACCACCAACCGTTCTTTCGTTATTTTATATACCTTTGTATTGGTACGAAAGGAGTAAAAACTTTCTTTTCATACGCTCCCGGGAAGAAAGCAAAGAAACCGTCTACGTTTTCACTGAAGAACCTAGAACCAAACACCAGAAATAACATCACAAGCTCCTACAAGAACTTTCAGTTCAGCCCTTTAGTCTTATCCGGTATGACCATTAACCTCCAACTAAAGTCGAACTTATAGAGACCTGTTCTGTTATTTACTGCGCATTTTGAGTATCCGTCGAGAGAAGAGAAAGAGTTTTTTGTAACATTAAAATTGACCAAATTATAGCTATTTTAAAACAATATATTAAAATGTTAATATCGGTAAAATTAATTAATAATTTTATCTGATCAACCTTTTGTCACGTGACCAAAATTGCGCCAGCCAATCAGAAATTTCACCTGAATTTAGCCAGAAAAAAATTAATTAGCCTTTGAGCCAGAATTTAGCTGGCACAATTTAATTAGCCTTTGAGCCAGAATTTAGCNCAAAAAAGTTATTGCCATGAAAAAAGGAAAATTTGTGGCGCAGAACCTCTTCTTATCCAAAGAGAATAAACAGCGCTAGTAAACTTCTTTGTTTTCCACGTTTGTATAAGCGATACTTCCAAGACCAGGATAAAGGTAGTGACCACCAACCGTTCTTTCGTTATTTTATATACCTTTGTATTGGTACGAAAGGAGTAAAAACTTTCTTTTCATACGCTCCCGGGAAGAAAGCAAAGAAACCGTCTACGTTTTCACTGAAGAACCTAGAACCAAACACCAGAAATAACATCACAAGCTCCTACAAGAACTTTCAGTTCAGCCCTTTAGTCTTATCCGGTATGACCATTAACCTCCAACTAAAGTCGAACTTATAGAGACCTGTTCTGTTATTTACTGCGCATTTTGAGTATCCGTCGAGAGAAGAGAAAGAGTTTTTTGTAACATTAAAATTGACCAAATTATAGCTATTTTAAAACAATATATTAAAATGTTAATATCGGTAAAATTAATTAATAATTTTATCTGATCAACCTTTTGTCACGTGACCAAAATTGCGCCAGCCAATCAGAAATTTCACCTGAATTTAGCCAGAAAAAAATTAATTAGCCTTTGAGCCAGAATTTAGCTGGCACAATTTAATTAGCCTTTGAGCCAGAATTTAGCTGGCGCAATTTAATTAGCCTTTGAGCCAGAATTTAGCCAGAATTTAGTTGGCGCAAAATTAATTAGCCAAAGGCGCAATTATTGAACCAGCCTTCATATCAATTGAGCCTTCCACTCTTAGTCCGATTTATGCATATTTTCGTCATTAATAGGATTCTGATTTTTGTTCATTCAACCAGTTAAATTTCTGTAGGTCCCATAAATTTCTATAAATTTACGTCCAAAAAGTTTCCTGATGAAATAACTTTTTTTTACAATAATTAAAATATATTATGAATATTTTTTATAATTTATAAATTTTATGAAGTTCTCTTTGAAAAATTCTGATTAAATATATGTTTAATCATCAGGAAATTTATGTAATTTTTTGAAAATTTTTAAAATAAAAATTTGTAAAAATTTTCAGTTAAATAAAACAAAAAAAAATTTTTATTTTAATTTAGTAACTGATGATAAAAAGTAATATTTTATCGTCAGGAAGATAGAATATTTGTGAAAAAGTGATCTTGGACTATAAAAGTAAGTATAGCAATATGTTATTCATATAATAAACTTGTTTATTCTAGAATAGGAAGTAATTATGAATGTTGATTTCCTCATTTTATAGATAAATATTGGAGCATAAATTGTACAGGAAATGCTTATTGTGATATTAGTTATAAAGACTATCACCGGTCGAATGAACAAAAATCGGAATCCTATTAATGGCACAAATATGCATAAATCGGACATCCTATTTGTGAAAATTCCTATTCATAAATCAGAAAAAATTGACTACCTATACTTAATAAATTTTAGCAAATTTAGCCATTAATTGAAATCCTATTCATGATAAAATCGTCCTATTTTTTTTCATTTGACCAGTGTATATAGAACTTAAAAGTAAATCTGAAGCTAGTAACTCCTACTTCGAAAAAGAAGTAATTCGTCGATATGAATTGTGGATTCAGAATGCTATTAAAAAAGTTAAATGTACAAGAGAAACTGAAAAAATTCAAGCTAAAAAAATTCAAGCATGTACAATTATACAAAAGAAATTTATTGAACATATGTACAGATCCAATGGCTTTTGTGCTTCAGAATTAGCTATATATTTTGAATTTTTATGGGGTATTCGTGAAGAAATGTAACGTGTTAATAATGTATAGTTTATTATACATATCTATCTATTTAAAATAAAATCACCTAAGGTATCCCTGAGGGCTGATACTTTAGACTTTATTTTGTTATCCCTTGAGGGCTGGTAACATTTTTTTTCTTGATATATATTTCATAATTTTTATAAAAGATTCCATTTTTTCTGTGCTATAAAATACAATATTAGTTTCTCGATACTATATATTATGAAATTCAATAAAGCATATTCAGGTTTGATCAATAAATTACCACCATCATTAGTTAATGAAGCTTGGAAACGTCCTACAATTATTCCAATTACTTTTTTTACTCAAATTGATTCAAGACCCTAAATCAATCTGATAATCAAAATTTTTAGTAAAAACCATTGATTAGTGTAACTTCACCTTTTATGGGTTGTGATGCGTAACATAACCATTTTTATTTTTCCACCTCTAGGCAACTAGCAACGGTCCGGAAACTTTACCGCATATTTGTATAACCTATAAAAGCACCATGTCTGAACAAAGTACTCCAGCTTCTACTTCTACTACAACAACCGAGGAAAAACCCGCTCCCACGTTAGCTGAGGAGGTTCGAGAGTATAAAACGAATGAACTAATCGAATTCCTGCGTAAGGAGGAGGACTTGGAGCTTGACGAAGATGACTTGGAAATACTTCGCAAGCAAAAGATTTCCGGTCGTGCTTTTCTCAAGCTAACTGAACAAAAGCTTGAACGTTATGGGATGAAAGGTGGACCCGCGACAGTTCTTGCGGACTTTGTCAAGGAAGTCAAAGAGAAAAAATTGAGGGCATATTCATCCTATAAAACTCAAAAAGATTTTGAAGGGGTGATGAGAAAATTTGGAATCGATGGCAAAAACATAAGAAAGATTCCATCATTCAGTCCAGGCAAGTTTTCTATTGTTGTTTCTTCTTTCCGAATTTCACGAAAAGGCTAACTTATATAATTCTTTATAGAAACGGAGAAAATCGAAGACAATGATGAAGATTTACAATATTGCGTAACTGATATAAAACGTAGAATGGACAACTTAGGCTCAGCAGAAGGCAGTAGCGATTACATTACTACAATACTACATAACAGTCTCCATATTGCCAAAAGAATCACCAAAAAAAGAATCTCTCTAGAACCTGAGTTTGAAGTCATTGGTGATGAAGCAACAGGTCGAGTTGACATCGCTATAAAAAAAGTTCTTGACAACTTAGATGAAGAGCTTATTTGCATTACTGAGGGAAAACAGAGTGAATTGGCCAAGGGATATATGCAAAATATTATACAACTCGATAGCTCATACCACACAAACAAGAGAAAACAAACAGCATCCGAAGCTTTTGACGACAAATTTGACTACCTCTATGGCATTGTTAGTACCGGTAAGTTATGAAGGAGAGATTACTTCGCAAAGTTTATATAGAAAAAAAAATTAATTAATGATAACTTATGACCTCAATCTTAGCTATGGATTGGCATTTCATCATGTATACGCCAGAAAAGGTTTACCGTGTGATAGACAACTATCATGTTCCACTTGCTGAAAATATTTTGGAAGATGATACAGAACTTCGACGAGATGTAAAAAAAGTTATGGAAGTAATTGTGGGTTTGTTGAAGGATCGAGTTAATGTAGATGATTCACCAGCTATTAAGAGGGCTAGAACGGAGAAATATATTAAGAAACGTAAATAGATCTTAGGATAGAATTTTCTTCATGTGTTCTACGTTTGCATTGGCACTTATGTGTCTATTTTTAGTTACGTATTGTTTATATAAACTTCATGCTACCTGTAATAATCCGCAATAACTTGGCATACAACATTAATAAAATACATTTACCTATTGAGAAATTATTCTAGCAATTTTTTAACATGTATACTGTATCCGAAAAAAAAGTTATGCTATACTAATAAACTGTTGAATTGCACATTTACTTAATGAATTTTCCCTAACCTCGAGCCAGCGATGTGATTAGTAAATTGCAAAGCATTTGAAGTTTTAACTCTACTCAATGAGACCCAATTCTCGAAGATGCTCTGAAATAACTATATATGGGTCTTCATAATACCAGACATACCTTAAGACAATCCAGTTTTCTTCGCATAATTCTTCCTTGAGTTGATCCCGTTCTTGCTGTTTGATAAAATTATTGAGATCTCCTTTATGAAAGAATTCGATATATTTTTCGTGCTGTTGCCCTTGTACTGCAAAGCCGTAATTATAATAGGGAATATCAAGTTGCAATCCTGTTTTATACTCTGGTGTTTTTAAGAAATCAGGTTTGCGATTTTTTGATGGCTCCCCCCCAGGTACATCGGTGATAAAATTACACTTAAAAAAAATTTTATCACCGATACACTAAGTGTGATTTATCACCGATAAATCACCGATACATCAGTAATTTATCACCGATGCATCAGGGTTATTTCTCACATATATGTGTGATTTTAACCCCGACTTTTGTCCTGTTTGGCGTGCCATATTATACATATCTCAAATAAAAACAATGGCGCATTTATCGGGTTGATCGAGTACACTATCTGCAGGTTTAGATTGAGATTATGTAAATTTCCATTTACGCAGTATCATTGCATGTGAAAATCTAAGTTAAGGGATAAAATTATCCATCTTCGCTTATATCGCTTATATAACAGAATACAATTATCAGAAATTTGGCTATTTAATCGTTCGATCCAGTATAATCAATCAAACTTATTTTTTTTTATTCCAAAGAAACCTACGTAATGTCAACTGGAAGAGAAGTATGTTTCTTAAGTTGTATAATAAATTCTGGAAAACTAGAATTTACTTGGTCGATAATCACACCATCTAGGTGGGATTGGATTGGATTGTACGAAAATGATAGCAAAGAAAATAGAGAATGGTTTGATGGACACTGGTTCTATATAAGTAATCATAGCAGGCGTTCAACTCTTCCTGATGGTCGATATGTATATACCGGAAAACATTGGATTGGAACTGTTTCTGGAGAAAACCAAATAAGGCTAAATACTTATGAAAATAACGGAGAATATAGAACTTATTTATATGCTAATGTACGTAACCCTACGTTTAACTACTTTGAAATGAATTTGGTTAACTATACATGTAAAGGATTGCAACATATATTTACTAGACACAAGAAAGATTGGGGATTTACCGAAAATGACAATTGGAATAACCAAAATGGAGAGAAACTTCAGAGGATTCTTCAAGAGTTTATCGGAAAAAATATAAACTATGTTTATTGTGGAAGTTTAAAGGATGATAATGCATACCTTATAGTTGATCCTGTAACTCATAAGTGTCTTATAATTTACCGTGGGGGGGATAAAGATTATCAATTATGGTCCGGATGGATACTAAGCAATGATCAATACAAATGTGCAACACAACCACCATTCAAATTACGTGCAATTGTACTTATTGTATATGAAAACGTCCTTAATGAAATTGCCAACTCTGAAAGTGAAAGGGATGATTTAATTAACCTATTTTTAGAAATTGTCAAGAAGGATAAAAATCATTATAGTGATGAAGTGTATAACCAGATTTCGGACTTTTTTGTACTGGCTGAAAGTTACATTCCATTGTCGTTCGAAGGGAGAGATGAAATAACACCAGAAGACAATTATGAACTTGACTACGAAAAAATAAGGAAAAAGGCAAAAACTATTCTGGGGACACTTGAAAAATCAACAACATGACAAAGATAAATTTTTTACTAATTGATCATTAAACAAACTGTATATTGGACTAAAGAGATTATTTTAATTTCTTATATTCCTTAGTAACGAACTCCCGTAATTGATATAGTTAAAATTTTTCGAATAATTTTTCACTGTAGCAATTTTTCAGAATTAACATTATTAAATCAAACTTTTATAAATTTTCTATCACATTTTTTATGATGCATCACATTATACCAATTAATCTAATGTCAAAATGTTAAATACTAGTATGTCTATATCCAATAGAAGTTCAAATCAAATGTCTACTAGACAATACATAAAGATATTTTCCATTTTATATAATACATGGAGTGTACTTTCTCTAAAAGATATATAATAAAGTGTGTACTAAACTTGGATACGATCAGACGCGTGATGCGAAGCGAAATGCCCTGCTTCGTGATTGCTCTCAAGCTAAAAATAATTGTGCTCACGAAATTAACAATCTCTTTTCCGTCATAACCATGGGTAATGTAATCGAATAAACTTTTATATATGCAATTAAAGAATTATTTATTTTATATAATTTCGACGACCCAAGGTATATTTACACCATGTAACTACGATATGTATTTTGCAAAATTTATTTTTATATCAGTTATCGCCTTCGAGGCAAATAATAATGTCATATCCACATGTTTTCCGTGCGACCTAATTTCTCATTGGTATTTTTTTGTTAATTTTCATGTTTTTCGCCGATCACGAATTATATAATACCATTTTCGGCGATATATTCTGCCATAGTCAACACACTCGTAGTTAGTGAAAGTGGTTGTATGTAAAATATGAGTGTAGGCGAGATGTAGAAGGTGGGTGTCTCAGCTTCACTATATGAATTATGTCTACCAATATCTCATGCCTCGAAACTTTTGCCCTAAATATTCTTAAAGATTCATCTCCGGAAAAAATTGCAAGCGATATTAATATTCGTTATGCAATCAAGAACTTTTTTTGTTTGAAATAAAAAACCCGATTACCATACTTGTCTGTGGACATATTTACCACCGTGACTGTATCGAAAATTCCATTAAAAATCGTTCAAAATGCCAAAAACTGATTGCAGAAAGGAGGTGGAATCCGTAATTGATAGTATTCCTGGAAGCCAGAATACCAACGATATGATGAATATATTCCCTACATTATTTAACGACCCCAACTATATCCAAATTCTCCTAAAAAGAATCTACCAGCAAATCATCCAGTAAGAAAGTGAAGAAGCAGGTTAGAAAGGAAGATTCGCCTATATTAAAAAACTTATCAGTGAGTTGTCTACTGATACTTCTAAAAACGCAGAAATTTTGCAATCTAAGTCTGCTCCTGAGACAAATACAATCAATTTCCTTAATTTGTACCAAAAAATCATAGAATCTGAAGATATTAATAAAAAAACGTCTTAAGATGTTATTCTTTGTTATTTTCATTTGGAAAAAGAATTGGAGGATCGCTTCAATCACTACAGAAAAACCAATTCCAAACGCACATCTCAAGGGTTGGTTAATAATGAGGTTAGAACTCAGATTCCCGAATCAGTTAGTGAAAGCTTACTTCGAAAGACAAAAAAAGGGGCCCAGAAGATTTGTGATATCTTTAATGAGATCAGGGTCGATAAAATCAAACGAATTCGGTCTTTTACAGCTACAACAATAGCAAATATATCACTGGTCGAATGAACAAAAATCGGAATCCTATTGATGGCGCAAATATGCATAAATCGGATATCCTATTTGTGAAAATTCATAAATCGGAAATTCCTATTTATAAATTGGAAAAAATCGACTGCCTATATTTAATAAATCTTAGCAAATTTAGCCATCAATCGGAATCTTATTCATAATAAAACCATCTTATTTTTTTCCATTTGACTAGTGTATCCCAAGATGACATTGATTTTGTATTAGCCAAACTTTCGGTAATTTATGCCGATTTTAAAAAATAATAATCCACTGTAAAGTCACGTGACGTTGTGACAAACTGTCACAATCTATGAAATAAAATTTAATCATGCGCCTAATTTTTTATTTTGTGTTTCGTTAATAATTAGGAAACNAAACGTCTTAAGATGTTATTCTTTGTTATTTTCATTTGGAAAAAGAATTGGAGGATCGCTTCAATCACTACAGAAAAACCAATTCCAAACGCACATCTCAAGGGTTGGTTAATAATGAGGTTAGAACTCAGATTCCCGAATCAGTTAGTGAAAGCTTACTTCGAAAGACAAAAAAAGGGGCCCAGAAGATTTGTGATATCTTTAATGAGATCAGGGTCGATAAAATCAAACGAATTCGGTCTTTTACAGCTACAACAATAGCAAATATATCACTGGTCGAATGAACAAAAATCGGAATCCTATTGATGGCGCAAATATGCATAAATCGGACATCCTATTTGTGAAAATTCATAAATCGGAAATTCCTATTTATAAATTGGAAAAAATCGACTGCCTATATTTAATAAATCTTAGCAAATTTAGCCATCAATCGGAATCTTATTCATAATAAAACCATCTTATTTTTTTCCATTTGACTAGTGTATCCCAAGATGACATTGATTTTGTATTAGCCAAACTTTCGGTAATTTATGCCGATTTTAAAAAATAATAATCCACTGTAAAGTCACGTGACGTTGTGACAAACTGTCACAATCTATGAAATAAAATTTAATCATGCGCCTAATTTTTTATTTTGTGTTTCGTTAATAATTAGGAAACAACCCCATGTGATCGCGGAAAAATGATTTATGGTTGTTATATGATATTCAATCTTATGCCTTTATAGATATTCAATCTTATGCCTTATAGATACTATTTGAATTGAATTCTGATATTTATTTATATAACAATTGAGACAATAAGTTTTTTTGCCACAATATTCACCACTATCCCAAATACCCTCTATATAATAAGGCAGGATATAGAACTGTTAAAATTGAAGTAATCATTCTTTTTAAAACTATATTTCAAAGTTAAATAAGGATATCACTCTAATACCATTTTAATAACATGTTGCCTTTTTTTTCCGGGTCTTTAGGTAGAACAGAAATTGGGAATTGTCATTTAGATGGTGTAGATTGAACATTTATCTGTGATACAAATAAAGTCTTTTTCTCAGTATCCTTTTTGATTTGTTTAGATTCGGAAGTTTCAAAGTTTATCCAGGAACCAAGCCCAGTTTTATTCTTATATCTATTATAGAACCTAGAACAAGTTTTATCTGACAAAATGCTTGGTAAATTCTAATTTGGCTTCCCACTCCAAATATTTGGAAGTTAATGTTTTATTGGTATTTGTGTATCCATGTTCCCATTTTATATGATTCTATCCTTTTAAATTAATAGCAGAAATAACCAACTAAAAAATAATTTACAACAGAAAAACTTTAAAAACTTAAGTGAATTATATTAGCATAAGATAAGGTTTATGCTGTTATCTCGATTTTAATTTCACACTGTTCACATTTAATAAAATAGAATTCACTTTTATATTTGTCTTCTATACCTTTATCTTCATAATGATCTGACTTTCATAGCAGGCATAAAGATTCATTTGTAATCCCATAATAATTATTGTTTTCATTTCTACCTTTCCAATATAAATCAGGATATTGTTTTTTCATTTTTTTTATGAAAATAGGTACAGTTATGAGCTGGATTGGATGGTGTACTTACCTTAGTCCCTAGTAAAGATTTATCATCATCCTCATTATTATCAGAGTTAAAATCTGAAAAGTTATCAAATACATTGAGTTTTCTTATGCAAATATTCTTTTTTGATATCAAGAAGAAATGATTTCATTTCATTATAAATCTGTGTTTTCACCATCTGATCTATACATATTGTCAAAACTATTGAATTGAGTCAAATGCAATTAAAATTGAAAAAAATTGGAGTTGAGTCAAAGCAAATTTTGATTTTTATTAGTGATTAATATAATTAGTTAAGTCAGACACAATTAAAAATTGAAATTTTAAGAGTTGAGTCAAGGCCAAATTAGTTTTGACAACATGTATAATCTGATTATTAAGTTCATTTTTTAAGCTAATATTTCTAATCTTTTTTTCAAATTCCTCACTATAACAATACCAATGCAAAATTTCTTTTTGATTAGTTTTTTTAGTCTTGTTGAATAAACAGATCAAATATAATGCAGAATCTGAAGTTTGCGAAGCAGAATGCTTTACATTTGAATTATCTCTATTTAGTATATTTTCAGTAGAATTGGTATGACTAAGAATTTGTTTATCAGATATAGAATTCAAAAGGGTTTTTTCATTAGTAAATATAGATAATTTATGTATTAAACCTTGTTCAACCTTTTGATTATAGAGAATTTTTATTATCATGGAACAATGAGTTCTGCTCTTACACTGATCAAAAATTTATAAAACTTACACTATACATGTCGTCAAAACTAATTTGACCTTGACTCAACTCTTAAAATCTTAATTTTTAATTACGTCTGACTCAACTAATTGCGTCAATCACTAATAAAAATCAAAATTTGACTTGACTCAACTCCAATTTTTCTCAATTTTAATTGCGTCTGACTCAATTCAATAGTTTTGACGACATGTATAACTTACACCTATCTGATACCCGATAGGTGTAGGTTTTATAAATTTTCGACCAGTGTTAATAGGGATGGTAGGTGCTATTACTGGATAGAATTACTACAGTGCAGGATACTTAAAGACTTCAATAAAATTGGTCACTTTTAAATGGTAAAGGATTATTATNTACATTTGAATTATCTCTATTTAGTATATTTTCAGTAGAATTGGTATGACTAAGAATTTGTTTATCAGATATAGAATTCAAAAGGGTTTTTTCATTAGTAAATATAGATAATTTATGTATTAAACCTTGTTCAACCTTTTGATTATAGAGAATTTTTATTATCATGGAACAATGAGTTCTGCTCTTACACTGATCAAAAATTTATAAAACTTACACTATACATGTCGTCAAAACTAATTTGACCTTGACTCAACTCTTAAAATCTTAATTTTTAATTACGTCTGACTCAACTAATTGCGTCAATCACTAATAAAAATCAAAATTTGACTTGACTCAACTCCAATTTTTCTCAATTTTAATTGCGTCTGACTCAATTCAATAGTTTTGACGACATGTATAACTTACACCTATCTGATACCCGATAGGTGTAGGTTTTATAAATTTTCGACCAGTGTTAATAGGGATGGTAGGTGCTATTACTGGATAGAATTACTACAGTGCAGGATACTTAAAGACTTCAATAAAATTGGTCACTTTTAAATGGTAAAGGATTATTATACAAAAAAGGTATAAAAAAAATAAGGCTGTTATTTTGTAGCAAATTGATTTGACTACAAAATAACAGCCTTATTTTTAAAAAATAATAACTCATTTTTGAATTATAACAATTTTAAAAAGTCATATTTTTATATGATTGATGATAAATGAAACACATAATGTGACATATCTTTAATTTTATTGGATGTAACATCTTAAAAATACCTATGATCAATATTCAGTGAAACAAAAACGTGACCTAAAGATCACATGTTTAGCTTTCAGCAAATAAAAAATAATAATCAAATTTGAAAATCATGTGATTTAGTATAAAGTATGCATAAATCAATTTCTTGGTTCATTTAAATTCAGTTTAATTTTTAGTTCAAAAAATAGAACAAATTATATAATTTCAGTTTTTAAGTGTCCTGTACTGTATAGCAGAAATATATTAAAATATATAATCATTATACATATCGGTTGATTATAAAAATTGACTGATTTTCTGTTACACAAAAATTTTTTTTATTTATCTCTTAATAAAGTTAATAAAACTTATTGTTCTTTTGAAGTAAAGTAAACAAAATAAAAGAAAAAATAAAATAAAATAACGTTATTAAACCTTTTAAGAAAGAAATAAAACAAATTTCCGTAGGGTAAGAGGGTTGGGTTGATGGGTTAGGGTCGGGTTTGATAGGTTGACAAGTACTTATTAACAGGTCTACTTATATTTAAACTCTTATTTACTTAATAAAATATTTTTAAAAATTACAAATATATGTAAAATTTTGTGCCGAATATTTTTATTTAGGAGTTGAAAAGTAGTTTCCTTAATAAAATATTGAGATTTTTTTGATTTTTAAATTTCTTTGAAAAAATAAATAAAATTATAATTGGCTGAGAGGATATCACCTGATCTAAAATTTTAAGACTTTCGCAATCAGCCCATATGATTATTTAACCCTGTATTTTATTAGAAATTATTACATAGCAAAGTATATAAGTATTAATATANCAGAAATATATTAAAATATATAATCATTATACATATCGGTTGATTATAAAAATTGACTGATTTTCTGTTACACAAAAATTTTTTTTATTTATCTCTTAATAAAGTTAATAAAACTTATTGTTCTTTTGAAGTAAAGTAAACAAAATAAAAGAAAAAATAAAATAAAATAACGTTATTAAACCTTTTAAGAAAGAAATAAAACAAATTTCCGTAGGGTAAGAGGGTTGGGTTGATGGGTTAGGGTCGGGTTTGATAGGTTGACAAGTACTTATTAACAGGTCTACTTATATTTAAACTCTTATTTACTTAATAAAATATTTTTAAAAATTACAAATATATGTAAAATTTTGTGCCGAATATTTTTATTTAGGAGTTGAAAAGTAGTTTCCTTAATAAAATATTGAGATTTTTTTGATTTTTAAATTTCTTTGAAAAAATAAATAAAATTATAATTGGCTGAGAGGATATCACCTGATCTAAAATTTTAAGACTTTCGCAATCAGCCCATATGATTATTTAACCCTGTATTTTATTAGAAATTATTACATAGCAAAGTATATAAGTATTAATATAATAATTTATTAATAACGATTAGTAATAATTAGTAATATTTATTAACATGTAAATAAGTAATACAAGTCACATGTTCACATGATATGATTATACAGATATTGTATAATTATTATTAATTATCATTAATTAGTATTACTTAGCATTAATTATTATTACTTAATATTAATTAACATTAATTATTAGTATAACCTAAGTATATATTTAGTAAGTCATATAGTAAATATATTAATCAATAATATTAGTGCATAGCAATGGCACAGTAATATATTTGTTTATAAAAAGAGAACCTATTCGACTTGATTCCCACAGCTTTTAACCTTAGAGTTTTAAGTTCAAAGAAGTTGGAAGTGAATATTATAATTATAAAAATATAATTATATTATTAAGAAGTAACCATTAAATAAAATATTAATAAATATTAAATAAAATAATTAAAGTGATTAATTATCATATGGAAGTATCAACAGATTAAAAATATAATCTTTAATAAAATATGGAAGTATCTGAAATATGGATTATAAGAAAGTTCGTTATAAAGGAAATTCTTAAATAAAGGAAGTTATTTAATTAATAATAAAGAGATTTATTATTAATAAAAGTAATTATTAATGAAGTTATTAATGAAAGTAATAAAGTTGTAATGACTTGGAAAAATAATTAGTTTGTTAGTTCTAACTAAAAACTAACTGGTACCTTTTAAAAATAAAGGAATAATCAAACTGGAAGGACTGTAAACTCCTTAAAAGAACCATAAGTGGTATACGTGTTGCCCAAATCCCAAATAATTTGGGATTTGGGACGTCAAAATGCACAAATTACTAGTATTTGGGATTTGGGATTTGGGATTTTGGCAAAAAATACTAATTATAATTTGGGATTTGGGATTTGGGATTTCGGCATTTGGGATTTCGGCATTTGGATTTTGAATTTGGGTGGCAGGTATAATAAGTGGGAAGTATAAAAGTACACCTGCGATAGCGCAATATGAATTGAGCCAGAAATTTAGCTAGATATAATTTAGCCAATTGAGTTCAGAATTTAACCACGGCGCAATTTGGCACAATGACTAAATTCTGGCACAAAGGCTAAATAATGGTGCAATTCTGATTGGCTGACGCAATTAAAAATTTATTAAATAATTATTTTTAANTATAATCTTTAATAAAATATGGAAGTATCTGAAATATGGATTATAAGAAAGTTCGTTATAAAGGAAATTCTTAAATAAAGGAAGTTATTTAATTAATAATAAAGAGATTTATTATTAATAAAAGTAATTATTAATGAAGTTATTAATGAAAGTAATAAAGTTGTAATGACTTGGAAAAATAATTAGTTTGTTAGTTCTAACTAAAAACTAACTGGTACCTTTTAAAAATAAAGGAATAATCAAACTGGAAGGACTGTAAACTCCTTAAAAGAACCATAAGTGGTATACGTGTTGCCCAAATCCCAAATAATTTGGGATTTGGGACGTCAAAATGCACAAATTACTAGTATTTGGGATTTGGGATTTGGGATTTTGGCAAAAAATACTAATTATAATTTGGGATTTGGGATTTGGGATTTCGGCATTTGGGATTTCGGCATTTGGATTTTGAATTTGGGTGGCAGGTATAATAAGTGGGAAGTATAAAAGTACACCTGCGATAGCGCAATATGAATTGAGCCAGAAATTTAGCTAGATATAATTTAGCCAATTGAGTTCAGAATTTAACCACGGCGCAATTTGGCACAATGACTAAATTCTGGCACAAAGGCTAAATAATGGTGCAATTCTGATTGGCTGACGCAATTAAAAATTTATTAAATAATTATTTTTAAATTTTTAAAAATAATTAATTTTGTCTTTAATTTCAAATCAATTTTACGTAACTAGGAGTAATTTTCTATTATGATATTTCTATGACAGATCGAAAGATCTGGTTCTTAGCTACAAAATGATATATATTTAATTCCTGTAACATTAAAATTCACCAAATTATAGCTATTTTAAAACAATGTATTAAAATTTTTTTTTTTTTGACGACAAGTGAGGTCTCCTCTTATAATGTTTTAAAATATTAATATTAATAAAGTTGAGTAATAATTTAATTTTGATCAACTATTATCACATGATCAGAATTACACTAGCCAATCAGAAATTGTGTTAGAATTTAGCCAGTAAAAAATTAATTAATCTTTGAATCAGAATTTAGCCAACACAATTTAATTAGCTTTTGAGCCAAAATTTAGCTGGCACAAAATTAATTAGCCAAAGACACAATTATTGAGCCAGTTTTGATATTAATTGAGCCTTCCATCCTTAGCTCTCAAAATAAATAGTACTTTGTATTTGATTAATAGATTCCTCTGAAACATTCTGATTGATTTTGGATGTAGAATTCTTTTATATTAATTCTTGATTTCAGAAAGTCGATGTTTCTAATTTTTTCAATAGTCTGACTTATACATGTTTCCAAAATTGATTTTGGATTTTTGAGGTATTTCGTCCTTTTTAAATTTATACAGAATTTATTTTATATATAGAAGTAAAAAAAATACCTAGTTATATATATCTTTAATTAAAAAAAATTTATCTGGATGATTAAAAAATTTTGGGTTTTAAATAAAATAATTTTATTTTTTATAAAAAACTATTTCAACTTTTTTTCCCAAAATTGCAATTTCGAGGTTCCAAAATAATTTAACGTGCAAGTATAATTTGACTTGATTTGACTTAAGACCCAAATTAAGCTGAACCAAACCAAACTCATCGACTTAAAAGTACAAGTTCAAGTTAAACTAAACCATTTAAGTCGATAGGATTAATGGGACCGATAGAGCTGATAGAAAAATTAATAACATTAATAATTTATTAGTTCTATCAGTTCTAATGAAATTAATAGAGCCAATGAAATTGATAAGATCAATAGGATTAATAAAAATTAATGACATTGATAATTTAGTTTTAACTTATCAGTTTCATCAGTCTTATTAATTCTATCAATCTTATCAGTTTCATCAGTCCTATTGGTTCCATCAGTCTTATAATTGCTGTCCAAATTCAAAATTCAAATGTTAAAATCCCAAATGCTAAAATTTCAAATTTCAAATTCCAAATTATCCCTTAAACTGTTTTGCGAGCAAATTTGCTCGCATTTTATAAAAATTAATGTAAATCTTTTAATAATTTCTTTAAATATTGACCAATCATTTTTGTAATTTTTATAGATAATGATTATATATTTTTATTTAAAATTTTAAAATTTAATAAAAATATCATACATCAGGAAATTTTTTATGTCAGAGATTATTGTAATAATTTCATTTTCAAAGGTTATTGAAGGTTATCGGACCAATAACCTTTGCAAATATTACGTTTATTATGATAAAGTGAAGGTTATTGAAGGTTATTGATATCAATAATCTCCAGAGTATTACGTTTTATTAATAAAAATGAAGGTTTTCGGTACCAATAACCTTCGTAAATATTACGTTTATGTTAGAGGTATTCGAAGGTTATCGGAGTGAAGGACTTCGAAGGCTTACATTTAAAAAAATTTACTGATACTATGTACAAAAAAAAATTAAAAATAAAATACTTTTGTTGAATTTTTTTTTAAAAAATTTTAAAAATAATTGCTACCTATATAAGTCAATTATTTACTAATTAAATATCAAAAATATTACTAAGTAACCTCAAAATTTAGAATGAATCACATTCACCATAAAATTTTCATGCCCATTACTTTAAATTTAACTAAATAATAACTGTTTATATTTTAAAATTTTAAAAAATTATTGTATAAATTTTAAAAATTTATTATTTGGTTAATTTTAAAGTAATGGGCGTGAGAATTTTGTGGTAGATGTGATTCATTCTCAATTTTGAAGTTGCTTAATAATGTTTTTAATATTAATTAGTAAAAACAAGTTTTACAAATTTAAAAAAAAAATTATTATTTATTTTGCTCTTATTTAAAGTTGAAATTCTATTTCATANGGAGTATTACGTTTTATTAATAAAAATGAAGGTTTTCGGTACCAATAACCTTCGTAAATATTACGTTTATGTTAGAGGTATTCGAAGGTTATCGGAGTGAAGGACTTCGAAGGCTTACATTTAAAAAAATTTACTGATACTATGTACAAAAAAAAATTAAAAATAAAATACTTTTGTTGAATTTTTTTTTAAAAAATTTTAAAAATAATTGCTACCTATATAAGTCAATTATTTACTAATTAAATATCAAAAATATTACTAAGTAACCTCAAAATTTAGAATGAATCACATTCACCATAAAATTTTCATGCCCATTACTTTAAATTTAACTAAATAATAACTGTTTATATTTTAAAATTTTAAAAAATTATTGTATAAATTTTAAAAATTTATTATTTGGTTAATTTTAAAGTAATGGGCGTGAGAATTTTGTGGTAGATGTGATTCATTCTCAACTTTGAAGTTGCTTAGTAATGTTTTTGATATTAATTAGTAAAAACAAATTTTACAAATTTAAAAAAAAATTATTATTTATTTTGCTCTTATTTAAAGTTGAAATTCTACTTTATAATCCCAAAACTCATAATAGTAACTTTTTTTTATTATGATTAATTCTATATTTTCTATTATTATTTCAGCCAGCTCCAATCAATTTTCAAGAAGATGTTTAAAGATAAAGAGAAATTTTTGTAAAATCGGTACTTTATTAAAAAATAGTCAATTTTCAAACGCAAATATTATGTGACTTTTATATAATAGTTCGAAAGTTTTAAATTTGATCACATGCTATTAATGATCAGCTATTTATGATAAAAATTTTATCATATAAACTGAAATTTCCATTAATTTTTATATGTGACATATTTAAGAAAAAATTTGCGGACAAATTTGCCCGGAATTGTTTACAGTTTAAGGGATAATTAATATTTTTTGTCAAAATTTCAAATACTAGTAATTTATGTATTTTGATGTCACAAATTTCAAATTATTTGGGATTTGAGTAATATGTATAATCAGTCTTATTAGTTCTATCAGTTTTAACGAAGTTAATGGAGTCAATAGAGTTAATAAATATATAAAATTATATGATTTTATTTGATTTTATTAGCCTATCAACTTGAAATAATCAAATCAAACCAAACTGTAAATCGATCGACTTATGACTTGAAACTCTCAAGTCAAACTAGTTCAGCTATACTTATATGTAAAATTATTTTGGGATTTCAAAATTGCAATTTTAGAGAAAAAAGTTGAAATAGTTTTTTATAGAAGACAAAATTATTTTATTTAAAACCTGAAATTTTTTGACTATCCAAATAAATTCTTTGATTAAAGATACATATAACTGGGTACTTTTTTTACTTCTATATATAGAATAAATTCTGTATAAATCTCAAAAAGACGAAATATTTTAAAAATTTAAAATCAATTTTGGAAACATATATAGATTCAACCTCATCAGTTTAGTTTAGTTTAGTTCAGTCTAGTTTGAACTTAACAACACTAGATGCTTCATTATTTCGTGATAGTTTTTTTATCCTGATTTCTCTTTTTCATTTCATTTTTAATCTGTTCTTTATATATTTGTTTTAGAAATTTGATTTTTTCACCTTTAGAAAATTTGGTTTCTATACAAATTGATGATGTGAGATATTTAATCTTTGTCTTAAAATTTGAAGCATTATTGGCATTATTGAGTTCATTAGAATTTGATATATTATTAGTTATATTGAATGCAGGAGTATCAATAAAATTTTTTATTTTGGTAAGTGTCATATTAACAAAAGAATTTTTAATTTCCTTAATTTTATTATATGAATTGTCTTTTCATTATCTTTCTATTTGAGATTTACACTGGTCAAATAAAAAAAAATAGGATGGTTTTATTATAAATAGGATTTCGATTAATGGTTAAATTTACTAAAATTTATTAAGTATAGGTAGTCGATTTTTTTTGATTTATAAATAGGAATTTCCAATTTATAAATTTTCACAAATAGGATATTTGATTTATGTATATTTACGCTATCAATAGGATTTCGATTTTTGTTCATTTGACCAGTGTTACAAACCTAACTTTATAATCTTTTAAAGTTTGTTTTAATTTCATAATTCTAATTATAAAATTATACATATTGTCAAAATTATTAAATTGAGTTAGATGTAATTAAAATTGAGAAAAATTAAAATTGAGTCAAGACAAATTTTAATTTTTACTAGTGATTAACGTAATTAGTTGAGTCAGATTTGAAATTTTAAGAGTTGAGTTAAAGTCAAATTAGTTTTGACGATATGTATCATTTGGAAATTTTTTATATCGGAGGTTATTGTAATAATTTCGTTTTCAAAGGTTATTGAAGGTTATCGGACCAATAACCTTTGCAAATATTACGTTTATTATGATAAAATGAAGGTTATTGAAGGTTATTAATATCAATAACCTCCGGAGTATTACATTTTATTAATAAAAATGAAGGTTTTCAGTACCAATAACCTTCGTAAATATTACGATTATGTTGGAGATATTCGAAGGTTATCGAAGTGAAGGACTTCGAAGACTTACATTTAAAAAAATTTACTGATGATATATAAAATTCACTTTTTTGATCAAGAATATACATGTTCCCAAAATTGATTTTGAATTTTTGAGGTATTTCGACTTTTTGAAATTTATGCAGAATCTATTCTATATACAGAAGTAAAAAAAGTACCCAGTTATATGTATCTTCAATCAAAGAATAAATCTGGGTGGTCAAAAAATTTCGGGTTTTAAGTAAAATAATTTCGTCTTCTATGAAAAACTATTTCAACTTTTTTCTCCAAAATTGCAATTTCGGAACCCCAAAATAATTTAGCGTGCAAGTATAATCAAGAATTTAACTTTTTTTCTTTTTAATTTTACAATCTCAGTTACAAGTTTGAAATTTTGTTCTTCTGAATAATTAACTTTGAATTGTGTATTTGTTATTTTTTTATATAAAATCAAATATGTTTAATTNTATTAATATCAATAACCTCCGGAGTATTACATTTTATTAATAAAAATGAAGGTTTTCAGTACCAATAACCTTCGTAAATATTACGATTATGTTGGAGATATTCGAAGGTTATCGAAGTGAAGGACTTCGAAGACTTACATTTAAAAAAATTTACTGATGATATATAAAATTCACTTTTTTGATCAAGAATATACATGTTCCCAAAATTGATTTTGAATTTTTGAGGTATTTCGACTTTTTGAAATTTATGCAGAATCTATTCTATATACAGAAGTAAAAAAAGTACCCAGTTATATGTATCTTCAATCAAAGAATAAATCTGGGTGGTCAAAAAATTTCGGGTTTTAAGTAAAATAATTTCGTCTTCTATGAAAAACTATTTCAACTTTTTTCTCCAAAATTGCAATTTCGGAACCCCAAAATAATTTAGCGTGCAAGTATAATCAAGAATTTAACTTTTTTTCTTTTTAATTTTACAATCTCAGTTACAAGTTTGAAATTTTGTTCTTCTGAATAATTAACTTTGAATTGTGTATTTGTTATTTTTTTATATAAAATCAAATATGTTTAATTAATTAAATTAATTATACGAAAAACATTAACAAGTAAAAACATATGTTTTTCATGCCAATCACTTTTACTAAAAAAATTTTTGATCATATTTAATATTAAAATTAATATAATAAATTTCAAAAACACATGTAAACACAATTATATATATGAAATTTTATCATCAGGATTTAACTTTATTAATTATAAAAATACATAAAATACATTATGAAAATATAAAAAATAGATTAAGCAGTTTTTTGTTCTGAACAATGTAGGAAACAACTTGAATGTTTCTTTTTTCTTGGTGATTCCTTCTATATGGTAAATGAAAGAAAGGTTAATATTTTATCTAATTTGTTTATAATGTATAAAATAGAGTATATCTCTTTATCAGAAAAATCTATATTATGTAATTGTGAAGGAGGTAACAGTGATGATATTAGTTGTGAAAGAAATTGTAGTAATTGTAGAAAAGATAACATTGATAATTGTAGTAATAAAGGTAATAATAGTAATAGAGATAGCCGTAGTAATTGTCGTGATAGTGATGTTATACCTGCCATCCAAATTCAAAATCCAAATGCTGAAATTCCAAATCCCAAATCCTAAATTTCAAATACTAGTAATTTGTGAATTTTGGCATCCCAAATCCCAAATTATTTGGGATTTGGGCAACACGTATAGATGATGTGATAATGATGATGATATTATTGTATTATTATTATCTTTGTCGACATTGTCAATATTACCATTATTATTATTGTTATTATTATTATTTTCATCATTATTGTCATCACTGTTATTACCATTGTTGTTATTGTTATTGTTGTTATTATCCTTATTGTTATCATTACCATTATCATTATTTTCATTATTATAATTATCGTCATTATTACTATTACTACTATTATCATTATCATTATTATTATGATTAACCCATCTTCTTTTTCTTTATTACATAAAACCGTCGGCAATGTTACCATTGTTATTACTGCCATCACTATTGTTACTTTATTATTATTATTGTTTATTATTATCATCACTATTATTACTATTACTATTATTATTGTTATTTTTATTACCACCATTACCATTATCATTATCATTATTGTTGTTATCATCATTATTGCCATCATTATTGTTATTGTTATTTTCATTATCATTATCATTATTATTGTCACTATTACTATTATTACTATTATTATTATTATCATCATTACTATTATTGTTATCATTATCATCATTGTTATTTTCATCAGTATTATTGTTATCATTATTGTCATCACCATTATCACTATTATTATTATTATTTTTATTATTATTATTATTATTATCATTATTATTATCATTATTATCATTATCATTATTATTATTATTGATATTGATTATACATGTCATCAAAACTATTGAATTGAATCAGATGCAATTAAAATCAAGAAAAATTGAAGTTGAGTCAAGGCAAATTTTGATTTTTATTAGTGATTGACACAATTAGTTGAGTTCGACACAATTAAAAATTGAAATTTTAAGAGTTGAGTCAAGGCCAAATTAATTTTGACGACATATATAATATTGATATTATTGTATTTGGCATTCTCCATTCTTACTCTTTTGTTGATTTCAGATAATTCGAGCTGAAGGCGCTCAATTTCTTGTTTTAATTTCAGAAGAATAATCATGAACAATAATAAAGCTGATATATAAATGTAAAATAAATGGTTTTTACTTATTATTTTACATTCGTTAATTATGTCGTTCCAATAATTCTCCAATTTTTTTGCACGGTGCATCCGTTCTGAATTAACCTATTGTAAAAAAAAGCATTTATCAGTATTAATAGTGTGTAATTTTTTATTTAGTGGTAAGGGCTGACGAAAATCAAATAATTTAAAAGGTTTAACCCTATAGTATAGAGAAATGAGATAATAAACAGCATGTCCCAAAAGAAGACACATAATTAATTCCTCCTTCAGAATCAGTAAACCTTTACCAATGAAAAAGTTAAAGTGCCCAAATAGAGGACTTGGAGTGGTTACCAAGCTGTCATACTCGGTAGTTCTTTTAGTTGACCTGCAACCACGATCACAATCCACTAGAAGTTACCTTAACCTTGCAAAATAAATAAAAAACACACCTTATTTTCTAAATTTTTTTTCCTCTTTGCGTAATTGTTTTTGTAAGTTAAACCGATTTTCTCTACTTTTTTCGATCTCTTCAACGAGTTGTTCATCTGATAAATTGGATAACGAAGACGGTTTAAAATGATTTTCTTCAAGGTTTTCGGAAGACGTTGTTGTTATTGATGTAGAAGACATTATAAAATACAAGTCATCTGATATCTCTTTTGCTTTTACTAAAAAACGTTCGCACCAACATGAAGTAGATGGAGTAGTGGCAACAATCGCGTCTCGATGGAGAAGCAGAAAGCCCCAGAAAGATTTTTTATTATATTTTTTCAAATATGAAATAATGTGTTCAGACATGATATAAAAAATAGTAAAAAAATATGTTTGGTACAAGAAAAAAGTGTAAAAAAATGAAAACCCTTAAACGCGTAGTTCCCAATTGGATTTATAATCACTCCATCACGTGACAGAATTAGTTTCTATTTTATTCTGTGATACACATTATAATTCTTTGATTTTTCCATCAATTATTTCATATCCAGTAGTATGTCACTGGAGAAACCAACCAAAAAGTCTTCACGTCACAATCGCTATAATAAAAAATGTAGGCTTGAAAGGGAGCAAAAATTAACCATACCAGACTGTAATATAATTGCTGATTGTGCTAACTATCCTTCATATATAGGGGATTGCAGGCAAATTTGCCTGCTAAAATTGGAAATTTCATGTCATAGATATGATTTTTATTTAAGTTATTTTTGTTAAAAAAATTTTATTCGTTAAATGCTGTGCGATATCTTTAATAGCTGTATCGATAATAAACCAGCAAAAACCCAGTTCAAGTTCTCGAGTATAAGAACATTTTTGGCTATTTTAGAAATAGATGAATCAGTAATAGACTCTGACCCGTAAAGATTGAGATATTCGATATTCCATATTGTGACATGATTGTGCTATTGCTTCTACTGCTGTATTGGGGACATAACAAAATTCCAGATTTAGATAATGAATATTTGGACATGATTGTACAATAATACATATCATTTCATCATTAAGAAATTTCAGGGAATTAAGTGCGAGGTGCTTCAGATTGTGACATCGTGCAATTTGTCTGATACCTATATCAGTTACTTTATCGCAATTACTATGATTTAATTTTCTCAGATCTGGGTACGAACCTACAAGAGTATAAATTGTGGAATCGGTAAGCTTTTTGCAATAATTAAAATTTAAAGATTGGATATTGGGATTGAATCGTGTAATTTCACGTATAGATTTATCAGTAATACAATTTTTACCTCCCTTATTCCTAGATGCCTTAAGCCATGACACGATCTCGCAATTTCATAGATAGATCTATCGGTAATATTTCCGCCCCAACTAATTTTCAAATTCTGTAATTTAGGGCAGTTCAATAATATAATTATCGGTTAAATTTCCATTGTTAAAAACATTAAGGTAAATTAGATTAGGATATGCACGAGAGATTTTGATTAAAATCCAGATGAATTATATTTGGAAATGATTCGATTATTTTTTTAATTACCTTATTTGAGAGTTCATGGTAGTAGTGTCTAATTTTGAGATATCGCACACTTGAAGCATAAACCAGTTTTGTATTTCTATCTAAGAATCCCATAAACTTTTCCAGCTGTATTTCATATTTCTCGCCGAAGTCCTTGCTTCCTATCAATTCAATGCGACGCCATAAAATTGAACCAGAGTCTAGAGACAAACAAAGCGGGATATATTGCTTTATCTTCAGCTAAGAAATTAAAAATTTTCGTTAATAGTTCGGGTAATGCAAGTGCCATGATAAATATATAGCAATGTAATAGCGAAGCTAGTGACACATAAAAAATACTTATATTTAATTTAGCTATCCAAAGCATCTCACGAATCTTGTTCCAGTGCGTGTAAAACATACGGTTCGGGCAATAAGAAAATCGAAAGTAAAGTTTTTTTAGTAGAGCCAGTAACCACGATCACGATAATCAATTTTTTACGTATTACGTAATACGTTTCTATTACCCGTGATCGGAGCATGTGTTCGAGGTAAATTAAGTAACAAACAAAATATCGAGGAATTCAATCGCTAATAATCTATTGCCTTGATTGTAAAGAGCCAATTCCATGGATCATTGAACCGGGAAGTGAGGAGGAGGAAGAAGAAATAATTCACGATAGCTAGTGTGGGGTGGGGAAAGGAATTGCCATTTTTTACAATGTAAAGGGCCTAGGATCCCTGGCAGGCATTGATCGAAATGCTTTATTTCTTCCTCTCTACACTTCTAACTATTCGTTATTTGTAGCCATATTTTATACTTACTATTTGGATTGAATTCTGATATTTATTTGTATAGCAATTAAGACGATAAGTTTTTTCGCCACAATATGATTGAATTCTGATATTTATTTGTATAGCAATTAAGACGATAAGTTTTTTCACCACTACCCCCAAAAATCCTCTATATAATTTCTTATATTTTCTTTTTTATGGTTTTTATTACATAAAGAGCAGGGACTGATCTATTAAAATCAAAGTAATTATTTTTAAAACTATGTTTCAGAGTTGAATAAGGAAATCGCTCTAATATCATTTTAATAACGTGTTGTTGCCTTTCTTCGGGATTGTTTGGTAGAACAGAAATTGAGAATTGTCGTTTAGATGGTATAAGTGGAACATTTACCTGCGGTGTAAGTAAAGTCTTTTTCTCAATGGGAACGAGGGTCTCAGTAGCGATCAAAAATTCTTCAGCATCATTTTCGATTTGCGAAGTTTCAGACTTTATCCAGGGATCGAGCCCGTATAGGCTCTATATAAGCTCGAATGAATTTTATTTGTCAAAGGACTTGGTAAATCATCCAATTCAGCATACCATTTGTAGTAGTCATCAGTTAACATCTTAGATGAATAATCTTGTCGTGAAATAGTGTTGCCAGAGGCAGTCACAAGGTGACTAGAAGACATGTTATTTTCCATTATGTATGGTAAAATGCAAAATCGCGTAGCTGTCAAAGAAAAAAAAACATCACTGTTCACTTGTCGGCTTGAATCCAGATTTGTGTAGTTATCTGCTTTTGAATATATATATCCTCATCGATAATGAGAGAAATGAATTGGCAGAAGTATTAGTAAAGCTAATATGGCTTATGCTGTTATTTTGATTTCATGTTCCCCACATTTAATAAAATATGATCCAGCTTCATATCTACCTTTTACACTTTTCTCATTCCTATGACTTAGCTTACATGCTGGACATATTGATTTCTCGATAATTCCATAATAATCAAATTTTTTGTTACTAAATTCTTTATATAAATCAGAATATCGCCACAATATTTTATTACGAAAATAATCACGATCATGGGTCGGATTACCTGATAATAGCAAAAAATATCTTGAAACTAGGAAATTAATAAGACTTTGGAACAAGCTATGCACCCGAAATTGGAATTGCCATCTGTTTCTCTTGTAATCAATTGGTATATACTGGACAGCGTACAACCAATATAGATAATTATAATCACATAGGAATGGAGAGGCATTGGAGAACTTCATGTACCGGTAATAAATACTGTGGTCTAAATTATGAAGAATACTCTAAATGTAAAAAGCTATCCAATTCTGGATATGATTATAATGATGAGTACGTGGAAACAGAATGCCGTCAGAAGAGTTAAACGTGCAAGAGAAGCTGGAAAAAAGATCCGAGCTGTAAATATTATATCTCAAAAATGGTTGGAATATATGTATAAACCCGATGGTCTCTGTACCACAGAACTCGCTCAACATTACCAGCTCTTATGGGCTGTTCGAGAAGAGATGCGCCAAATTAACAATGTATAATATATATCTATTTATTCGATTTAATATACATATCTATTTATTTGATTTATCATAACTTTAACTTTTCCATATTATGGATCACAAAAATCCCTATATCGAGTTACATCATTACATCTTACTAATCATTACTAACATCGAGTTAAGTTAAATTATGTAAATCTGAATAATAATTAAATATTAACTATATAAGGTGAAACTGTTATACCAAAAAAATGTTCTTTTGGCAATTCTCGGCTTCTCTTGTCTCTATGTATAATTGCTTTTACCAATGTTTTTTGAAAAAATATCCGAGTCTTTTGAGAAAATCTTTAGCAAAAAAATACCCGAGTCTTTGAATAAATTTAATTTAGAGACTCAAAAAAATATTGTTGAAATCTTTAGAACTGCTAAAGAAAATATTGAAAAAAATAATCCGACTGAAGATGACGATTTTCTCGATCCTTTGTTATTAATAATTGAATGGAATGAAAACAATTTACAACAACGAAGAATTTTAAAAGCTACAATAACTAATGGTATGTTTCGGAAATAGTTATTATATTCTGTTTTTATGTGTTTTTCTAGCTTTTGTTTTTTGGATCAGAAATCAGTGGATTTGTCGGAGTTACCCTTTTAATCTCAATGTCGCGAATTATAATGGAACTGTGAATGCAACTACTCTCTCAAACGCGATATTTATTATTCGTGACTCCAATGCTGTCCAAAAACATCAAATCGCAGTAGGCATCATTGAGCATCTAGTTCGGACATATCTTCAAGGGGCGGGGGCAAACACTCTAGGAACGGTTTATTTAGTGCGTGCTACCAGGAAAGACGTGTTCGAAATTTCAGAATATCATGTTATGTAATTGACTCTAATAATAATTATTATCTATCAAATTATCAATTTTTCTTGGTTGGATTATATATTATCATGAACATTTGCATTGAAATGTATTAATTAGGGTAGTATTCTTGTAAGAAAAGTAATTTTATATTTCTGTATTTAGTATTTTCGCCTTCTCTTATATTTAGTATTAGTTTTACAATAATCAAGCTATATCAGATAATAAAACGCGATTTTTTTTCATAATTGGAAGTTACCTGATTGTGTTGATGCTTCTAAAAAATTAAACAGTATCGGATGTTTTTAAAGCTAATGTTTCGGAAAGGAAATACTGACTTTAATCACACGTACTGTGATATTGATCCGTTATATACTCACTAAGCAGTTTGAGGAGCGGGTTAGTGTTAATAATAAATTACACTGTGAAATCGAGCAACAGCAAGAAATGGAAATAAAACTTGCATCCTTGAAATCACATTTTGGTTAGGTAGAACATTTATTATCTTTTAATGATTCAATTTCCTTTTCTAGATCAAGAGGTGTGTCCTATCGAAGTGAAAAAGATTCCGATCTCGGTTTATTCACATCTATAACTATGAAACTCCCTTTGTCTCAAATATCCATCAATAATTTTTGCACCTTTACACGGATCCACATTAGTATAAGGACTTATAATATCTGCAAGTTTTTGAATAGAGCCCCCACCATTACAGAGTACGATGTGGGAAAAAAAGCGGGAAATATGCAAAAGAGAAGGCATAGATCTCATTGAAATTAGCTATGAAGCAGATTTATTTCCCTATATAAAAAGCAAATTACAAGAGAAGGGTTATCTATCCTAGAAAAAATGAAGTATGCTGTTTTCAATATAGATGAGGTAAAATTCTCGAAAAAATATCAGGGAGATAAGGATTCACCTGTGTGGGCTTTTCGTATTGTAATCGGGGCTAATAACTCAGGTAAGACCAATATTATTTTAAACTTGATAACAATGCCCAAAATTTATTACATGTTTAGAAAGAAAAAGAGTTCGACTGCTTCCAGCAAGATAGGAGAACGCAATATTAAATGCGATGATGTAATTCTTGTAGGACACAATTTAAATGAACCGAAATATACAATAGTTAAAAAATTCTTTAAATATCTTGCGAAAGATAAATCAAAGCCATATTATGAAGATGTTACATTCTCTACATTTACACCTGATAAAATTCCAGATCCCGTGAATTTCTATACCAGACATTTTTTAAAAACAAGTAGGATGTTGGGTTATTTAATCTAAACGCAATAATGAGTTAAATAAATTAATAATATAACTAGAACAGGTTTGTTCTGCGACTTCGTCGTTACTTTTATTGGTTGTACACATATTTTAGTTGACGATCGATTTTGTTTTATTTTTTTTATTAATATCTTATTGAAAACAAAATAAAAAATAAATCTAAAAAAAGGGATTATTTGGTTAATTGTTTTTCTTTTTGAGTATTAAATAATGGTAATGGATTGGATGCTATTGTTTCCAATCTTTCATATTCTTTAACCATAGATTCATCTACAGTAAATGCTTCTCTGGTTAAAGAGCTGATTTTAATATTATCCCATTTGCAACATCTGTATATGCTTGCCCTTTTTCAAACATCTGTGCATCCAAATTTAGTGAGACATTTGGAAGAGTTATGAACTGCATTAATAATCAAGATATTGTCTTCGACTTGCTTGTAAACCATTAAGAATAAATGATGCAGTATGTTTCTGACTAAAATATCTGTAATTCCACCTTTAATACAAAATGCGCATCTGACTTCTTGCATTTCTGTATCTCTGTCTGTGATTATACATTACAGATTCCGTATTTATACTCTGAATTATTTAAGAACATAATTCGTGCTCCAATTTGTAATCGTACTTTTTGTAGTAGATTTGTTTTTTGTTTAATTGAATATTTTCATCATCTTGAATTTCATTATTATCAATAGAATTTGAAATAATATATTCATGATATCGCAAATTATTTGATTAATTTGATCTGCCATTTTTTTGTGATCTGTGTTACCTTGATTTTTTTTGATACTTAAATCGTTTAAATCGTCATCGACGTTCTTTTTTCTCATAAAATGATTTCCGAGAAAGAAAACAGTAATTCTAGTAACCCTAATAGTAGTAGTCCCAATAGTTCTAATTTTTCTAGTAATTCTAATAGTTCTAGTAGTTCTAGTAAAAACTTAAATTCTATTGACCCAGAAAATTTAAAATTTTCACCTTTTGATAGTTTAAAAATTTCTTCCATTAAATCACTTCAGGCAATGAATGAAAGAGATTCATGTCCTATCTGCAAAAAATCCGTGAAATTTTATTGCTATATATGTTTCGTGCCTGTTGGTTGTCATATAAATGAAATTCCAAAAGTGAAATTACCAATAAAAGTCGATGTGTGGGCTTATTTTATTATATTTTTTGTGAATTTTTTTTTTTTTTTTAAAAAAAAAAAGAATGATTAATTTACATCATTTCTATTCATTTATCTATTTTAATTTATTTAATTTATATTTTAAGAATTAAGCATCACCGAGAAAACGATGGTAAATCTACGGCAGTTCACGCAAAGATTATTGCATCAGAAGATGTAGAAATTTATTCTTATTCTCAAATGCCCAAAATTGAAAATCCTGATAGAGTTTTATTACTTTTTCCTTCCTCGGTAAAAATATCAAATTATAATCTAATGTTAATATCAATATATATTAATCAAATGTTAATAATATTTATAATATTTATAATATAATAATATATAGGATTCTCAAACTTTGCAAAATATTCCTCGTTCATCATTTGATAAACTTTTAATAGTTGATGGTACTTGGCGTCAAGCATCAAGTATGGCAAAAATTGATCCGGAATTAAAGAATGTTCGAAGAGTTGTTATCAAATCACAAAAAACCTTATTTTGGAGATATCAAAATAGGGATGAAAATCATCTTGCTACAATAGAAGCTTTATATTACTTTTTGAAGGAATATTATGAAACTTATGAAATTACTCCAGAAATTAAAAATAATACAAATAATATAAATAATAATGCAAATAATATTGAGGAAAATAAAGATTATTTTTATGATGGAAGATATGACAATATATTATGGTATTTTAAATACTTTTATGAATTTATTCAAGAAACATATAGAAAACAAAAAGGGAAGAAACATTTTACATCTAGGCAAAGAGCTGGATACATTAAATATGAATAAATATTTATACCCAATTATTGCATAATTAATAAATTATAATCTATTTATAAATATTTTAAATATTATCTATTCAAGTTGATAAATCTCTTTTAAAATTCTAATCGTATCCTTAGGACTATTAACAGAATGTCCCGTAATTAAAGGGTGAACATAAATTTCATAATCATTACCACCCTACAAATAGAAGTTATATAGAAAAGAGTTATTGTTATTATTATTATTAACAAAAATATCAACAATAATCAAAACATAAAATTTCAACCAACTTCATAAGTTTTATCTCCAAAAAAGTGAATTGTCTTAAATCCTTCTGTTTCCACATGTTTAAGACAATAAGTTTTATCCCAGCCTGTTGGGAATACATCAAAAGATATTTGTCCCCCTTTAAAAATTAAAGAAATAAATGTTAACAAATGAATATATAAATAAATAAATATATAAATGAATATAAAAATATTCTCAATACCAATTGAAAATGTTAGGGAATAATCAGAAAAGGTATCTTTTAAACAGTCAACAAATTTTTCACGAATATGATGAATCTGTTAAATAAATAAAAAAGTTAGGTAACCTGAAATAAGTAAATAAAACTTTATTGAATAAACTAATAAATTTTCTTATATTACCTTATCGTATTCTTCAAAGTCATTACGTTCTTCGACACTAATAATAACCAGAAATCAGAATACAAGGAATACAAGAATTTAGGAATTCATCATAAATAATTACCTGCAGTTACGTCCAATTGGTGATACATTGATCATTCCATTTCTAAATTCAACAAAAGTTCCACTAAAGTAGATGTCAATAAAAACTTAGTATTATTCAATCTGAAAAATATTGATTAAAAAAAAAAATTGAATTAATTTACCGTTTCTTTGGAATGTCAAGTTTAGCGATATATCCAAGAATAAAATTAACTAACGTTTTATATTTCTCTTCTCCGATCCAGTCAATAAAACTCTATTAATTAAATAAATATTAATAAATTTTATAAATTTATTACTTTATAATTTAAGAAAATAAAATTGAACCAACTTGTGAAGCCAATTGGTTGCCTAGTTTATATGCAATAAGACCATTTTCCGAAAATGCAAAATCAAAATCTTCGATCACTATATTTTCATAAATGAATAATAATTTTAATAAATTTTAATAACGCATGTATGTAAAAATATTTAAAATATTTATTTACCATTTTTGCCAAGTTGTTCTTTCTGTTTACTAATGTCAGAACCACCAACAAAACCAATAACTACTTTTTTTCTTAGTTTTTTAAGTATTTCCACCATTTCATCAGTTACTACCTATGAAATTGTTATGAGAAATGAATAAATAAATATTTTCACCGGAATTTTATGAATTGACAAATCTCACCCTACGAGCGGGAGTCAAAGTACCATCTACATCAAATAATACAAGCGTATCAGGTTTTTCACGATCTTGCCAATCTCCCATTTTATTTAAAGAAAAAAAATATCTGTAAGAAAAAAGATTTAATAAAATATTTATAAATATTTATGTTGGATGCATATTTATGCAGATTGATTGATTGATGAAATTGCATTTGTATCGCGTTCGCGTAAATTCTATGTAACACATCGATTCAGCTATATGTGGTCATTGATACAAAAGCAAATTTTATTTTTCTAATTATGTATACGATATAGCAGTGTTATAAAATTGATTTCGTTGTTATCTCGATTCCAATTTCATTTGGAGAGAACATTTGTATAAATTGAGCATAGATTTCTTCCCATTCTTTCATCAGATCATCAAGCCATGCAGTACTTAAACCACTACTCTTTAGTATACCGCGACGTAATCGGTCAGTCTTTCCCGATCTGTTAAAATTTATGATATTTTCTAGTATCTTCCTTCCTTTCTATTCCACCACGATAAAGGCGTATATCTCTTTCCAAAAACACCTCATGGCCCATCTATTTTTCTCGGCCTCAGTAATGACCGAAAATTTCTCGGGATCCATTTTATGTTCGATGGCATATTGATAAAGGCGGGTTTTGTTTGGTATCTTTACCTGAGTTTCCGCCATACTGTCCTGTAGGATATAATTATCAGTATCCTTTTTGATTTGTGGGGATTCAAAAGTTTCAGACTTTATCCAGGGATCGAGTCTAGTTTCATTCTTATATCTTTTATGTAACTTGGAACGAATTTTATCTGTTAAAACACCGAATATTCGGGGATTAGGCATAAAGTGTTCTGCTTTGTAGAGATTTTATTAGACCCGGTTTGCAAGTTTAACATATTCATGTTGTTATTTTATAAGATCACATTCGTTTAAATTTCTACATTGGATATTGTCCATTATCCTTTCAAGTTCAAAAAAAAGATATATAATTAACTATCTGTTAATAAATTCCTGTCTCACAAAGTGAGGAATGAGTCCAAAATTACATCAACAAAGACAACTACAGCAGATAGTGCCTTAAGATCATTTTCATTAAAACTGATTAATGAAGAGTTATCAACTATGGCAACACTGAATATTAGGAAATCTAATGTATATGCGAAAGCTGAATGTCCATTTTGTGACAAATATAAAGAAACTAATATACACGTATTTATGTATATAGAAAAAGGAAAAATTCTAAAGATCACATTTCGATCAACAGTTAAAAAAGCTTTTATAAAAGAAAAAGGAAAAGTAGACTTAGATAACTTGATGACTAAAATATTACAGGGCATTTTTTAAAAATCAACTATAATAGACAAGTAATGGATACCTCACAACAAAATAGATTCAAATTTAATGATCTAGTTAAAGGTTTAATCCCTAAATCGATATATAGGTTAATAAGAAATAAAGTAGGTTCAGCGGAGATAGGAAAGAAAATAGTCTTTGACATTTTCAAAAAATGGAAAACACTATTATATGAACAATTGAAAAATAAATGTAAACAGTCTCTGAAGTGGAAAAACTAAATAATATTGAGGAAGTTGAAAAGAGGAGTAAAGGCAAATGACCATTTATAGATTATACATACCTAAAATATAAAAAACATTTAATTAAATTAGAGGCAGATATAATAAATTCTGCAATTAATAATGTATACAAAAACAATGCAAATATACTATCAAATATTTTTTTTTATTTAGACATAAGTAGGGTTGTAGCCTTCTGGTAGAAAAGTTTACTTTTCTATAATGGTAGGTTAAATTATAGTTATTAATGAATAAAGCTGAGACCTCACTAGTTCAGTTAAATTACAAAATATTTATTTTTTTTATTAAAGTGTGGAACTATATAAACTATTTCTTCAATTGCTTTTATTTTTATAAAATTGTATATTTCTACTAATTTTAATAAAAGATAATTATAAACAAATGAAATTTTTTTAAATTTAAAATTATACCATTGTACAAGTGCGAAATACAATAATAATTTATTTAATAGTATTATTTCTGTTATCAATAATGTCTAAATAAATAAAAAACATGTTAAATCAACTTCTACAATCATTTAAAGTTATATTGTAATTAGCATATATCAGGAATTTTATAGAGATGTTCTAGTATACTATATAAACAGAAAATCTTTATTATATACTAAAATATTATGTTTTAACATGTTACATGAACGAAAAGTTTTATTACATTCAAAATATACTGTTTTAATATACTATATAAATGAAAAGTCTTTATTACATACTAGAATATTATATTTTAATATATTATATAAATGTTAAATGTTTAAATAATGCACTAGAACATTATATTCTAATATGTTAGTATTGTTATACATGTCATCAAAACTAATTTGACCTTGATTCAATTCTTAAAATTTCAATTTTTAATTGTATCTGACTCAACTAATTACGTCAATCACTAATAAAAATCAAAATTTGTCTTGACTCAACTTCAATTTTTTTTTGATTTTAATTGTGTCTGACTCAATTCAATAGTTTTAATGACATATATAAGTACCATTCTAGAATACTATAAATAATGTTCATATAACGTATTAAAACATTTTTATATAATTCCTAATGTGACAAGTTCTATTGTTAAATTAATATTTGAAAAGTTTTATATCATCTATAACAATAGCCATATTGTTAAATTACAGTTAATTATAAAATTTATTTGTTGTATATAAAATATTTATATTTTTTAATATAATAAAATCTTTATTCAATAGTCTTTGGTTAAAGAAATTTCTAATATATTGAATTGCCGATCCGCCACTCAACAGGTTAAAATGATTGACAAAACCGGAATGTGGACAGCCGCAAAAGTAAAGTATGTCAATTTCTAACCAAATCGTCTGAAATTTTTATTGAAAAAACCTTGAGATTAGGAGTTTTTTATTCAAGTATATAATATAATTTTTATAAAGAAAAAAATTTTATAAAAAATTCTTAAACATTGCTAATTGACCAAAATTTTAGTAAAATCCCGTCACTATTTTTTATTTAATAAAAGTATTAACTAGAAGTCTCAAAATTATTATATAAATACTTTCAAACATATATTAATAAATTTTTTAAAAAAAAGTAATTCAAAAAATATGGGATATTTTACAAATTAAGGTTAGCAGCTTTAAATTTTATAAAAATCATTTAAAATTTGCGAAAATTTCTATTTCTTCATTTTCAACGTTAAACAACATAATGATTATAAAGTTTTAAAAATTTTCATTCTAATGTGCCACTCCTTAAATATGTATACTAATACATATAAAGTATTTATTTTTAGATTATTAAGATAGAATTTTGTCGATCATAGTTATACTAGCTAACCCGTTTAGTAGCAGATCGTCAATGAAAAATAAATCCAAACATTTAAAAAATTTGATAAAATTTTTTATTATATTTTTATTTAAATTTGAATTATTTTTTTGTTATTTGAAAAATATGAAAACTTTCAAAAGTTTAAATTCAAATAATTTTGAAGTATAAATCAAAGTAGTTGAAATTTTGTGTAATCCCATTGTAACTTTTTGTTTAATTATTACTTAACACTGTTACCAGAGAGAATTACCATGGTTAAAATATACTAAAACACATGACCATAATATTAATTAACCCTGTATTTTAATAGAAATTATTATATAAATAATGGAAATATTAATATCAATATAATAGTCTTAATGAATAATTAATAACATTCAACAATAATTAATAACAATTAGCAACATTTATTAACATGTATTTTTAACAAAGTCAAATAGTTTTAGTTACACAAATTATAATAACACAAGTCACATGTTCACGTGATATAGTTACACAAATATTATATAATTATTGACATTTATTATTAATTAGTATTACTTAGTATTAATTATTATTACATAGTATTTATTAGTATTAATTATTAGTATAACATATATTCTATATTTAGCAAGTTATATGATAGATATGTTAGCCAATAGTATTCGTGTACAGCAAAGCACAATAAGGCACAATAATGGCACAGTAATGTGTTTGCCTATATATACCCTCTGTATTCGACTTGATTCCTATAGCTTTTGGTTGTAGAATTTTGTAAGAAATAAAAAATTGTCTTATAATAAAATTTTATCAATTAAAACTCCAAGAAATAACTTGTAAAAATTAACCTGTAAATAAAATGTTGAAAATATTATTTAATAAAATACTTTATTAAATAAACTCTGAAACTCTGGAATAAATAATCTAATATTATAATTAATTAACGAAAAGATTATGAATGTTATGGGATTTATTGCTTGATTGCTTAATTGTATAACATTATAATTCTTGAGTTAATAATAATAATATATCCTGGAACTCTTAGATAACATCATGGAAATAAAGGAGAAGTCGAAATATTAATGTCGAATGTAAATGGAGAATATTATTATCTTAAAGATAATAAATCCTGTATTAATAATAATGACAACAAAACATTGGAGAGAAGTTAGGATACTGGATAAAGATCTTGTAAATAAAGAAATCTAAGGACAATATAATGGAATAATGAATGAATAAAGGATACTTGGATATAAAATCATGAAATAATCGATAAATATCAACGAAAGGTCTGATTCCCTTTCTAAAATAACTGAATCAGTGGTGCCTTCTAATCAACAGTCTTGTACCTATCGGGGAAGAACTATAAACTCCTAAAAGAATTGTAAAGTCACCCTTAGAATTATGTCTTACCAAAAGGCAGGTGACAACACCAAATTTAAAATAAATAATTAATATTTCAATATCTATATAATAATACACAGTGGTGAGATAAAAAAGCATTTCCATTGACTAGAGATAAAAATACATTTTTACTGGTTAGATAAACAAGCTTTCTTATTGACTATTACGGCTATTACTGTGTGTTCAACGGCACGGGAATTCTCTAGTATTATATAATAACAAATATAATTAAAATATTTTAAAATATATTTACAATTACATTATTTACTTTTCTACGTTTTTCTTATTACTGAAATGATATAAAATTTTCATGTAGGACTTGTACAATTTTCATATATTTCAGTAGTACAGCGAGTTATAAAAAAAATGTAACACTATAAAAAATATTTTTATTAATTAATTTTTTATTAATTTTATTAAAAATTTAAAAATTTTTTTATATTTTTAAACTTATTTAATATTTAATTAATAATTAATATACTGATTATTACAATTTAAATTACATAATACATAATTATATAATTATTTTAATTACAATTTTGAAAAAAAATTTTTCATAGAAAACAAAATTATTTTATTTAAAATCTGAAATTTTTTAACTATCCAAATAAATTTTTGATTAAAAATATATATAATTAAATACTTTTATTATTTTCATATATAGAATAAATTCTGTATAAATCTCAAAAAAATGAAATATCTCAAAAATTCAAAATTAATTTTGGAAACATGTATATATGTGATATAAATTAATTTTATTTATTTTTGTGCTGTATTACTTTTATAACTTTTTTTAAAAAATTAATAGAAAAATATTAATAATATTCTTTTTACTATATTAAGAAAAAACTTTTTACCAATAATATTCAAGATAAATTTATAAAAAAAATTTCTCATAAAACAAGTAATAACCAAAAAATAAGCTAGAATAATTTTGCTTCTCAAAAAAGGTCATTCTGTCTATATGTTGCTCACTTTAAAAAATTTCATTATTTTATTATCTTTAAAATTAATAAAAAGAAGTAAAAGATTAGTAATACTAAAAATATGTCAAAATTTGAAAAATATTTACACATAAAATTATTTTAAAGTCTTGAAATTACAATTTTGAAAAAAAAAATCAAAATAAAAAACGAAATTATTTTATTTAAAACCTAAAATTTTTTGATTATCTAAATAAATTTCTTGATTAAAAATATATATAACTGGATATTTTTTTTATTTTCATATAAAGAATAGATTTTACATAAATTTCAAAAAAACAAAATACCTCAAAAATTTAAAATTAATTTTAAGAACATATATAATCTAAACATCTTCAGTTATTTTTTGATCAAAATAAATGAAAAGTGTTTTAATTAATAACATCTAATAAAGCACTTATAACTATATTTGCATACAAAATTATTTTGAAACCTTGAAATTGAAATAATTTTTTATTTTTATTTTTTTTGTATTAAGAACAACTTTCGCAACTTGAATATACTTTTCTAAAACATAGTCCTTAATTTCAATTCGTTATTAAAATAATTTTTTATAGAAAATAAAATTATTTTATTTAAACTTAAAATTTTTTGATTATTCAGATAAATTTTTTAATTAAAAATATATATAATTAGATACTTTTTTTACTTTTATATATAAAATAAATTCTGTATAAATTTCAAAAAAATGAAATACTTCAAAAATTAAAAATTAATTTTGGAAATATATATATTTATATCTAATATTGTACACAAATACTGTTTATATAATTTTTTCGAACACAGATAATTTCAGATAATATCTATTGTTCGCATTAATTGTCATGCAGATATATCCAACAGAAAAATAATATTTCATAGACAATTTTAAGTAATATTTGCCGTTCAGTCTAATTAACTAATTGTTATGTGAACATGCTCAACAAAAAATTAAATATTAATCAATATGATAAACTTAATAAATAACCTGTTGTGATTGACTATTTAAATATATATAATGTTAATTATCCTAAACATTTTTTATATGTAATGTCTCAGATATTAACCTTTATAAAATATGGATACAGACGTTCCAATTTTATTCCGTCCAATATCTGTATCCAGTAACAATATTACTTACATTTATCTTAAAAATAAAATAAAATAAATTGTATATTAAAAAATTAAAATACAAAATATTTATATATTATATTACAAATACGTAGCTGTTATACATGTTCCCAAAATTAATTTTGAATTTTTGAAATATTTCGTCTTTTCGAGATTTATACAGAATCTATTCTATATATGGAAGTAAAAAAAGTATTTAGTTATATGTATATTTAATCAAAGAATTTATCTAAGTAGTCAAAAAATTTCAAGTTTTAAGTAAAATAATTTTGTTTTCTATGAAAAACTATTTTAACTTTTTTTCTTGAAATTGCCTTAAAATAATTTTACATACAAGTATAATTGTAAGTACAAATTTATAGTATATATATATTTATGAGTACAAATTTATAGTATATATATTTATAAATTCAAATAAGTGACTTTGGTATATTATAATAATACATTTAAAATATAATTATTCAATAGTATTACCTAAATATCAACAATTTATGATACAAGAAAAAATAATTCCTTCTGAAATACAAAAAAAAATTCTATTACTTCATTGTACTAATTGTGATATTCCAACAATTTAAGTAATATTAAAAGAAGAATTTTCTAGTATTGTAATATAAATTTATAATAATTTGTATAATTTTATTTATCAACAAAAAAAAATTATTAAGAAATGAAAATTAGATACAAACAATTTTATAATAAAATTAGAAAATATTAAATTATATAATAAAAAATTTCAATATAGAATTAAAATTAATTTAGAAACAAATAAATTATAACATGCAATTTAGATGTTTTTGAATAATGAATTATTATTAATTTTATAATGTAGTAATTTTTGATAATATATATAAAACCAATAGATTTAATATGCTTTTTAACATATATTTTGTTGATGTAATTATATATAATAAAAGTATTAAAAGTTTTAATTGAATATTTAATATTTTTCTTAAAATAATTAATAATAAAGTATCAAAAATATTTTTTACAGATAAAAATATTGCAATTATTAAAATAGTAGATTTTATTTTTCTGTCATTTGGAATAAAGTATACTTTATATTTATAAAAAATGTAGTTAAAAATTTAAATAGTACATTAAAATTTAAATAAATGTAATTTATAAGATTTTTCTATAAATATTTTAATAAATATAATAAAGATAATTTTTTTAAAAAAATAGAATAAATTAAAAATAATATATTCTGCAATAAATATTTTATTTTTTTGAAATTTATACAGAATTTATTTTATATATAGAAGTAAAAAAATATCTAGTTATATGTATTTTTAATCAAAGAATTTATTTAGGTAATCAAAAAATTTCAGGTTTTAAATAAAATAATTTTGTTTTTTATAAAAAACTATTTCAACTTTTTTTTCCAAAATTACAATTTCAAAATCTTAAAATAATCTTATGTACAAGTATAATTCTAATACTATACTAATTTATTTTAGGTTTATAAGATGATAATTATACATATTGTTAAAATTAATTTGGTCTTGACTATACTTGTATACAAAATTATTTTGGAGTCCCAAAATTGCAATTTTGAAAAAAAAAGTCAAAATAGTTTTTTATAAAAAATGAAATTATTTTACTTAAAACCCAAAATTTTTTAATCACCCAGATAAATTTTTTAATTAAAGATATATATAACTGGATATTTTTTTTACTTTTATATATATAAATTTCAAAAAAATGAAATATCTCAAAAATTCAAAATCAATTTTGAAAACATGTATAGTTTTGACTATACATGTCGTCAAAACTAATTTGACCTTGATTCAACTCTTAAAATTTCAATTTTTAATTGTGTCTGACTGAATTAATTGTATCAATTACTAGTAAAAATCAAAATTTGCCTTGACTCAACTTCAATTTTTTTCAATTTAATTGTGTCTGACTTAATTCAATAGTTTTGACGACATGTATAGTCTTGACTTAACTCTTAAAATTTCAATTTTTAATTATGTCAATTACTAATAAAAATTAAAATTTGCCTTAACTCAACTTTAATTTTTTTAATTTTAATTGTATCTGACTCAATTCAATAGTTTTGACAACATATATAATGACAAAATATGACTGAATAAATTGTCAGGCATATGATATTATTTTGTTATTGAATTACATATGATCTGATCATCAACCTATGCCTATCTTCAGCATCTCAGTTAAGAAAAACAATCAAGAAGTCAAAAAATTCCAAAAATCATATCAAAAGGAAGCAACAGAATAGGTAGCTATAAATAAGTAGACACCCAGAAGTAGATAACAATAACAGTATAGGCCAAGTAGCCTATACTGTTACTTACTATAGCCATGTATAATTGCTTACATGATCATAATTGACTGCGAATGACGTAATGAATTTTCAAATAAAAATTCGCGATAATCTGTCGAGTCAATCATTCAAATCTCCAAATCTCAAGGAACAATTTAAATAACTTTTTCGTGACTATTACTAAAGATAATGGAATATTTAAATTTCCCGACTCCACAACAACCTAATTTCCACGATCCTCGTGGATATTTTAGTTACCATCAGCAATCACTGGATAAAACGTTTACTTTTATGCAGACGTACTATTCAAATCATTACCAAAAGGCACCAATGAATCGTGAAAAACCAACACGATTTATTCAACCGATGTATTATTCAAATCACCACCAGGAACCACCAATAAACCATGAAAAACCAGCACCTTTTATGCAACCAGCCACGAAAGAATTCACAAAAGATATTGAAGATATTGAACAGTCGAAACTCATCGAACAGTTTAATAAACTTTCGTTCGATAAGCGAAAAGAAGTCGAACAACAATTCGATGACGATGATGATGAAGAATTTGAAGAAGTTTTGTTAGAAGGAAAATTCGATTTTACGAACAATCGTCCATACGTCAGGTCACAAGAGACCGACTGGAGATGGGTATCTGGTAACGAGTTAGATAATACACCTCTTTACAAAAAACAATATGGTAGGTTTTATAATATCACGCATTTTTTTTGGCTTTTGTCTGCTTTTGTTTGCTTAATCGATTTTATGTTCTAATTTTCGAATAGAGGGGCGAGATTTTAAATGGGTTTTCACCAATAATATCAATAATATGCACTAGGTATATATTTGTTGTTTAAATGGGTTAATATAGTGGTGAATCTAGTGGTCGCCTATATAGTCAAATATTTTAAATTTAGTTCTTTATTAATCATGTATCCAATTTGCGTTTTCTTTCTTCTATCATACTTAATAACATTTATATTAGTAAAAGATTATTTAATATAATTGGAAGTTTAAAATAATATATAGAAAATTAATTTGCCACGTATACAACAAATTGGCTCCATGGTCTAGTAGTATGATTCTCGCTTTGGGTGCGAGAGGTCGTGGGTTCAATTCCCGCTGGAGCCCCAAGTGAAATACCTTTTCTCTTTATTGCAAATTTATTCTTTTTTTTAAAAAGACTTATTATAATAACTAATTATAATAATAAAATTTTCTCGTTCACAATAATGAAGGCTCCATGGTCTAGTAGTATGATTCTCGCTTTGGGTGCGAGAGGTCGTGGGTTCAATTCCCGCTGGAGCCCCGAACTGAATTGTTCATTTTATTGTTTAGACATTTTAATAATTATTTTAATATTAATAATAAAGTACATGTCAAGTTTAAATAAAGTATTAATTATGTTTGTCTTTTAGTCTTCTAATTTAATCTTTTTAGTTGATGGTGCTTGATTTAATAATAATAATTCATTGTTATTATCTTTGCCATCTTTTCCACATGTTATGTTATTATTATTGTTATTGTTTTGTGATGAAATATTTACTTCGTCCTGTTGACGTTTACAGCTAATAATTGTAAACGTAAATGTGTTTTATCAGTAAAATTAAAGTAAAGATAGTCGGATATATAAAGATATAGAAGATGTAGATCACTTGCCTTTCCTGAAAAAAAGCAACAGCTCTACTTAATCGAAAACTAAAACAAAACATATCTTTGTTTGGTGCCACATGTCTGACGAAATGAATTTTATAAGATTCAGGTGATAATGAATCCTCTAATTTTGCATTTATGCGCTAAAGTTCGAGAGATCAAGAATATCGATAAATATTGATAAGATCGAGAATGTTGAAAATATAGAATATAAGAATTATAATAAAGAATAAAAATAATATATAAACATACTTCGAACAGATCTTTTTCGGGTGTCTCGCTCTTTGAGAAACAATGACAATGAATCATTGGTAAATTCATTGATGAAGCTTCAAATAAAGATTCTTTCCCTTTATATAAACCTCTAAATACATCTACGAAATAATAGTAAACAAATATGAAAGGCAATTCATATATGTGTTATAAGTCAAATTAACATTTACCCAAAAACTCTATAGCAGTTGCCGGCAAATTCATGATGAAATGATCAAAAGTTCGTAAATTGGTAGAATCCGCAGCAGCAGTAGTCATATTCTTTTCTAAATCTTGTACTGCTTTTTTAATAAAATGTCTTCCATCTAAATTATAAGGATAAATTTTATCATTCGTCTATTCCATCACAAAAACGTGTGCGCAATAATGAGCATATTATAATTTAATAAACAAAAAAAAGGTAATAATTATAAATAATATAAATAATACACATAAAATTGGATACCTTATTCAAAGATATATTTTCTGCTAGATATTTATAAGAAGCAGGATTCAAATCATTTGCATACACAATGCATCCTTTTTTAGCAGCAGGAATTGCAAATGGTCCAACACCCGCAAAAACATCACCTAAAATTTCGAATTAATATAAATTGATATATCGTAATTAGAAAATTGGGAAATTTTTGAAAATTCCATTTTTAATTGGTTAAAAAACTCACAAATATAATCCCCTTTTCTAAACATTTTAATTAATCGTTCATGTTCAGTGTTTAATCTTGAATTCCAATATACTTGAGAAAAGTCAAATCGAAATCTACAATTACTTTCTTTCACTTCGGCCATCAGATTATTTTCACCTCCTAATACCTCCATATTGAAACATCGATAAGTTGAATCAATTATATCAGTTTTATTGACAACTGTAGTAATTTTTGGATTTTTCTAAGATTAATTATTATATTAATTATTTGAGCTTTAAGTTATTTTTTTTATTACAAACCAGTCAAATTAAATCAAATCAAATCAATTCAAAAAAAAAAATTAAGATATATATTTACATCAAGAATCACTTGTCCAATAATGTATTTCCAAGGAAGAAATTCATCACGTAAATTCATATGAGCTGTTGGATCATCATCATCATCATTAGCGTTAAAAATGATAATATAATAGAAGATAATAAAGAAAGATTGTAAATATTGCGATGACTACCAATATGACCAACTTGAGTAAACGATGATGGTGATTCAACTTCCTCAGGTAAAATAGCTTTGAGTATTTCATCTTTTTTTTTTTTGTTAAAATCATTGTAAATAAATTAAATAAATCAAAATAAATAAATCAAATAAATAAATATAAATAAATAAATATAAATAAATTAAATAAATAAATAAATTAAATAAATAAATTAAATTAATATACGATATTCTCTTTTTTAATTCTTTCGAAAATAATATACCAATGTATAATGTATGTTGTATTATAAATACCAGCACCCCAATAATCATAATTCAATTCGATTGAATGATGAATTACATCAAGTCCTTCTTTATTAATTAATTCATTAACTTCTTGAGGTAATCCATCGAGTTCTAATATTAATTGAATATTAAAATATTATTATATAAAAAAAATAAATTCTATTTAATAAATTTATCAAAATCGTGATAACTAAGTACCTAAACTAGTAAATTTGGGATTCAATAAAATTATTTTATTTGACTTTGATTCTGGATCTTCTACAACATTTCTCAGTTTTGGTTGATTGAATAAATCTCTATTTTTTTAAAAAAAAAAATTCAATAATGTATATACGAAGGTATATTATTTAAAAAATAAATAAAATTTACTTATTCAATATTTTAAGAAATTTCGAAATAGAATTTATTGGTACGCGTATTCCCGGGACTTCAATTACACGTCGAAAAAACTCCCGATTAAGAACAGTCGCGCCATGTTGAACTGGTGGCAATAACATTGTTTTTTTAGCATGGTTAAAAATCCATTTATTAGTTATTTATTACCCAATTAAATTATATAAATCCTGATCTCATGTGATGATTTTTAATATTTAACCAATTAAATTATACAAAATCATTATCCTATAAGTATTACATGGTACGCGCTCACAATCTACAGTGCGGAACCTCTAAGATAGGAACTTAGTTATAGTAAAAGTTGATTAACTTTTTTGCATTAAAACTTTTTTTCCAAATATAGAAATAAAAATTCTAACCGTAGAAAATGATAGCTTAGAACCTAAGCTTTCAAAATCATCGATTAAAATTTTAATCTGATTTAAATTGATCAACTTTTACTGAGGTTAAAGTTACATGTATTTAATTATACTTATCAAATTTGAGAATATACTAAAAATAGAAAACTATTGTAAATTTGATTGAAAAAATGGTTTCCAATGATTTCTGATATTTTGTATCTGTTAAAATTCATTAACAAAAGTTTTAAAAGTAAAGAAATGAAATTTATAATTTTACATAAACACGTGAATATATTTTCTTGAATTCTGATTGGCTAAAATCATAGCATGTGATGCTTACATAAACTAAGAAAATTGAGAAAAAAAATTTTTTCTATAAATAGATTCTCCCAAATATATATATTTAAATATTATAATATAAAAGAAATCTGATCATTGGATCAAATTTTATTTAAGATTTTCTAAGTTCCTATCTTAGAGGTTCTGCACTATAATAAAAAAAATATGATTTTTTTATTAATCAGAATATGTTCAATCTATTTTTATTATCGAATCCAGTTAATCCACATTTTTTTATATGACATATATTAGTAGTCAATATTCTTTATATATGAAAATATTAATTTATTGAATTTGTGAATTTGCTAATGCTAAAATTATCACATGAGATCAGGATTTTGTATAATTTAATTGGTCAAATATTAAAAATTATCACATGAGATAAGGATTTTGTATAATTTAATTTGTTGATATAAATAACCAATAATAATTAATAAATAGATTTTTAACCATACTGTTTTTTTTATATACAGTAATTTTGTTATCAAAATCTATTCATTTTACCAAAAAAATGTAATAATGAATATTCATATTTTAGGAAATATAACTATTTTAGAATTATTACCAATATATAGTTATTTTAACTAACACATAGATTTAAGAAAAATTCTTATTTTTTATTTTTTAAAAAAATAAAAAAAGAATGCATAACAAAAATATCAAAAAGCTAATTGTGTTGTAAAGCAAAAAGTTATGAGAGAGATACAATACATAACGGTGGTTGTTAGATTGATTTTGAACATTCCAGAATAAACTGCACTTTTCGTATTACAAATCCACTTGATTATTAATACAGTTTTGTGTAAATCTTCGCATTTTATATCAAATGTAAAGGAAAAGTAATTTTAATAAACACAGTTCTGTCAGTAGTTCACATTTCTTAACAAAAATCACCTTTTTAACTTTTTTAACAAAACCACCTTTTTACAACCTGACTCAAAACAATACTACTTATAAAAGTGCACACAAAATCTAAGAGATGTATGACATCTCAATTATACTTGCACGTAAAATTATTTTGGGACCCCGAAATTGCAATTTCAGAAAAAAAAGTCGAAATAGTTTTTCATAGAAGACGAAATTATTTTACTTAAAACCTGAAATTTTTCGACCACCCAAATTTATTCTTTAATTGAAAATACACATAACTGGGTACTTTTTTTATTTCCATATATAGAATAAATTCTGCATAAATCTCAATAAGTCGAAATACCTCCAAAATTCAAAATCAATTTTAGGAACATGTATAATCTCAGTTGAAACATTGCGACGATAGGTCAACTCCAGAAGAATTGCTATTATCAGGACTATATTTACACGCTAAATTATTTTGGGGTCCTGAAATTGCAATTTTAAAAAAAAAAGTTGAAATAATTTTTCATAGAAAACAAAATTATTTTACTTAAAACCTGAAATTTTTTGACTACCCAATTAAATTCCTTGATTAAAAATACATATAACTAGGTACTTTTTTTACTTCTATATATAGAATAGATTCTGTATAAATCTCAAAAAGACGAAATACCTCAAAAATCTAAAATCAATTTTGAAAACATGTATAGTCAGGACACCTGGTGAAAAATAACTCTATTCAATTACTAACATATGAAAAATCTTTAGAAATAATCAACAGACACAAATTATGTAAAAGGTCAAGATCTGTTATACCAAAGTCAATTCAGAACATCAACGAAATAACCTTGAATGACAAATCGCAAATCTTCAACAATACTATCTAGAATACGAAATCATTAGTAATACATCTGGAAATTTTTTATATCGGAGGTTATTGTAATAATTTCGTTTTCAAAGGTTATTGAAGGTTATCGGACCAATAACCTTTGCAAATATTACATTTATTATGATAAAATGAAGGTTATTGAAGGTTATCAATATTAATAACCTCCGGAGTATTACGTTTTATTAATAAAAATGAAGGTTTTCAGTACCAATAACCTTCGTAAATATTATGTTTATGTTGGAGATATTTGAAAGTTATCGGAGTGAAGGACTTCGAAGGCTTACGTTTAAAAAAATTTACTGATGTATCAGATCGGGACTTAACTGAAAACATAGGAGGTTCATTATTCTTTTGGAATAAATACATACAGGAGGAATCGAAGAAGTAATGGTTACCCAAAAGGTTTAATTTTTTTTATTTACTCTAATTTTTATTATTTTTATTATTTTATTAACTTTTTTTATTAGGATCGATTATACCGATTCGAATCCGAGCTTATAAAATGGATCTTTAAAAAAAATAAGACTCGGCTATATTTGCACACTAAATTATTTTGGAATTTCGAAATTGTAATTTTGAAAAAAAAAGTTGAAATAGTTTTTCATAGAAGACGAAATTATTTTACTTAAAACCTAAAATTTTTTAACCATTCAGATAAATCCTTTAATTAAAAATACATATAATTAGGTATTTTTTTTACTTTCATATATAGAATAGATTCTGCATAAATCTCAAAAAGACGAAATACCTCAAAAATTCAAAATCAATTTTGGGAACATATATAGTTGAGACCTTTATGATCCTTGCAGAATATATATATTTTCTTATTAAGTATGATCAGAAATGTGAAGTAGAAGACAATATATATATCATCAGGAAATTTTTTATATTGGAGGTTATTGTAATAATTTCGTTTTCAAAGGTTATTGGTCCGATAACTTTCAATAACCTTTGAAAACGAAATTATTACAATAACCTTCAATATAAAAAATTTCTTGATATTATACAACATAAAAGGAAAAAAATAATGAAGTAAAACTATAGTGTGAAATTAATGATGATATGTATTAGACTTGTAAAAGTTGTAAGCCTGATAAGGATAAATTCAGTATTATTGGTGTATAAGTGGTAGAAAAGAAATTACATCTAAGTATTCTTATTAGGGATATGAATGAGATGCATCATTATTATAATCTCCATGAATCAGAAATACCAATTTAACAATTAGTCTCTTCTGTTGTTACAAATTTTATAAAAACCTTACTAATATTACGAAATATTTTAATCGTCAATATGTTCTTACTCCATAATACTTCTTTACCTAAATCAGGTAAACTTGTAGAAGATAACTTAACTATTGATTCTAATAATTAGTTTTTATCATATATTTTATATATTAAAGATACTACATCAGTAAATTTTTTTAAACGTAAGCCTTCGAAGTCCTTCACTCCGATAACCTTTGAATATCTCCAACATAAATGTAATATTTACGAAGGTTATTGGTACTGAAAACCTTCATTTTTATTAATAAAACGTAATACTCTGGAAGTTATTGATATCAATAACCTTCAATAACCTTCACTTTATTATAATAAACGTAATATTTGCAAAGGTTATTGATCTGATAACTTTCAATAACCTTTGAAAACGAAATTATTACAATAACCTCCGACATAAAAAATTTCCTGATGTAGTTCTGCTATCCTGTATTATTATTATATATTTTTTATTAATAAAGATTTTCAGTTAGAGAAACGTACAAGCCTTTAAGCAATTCTTTGAATCATGTATAATAGTAATTTTACCACTTAAAGTGTGAACATTGTTCACAGGTTTTCTATTACATGTTTTATTCTAATTAAATAAATATATCTGCATTTTATATAAAAAGTTACTAAAATGCAATCTGAACTAAATTTATTGAAACAAGAGAACGTCCGACTTTTGGCTAGAATTACAAAATTGGAACAGATTGCGAAAGATAAAAATAAGTTTGAAGTTAGAATTATGAAAAACATTGAGCTTAAATCCAGAATCATGAAATTGAAACATATCACTGAAAACTGAAATAAGTGTAATACATTCTGATGGTGCTAGATATACTAAATTAACTTATTTTTTCTGCGTATATAAAATAGTTAAAAGATTAAGATCAGGTGCTATACACTTATCACATGAAGTAATTAGCGATATAATTATTATTAAGAATACAACAAATGCATTACCAATATTAGTTAACAAGTATTGTATATCATATACACGAATCTATAAAATATGGAAATTCGCTATTGCAATAAATAATTAGTAAAGCTAATATAACTAAAAACATATTTATTATTGTCGAACATATATATAAAAAATAATAAATTACATGTGAATTAATTAAGTATATTTTATGTTTCTATTTCTAAAAATCGCTTTTGAAATCGATGTCCCAATTGACACTTTTTAGAATCTATCCAATTATCTGGAATATAATATTCTTTATATTTTCCAACATAAATATCCAAAGGAATGTATAGATTACATTATTTATAATATTCCATTCATTTAGTACGCCATTGATTAAATTGTTCTCGAGTTTGAGAATTTTTCACTTCATGTCGAATTAAATCTAAAAGTTTTTCATCATTTGGGATTCTATCGTTTGACAAACTGTTTCAAGCAAGGCGTGCATTTGATAGTACTCTTTTTCAAAATCGTCTAAAAGTTTTTTGTATAATATCAGGAAATTTTTTATATTGAAGATTATTGTAATAATTTCGTTTTCAAAAGTTATTGAAGGTTATCGGACTAATAACTTTCGTAAATATTACGTTTATTATGATAAAATAAAGATTATTAAAGGTTATCAATATCAATAACCTCTGGAGTATTACGTTTTATTAATAAAAATGAAGGTTTTCAGTACCAATAACCTTTGTAAATATTACATTTATGTTGAAAGTATTTGAAGGTTATCAGAGCGAAATACTTTGAAAGTTTACGTTTAAAAAAATTTACTGATGAACTCTTGCTGAACTGTCTCTAGTTTTTACTTTGCTACACAAATAATTCTAATGTTCTTGTATCAAATTTTTAGGTTCAACTTTTTCAATGTATCTATAAATAGTAGAAGCATATACTCTCTTCGGCTTCATATCATTGACTTGAATTAATTGTCAGTATATAGCCATATGACCTTTATAAATCCTTGGTTTAAAATAATCAGAATTAACAAATTTACTTTTACTGTATGATGTCATTAAATTGTATTAGTGATAAAAGCTAAATTTTCTCTCATTTATTAAATTCTATAATAGAATTCTTATTCTTAATGTCCATTGAAATGATGTCTCATTATGTTTTATAATAGATAAATTATCGAACAATTTTTCATTATCGAATACTTGGTTAAGTTTATTATCATAAAATCCAATATAATTTAAAATATATAACTTCACATATCACATATCAAAACCTGGACAAATATTAAAGGATTTGGGTAATACTCTATTTTTCTTATTAAGAATAGTTACAATATTAAAACCAGACATTTTTATCAATTATAAAGAATATATTTAGTAGTTTTAACATTTTTAACCTATGATATACATATTTATACTGGTCAAAAATTTATAAAACTTACATCTATCGAATACCAAATAGGTGTAATATTTGTGCCTAATATTGTACACATATCGGGTACCTGATAGATGTGAAAAATATTTTACATATATTGAGTACCTGATAAGTGTGAAAAATATTTTCTTACGCCTATCGGGTATCCGATATGTGTACGATATTAGGCACAGATACTACACTTATCTGATACCCGATAGATGTAAGTTTTATAAATTTTTGATCAGTGCTATTACTAGATTCAATTTTTCATATATATGTGTTGCTCAAATCTCAAATAATTTGGAATTTGAAATTTGGAATTTCAGCATTTGGGATTTTGGCATTTGGATTTTGAATTTGAGCGGCAGGTATATTTTCAAGTACCTACAAAACGTGAAATAAAAAATAATGAATAAATCATTTTTTCAAAATTGTAATTATAATTCAAAAGGTCAGAATGGTATCATATGATTGTAACGCAATAAATATATACTATATAATTGCATATGTGACGAAATTGTAGTTTATTATAATTCTGATAAAAACATTATACGGAAACAAAGTTCCCTAAATATCAAATTAATAGAACTACTATTCATTAAAAAAAAAACTTTCTATGATATATTTGACCTTATTTTTAGTTAAGTTAGAAAAGCTAGATGTAATAAATGATTTAACTCATAAAATTTTATTTTTTGATTATAGAAAAGTCTTATACAAAGATGATAATTTCGAACATATTGTAAAATTCCTAAAGTAAAAAAAATTAATAAAAGAGAAATACTGCATTACAATCATAATGAAAATTAAGATACTCTATATTTTTATCTTAAATGTTAAGAAACAATTAATTTTATTGCTACATCTGCTTATTAGGGACTAATAGTTGGACGTATCCATTCTTTATAATTTGTTTTCATTTGAAGTGATGTTGTGCAAAATTTCTCACCAAATATATTCACAGTATTATGCTATAAATTTTAAATTAGAAAATAATTTATACAAATTACATTAGGAAACTTTTCGGGGCGTAAATTTACAGAAAATTTACGGGACCTACAGAAATTTACACCTAAAAAAATCAATTTTTTTGACTTTGATCACTATTTATAAGACAGGGAGCGATTTTTTACTAAGATATTCCTATGACAGATCGAAAGATCTTGTTCTTAGCTACAAGATGATATGTGTTTCATTTCTGTAATATCAATATTCGCGAAGATATTCAAGTTTAAAGTTTCACATTTGTAAAAAAATTTCCGCGTAAATTTTCCGAAAATTTTCGTAATTCTGCCGGAAATTTCTATGACGTCACGTGAATTTCCGGCNTTATAGAAAAGTCTTATACAAAGATGATAATTTCGAACATATTGTAAAATTCCTAAAGTAAAAAAAATTAATAAAAGAGAAATACTGCATTACAATCATAATGAAAATTAAGATACTCTATATTTTTATCTTAAATGTTAAGAAACAATTAATTTTATTGCTACATCTGCTTATTAGGGACTAATAGTTGGACGTATCCATTCTTTATAATTTGTTTTCATTTGAAGTGATGTTGTGCAAAATTTCTCACCAAATATATTCACAGTATTATGCTATAAATTTTAAATTAGAAAATAATTTATACAAATTACATTAGGAAACTTTTCGGGGCGTAAATTTACAGAAAATTTACGGGACCTACAGAAATTTACACCTAAAAAAATCAATTTTTTTGACTTTGATCACTATTTATAAGACAGGGAGCGATTTTTTACTAAGATATTTCTATGACAGATCGAAAGATCTGGTTCTTAGCTACAAGATGATATGTGTTTCATTTCTGTAATATCAATATTCGCGAAGATATTCAAGTTTAAAGTTTCACATTTGTAAAAAAATTTCCGCGTAAATTTTCCGAAAATTTTCGTAATTCTGCCGGAAATTTCTATGACGTCACGTGAATTTCCGGCAGAATTACGGAAATTTTCAAAAAATTTACGCGGAAATTTTTTCACAAATGTGAAACTTTAAACGTGAATATCTTCGCGAATATTTATGTTACAGAAATGAAACACATATCATCTTGTAGCTAAGAACCAGATCTTTCGATCTGTCATAGAAATATCTTAGTAAAAAATCGCTCCCTGTCTTATAAATAGTGATAAAAGTCAAAAAAATTGATTTTTTTAAGTGTAAATTTCTGTAGGTCCCGTAAATTTTCTGTAAATTTACGCCCCAAAAAGTTTCCTGATGTAGAAAAAGAAATACTAACCCGAATGCTTATTAAAATTTGATAAAGGATTATAATCTGTTCCAGATCTAAAGGTGGTACCTGTAATTGTGAATTAAGAGTTATGATATTATTGCCTATATCTTAATTATTAAGGATTTCAATGAAAAAAAATCTGTAATTCCGTAATTCGTAATTATCCGTAAGTCTGTAATTATTCTGTAAGTCTGTAATTATTCCGTAAGTAAAAATGATACTCATAATTATTTAATTTTAAAATTTTATTATTAAATTTTTAAATATTTAAGTTTAATTATTAATACTTTTAATGTTTAATTATTAATTCGTGATCCATATACTAATCAGTGAAGATCGGCACTAAACAGGAATCTACAGTTTCCACTGAGTAAACTTTTTTTCTTTAAATTTATCAAGGAGAAATTTTTAGTGAATATGAAAACTGAGGTTTTACTGCTATAATAAATTATATAATATTTTCATAAAGTTGCATGAATTTAGTGATATCTTATCACAAAAATGGACTTTCAAAAAAATTTTATAAGTGATTTACAAAATTTCCCCCATTTTTGACTAATAAATTTCACTGATTGGTAGCTGGATCACGAATTAAAATTAAAAGTTTTATATGTAAAAACTATTAGTAATTATTTTTAAAATTAATTTTTAATTAGTAAACTTTATTTTAAAATATTTCGGTCAAAAATTATCCGATTTGAATGAAAAAAGTATCATTTTGAAGCCAGAAACATGGAGATTCCAAATATATACTTTATTATTACACAAAAGTCCGTAATTAGTTACGGAATTACAGATTTGTATCGTAATTCATTTAAAAAATCCGTAATATTAAGGACTTGTAAAAATAATTAAGGACATCAACTTTATGTTCCAGATCTTTAACATTTTTTGAAATATTACACGAGAATACTTCAACTAATATTCCAAGAGAATGTAATTCCATAACACACACTGATATTTTATAGTCATTGATAAAAATAACTATTCATTTTGCTTCATGTGATAATAACTCTATATCTTGTTGGTTGATATTATAATCAATGTCATTTTTCACATACGTGGTATCACGATAAATGTTCCAGAAAGTTTTATATAAATTATTTTGATATTTCGAACTGGTCACTTCACCAAATACAGCTGTACGAGTTCCACTTATATTATTTAGCTTGTAATCGAATACTCAACCACGACCTTGACACAATTTAGATACATAAGATCTTATATCTATTCTAAAAAAAATAAAATAAATTGTACATCAGGAAATTTTTTATGTCGGAGGTTATTGTAATAATTTCGTTTTCAAAGGTTATTGAAGGTTATTGATATCAATAACCTCCGGAGTATTACGTTTTATTAATAAAAATGAAGGTTTTCAGTACCAATAACCTTCGTAAATATTACGTTTATGTTGGAGGTATTCGAAGGTTATCGGAGTGAAGGACTTCGAAGGCTTACGTTTAAAAAAATTTACTGATGTATATTAAAAATTAAAATACAAAATATTTATACATCATATCATAAATGTGTAGTTTGGTAATTAAAATAATGAATTGTCCTATTAAAGAGTAACGCAATATAATTCATCATGAATGTTTTTTCTGTTAATTGGTTCATATTTATTAAGGAATTCCATAACACACATTCTTCTAACAGTTTAAAAAACGTCCTACTTAATAATTTTGTATTAACTTGATTTCCAACATCTTGTTTAGAAAACTTTTCAATTTCTTCCAGACTACGTTGATAATCCTAATAGAATATAATATAAAAACTATAAAAACGATTTATTTTAAATATAATATAAAACTTATTCACAAACCTTCTTGTTTTCTTTCACATATTCCCTAATTCCATTTAAAATTTCTATTATTTCGAATTTTTATTTGTTGTTAGAAAACTAGTATATGCCTGCTTATTATTTTGTTAAAAATAAAAGATCGATGAAACACAAAGTATATTACAGATATTTTGTTTTGACAAATACTGAATTTTGTCAATTAATTGTTTAAGTATATGCTATTGCCATTTCAATAGCTTAACTTCTCAACTGTTAGTTCTTTCAGTCATTTCTACGTCTATCTCTTGGATTTTTGATATTTCAGAAGGTTCAAAAAACAACATAGCTTCTTGCTGTAAATAAATATACATTATCAGATTCACGTTTCCTTTATATAACTATTGTATATTTTTTTTAATACCTCAAATTCTTTGTCATCAGTTAATAATTCAGTATATGTTGGTCTTTTTTTAGTTCTCTAAATGTGATTTGTTAAAATACAAGAATCAAATTATTTATTAAAAGAGAACTTGAGTTATTACCTTTTTCATGAGAGACAATTATACCTGCTGCCCAAATTCAAAATCCAAATGCCAAAATCCCAAATGCCAAAATTCCAAATCCCAAATTCCAAATTATAATTAGTATCTTTGCCGAAATCCCAAATCCCAAATCCCAAATACTAGTAATTTGTGCATTTTGGCATCCCAAATCCCAAATTATTTGGAATTTAGGCAACACATATAGAGACAATATGTTTATATCATTTTTGTTTATGAAATCTTTTCGTTTTTCCTCTACCTACTCTGTATGAGCATGATGAGGTTGTACTCTTTCAGACTCGTATACTGTTGATTTTGCAATCTTCGTGTTGACAGTATCGTGTTCTTGATACACATTGCATTCAATATAACATTCATGAATAGTTTTTCATGTCTCTACTTATTTTTTAGTCATTTGTACATCTCAATTACATCAGGAAATTTTTTATGTCGGAGGTTATTGTAATAATTTCGTTTTCAAAGGTTATTGAAGGTTATCGGACCAATAACCTTTGCAAATATTACGTTTATTATGATAAAGTGAAGGTTATTGAAGGTTATTGATATCAATAACCTTCAATAACCTTCACTTCATCATAATAAACGTAATATTTGCGAAGGTTATTGGTACCGAACACCTTCATTTTTATTAATAACACGTAATACTCCAGAGGTTATTGATATCAATAACCTTCAATAACCTTCACTTCATCATAATAAACGTAATATTTGCGAAGGTTATTGGTACCGAACACCTTCATTTTTATTAATAACACGTAATACTCCAGAGGTTATTGATATCAATAACCTTCAATAACCTTCACTTCATCATAATAAACGTAATATTTGCGAAGGTTATTGGTACCGAACACCTTCATTTTTATTAATAACACGTAATACTCCAGAGGTTATTGATATCAATAACCTCTGGAGTATTACGTTTTATTAATAAAAATGAAGGTTTTCGGTACCAATAACCTTCGTAAATATTACGTTTATGTTGGAGGTATTCAAAGGTTATCGGAATGAAGGACTTCGAAGGCTTACGTTTAAAAAAATTTACTGATGTATCTTTATCACTTCAATATCGATTACATGTCCCACTGTTTATTAGTTCATCAAAGCACTTGATATAATTTTCAGTTTTGCGAGCCTCTCTGATCTTCTCTACTCCAATTAACGCTTTCAAATGAGATAATAATTTATTTCTACTTCTTTTCTTGATTTGTAAGATTTCATATATTTCTTATAAAATTTTATAAGTGAAAATTCTGACAAAATTTCAATCATCAGGAATTAAATATAAACGTTCTAGTGCATCCAAAATACACCGATCTATAGCATCCTACGAACACCACCTACGTTCATATAGCGTATTAAATATGCCGTTCTAGTGCGTTCTCTAAACGCTTCATATATATAGCGTACTAGAACACACTGTTCTAGTGCGTTCTCTAAACGTTTCGTATATATAGCGTACTAGAATGTACTGTTCTAGTCAGTGTTTGAAATTCAAATTTTAAATTATGTGCGGAAATTCCTCGATTTAAAAATTCTATGTGAAAAATTTGTGCAAAAGCTTTTTTTTATGTGCACAATTTTCAAATTTTGTGCGAACGTACACTCCGCACATTGAATTTTAAACACTGGTTCTAGTGCGTTCTCCGAACGTTTCGTATATATAGCATACTAGAACGCACCGTTCTAGTGCGTTCTCCAGACGTTTCGTATATATAGCGTCCTAGAATGCCTTTATATAATTCCAGATGGTAATAAACTTCAGTTTACTATCTGAATAAGATTCCGCCTCCAAGATAAAACAAAAAATAATCATTTCAGTAATAGGATTATCAATGTTGTAAATGAAATCACAAACTTAAAAGACATACCATAACTATACATGTTTCCAAAATTGATTTTGGATTTTTGAAGTATTTCGTCTTTTTGAAATTTATGTAAAATCTATTCTATATATAGAAGTAAAAAAAGTACCTAGTTATATGTATCTTTAATCAAGAAATTTATCTGAGTTGTCAAAAAATTTTGGGTTTTAAGTAAAATAATTTCGTCTTTTATAAAAAACTATTTCAACTTTTTTCTTCAAAATTGCAATTTCAGAATCTCAAAATAATTTAGCATGCAAGTATAACCATAACGTATAATTTTAGAATGTATAGTGCCTATTAAAAAATAAATTTTGAAGTAAGTAATTGAAACTTGTTAAAATTTTGCTTGAAATTTTATAATAAAACCCCAGGAATCTTTGAAAAAACTAAAAAAACTGGTTCACGATGGTAATTGTGACACACGACTGGAATAGCATAATATTACTATTACTATTTTTTTAAACAGACTTCGTCGTAAACCCATTCGTAAACAAAACTTATGGTTAAGAGCCAGTACAAACATCCTGGCTTCGTAGGCATTATATGACTAGAATACATTAACATTTAAAACCTTTATGATTTCTTTAAAAATTAGCTCACAATGGCAATTGTGACACACGCCTGAGCTAATATTATACCTGTCACCCAAATTCAAAATTCAAATGCCAAAATCCCAAATACCGAAATCCCAAATTCCAAATCCCAAATTATAATTAATATTTTTTGCCAAAATCCCAAATCTCAAATCTCAAATACTAGTAATTTATGCATTTTGGCGTCCCAAATCCCAAATTATTTGGGATTTGGGCAACACGTATAGCTAATATAGTATTACCATTACTATTTTTTTGAACAAATTTCGTTGTGAATCTATTCGTGAACAAAACCTATAGTTAAGAGCAGGGTGTGAACATTTCAACCTCATAGACATTATATAACTAAGATATTATACATGTCGTCAAAACTAATTTGATCTTGATTTAATTTTTAAAATTTCAATTTTTAATTGTATCTGACTCAACTAATTGCGTTAATTACTAATAAAAATTAAAATTTGCTTTAACTCAACTTTAATTTTTCTCAATTTTAATTATGCTTGATTTAATTCAATAGTTTTGATAATATATATACAGAATACGTTTGAAGAAACAGATGTGTTTATTAAAAGTAGTTGGCAATATTTAACTAGTCTCAAATAAATTTAATGAAACTAATTTGTATAAAAAATCAAATCATAATTATACTTGCACGCAAAATTATTTTGGAACCCCGAAATTATAATTTTGAAGAAAAAAGTCAAAATAGTTTTTCATAAAAGACGAAATTATTTTACTTAAAATCTGAAATTTTTTGACCACCCAAATAAATTCTTTGATTAAAGATACATATAACTAGATATTTTTTTTATTTCTATATACAGAATAGATTCTGCATAAATCTCAAAAAGATGAAATATCTCAAAAATCTAAAATCAATTTTGGGAACATGTATAATCATAATTAATAAAAATGCATTATAACTATACATGTTCCCAAAATTGATTTTGGATTTTTGAGGTATTTTGACTTTTTGAGATTTATGCAAAATCTATTCTATATATGGAAGTAAAAAAAGTATCCAGTTGTGTGTATCTTTAATCAAAGAATAAATCTGGGTGGTCAAAAAATTTCGGGTTTTAAGTAAAATAATTTTGTCTTCTATGAAAAACTATTTTGACTTTTTTTTCCAAAATACCAATTTCGGGACCCCAAAATGATTTTGCGTGCAAGTATAATCATAACACAACAAATACTTTTACATGATACCACTTATAAAAACTTAATATATGTAAAATTATTTTTTTGTTACAAACAACAATATAAAGGCCAGACAAAAATAAACGAATAGTCTAAATTACACCAGTGATGTTGAACACCTATCTCGTGATTCTATATAATACTATGATCACATGTTCACATGATCGAGTTTATACAAATTGTCTTATGTGAACATGTGATCAGTTATTATTGCCAAAATAATATGTGTCACTTTATTTATTTAGTTTAGTACTTAAACCTTTTACGTCACATCATGCAGAACGCATTAAATGCAGCAACTTTTTTCCACGACCTCTCTCTAAAATCTTTTTTTTTTGATAATGAATCTCACGAAGTGCCGTTAGAGAAAACAAGTGAAATGCTGTTGGAACTACTTGACCATAATAATATTGGTTTAACTGAAAATTCTGAAGAAATTTTGCCCAGCGAGTTTTTTGAACAGAAAAATAGACTACTTTATCCAATAGCACCAAAAATGTCTTTTAACACTTGGATAAACCTTGATAAGTATGTTGCATTTGAGAGATACGTGACAAAAAAGTTGTTGAAATTCTTTTTCTCTACTTAAAAAACCACTATATTTACTTAATAAAAACTNTTTTTCCAAAATACCAATTTCGGGACCCCAAAATGATTTTGCGTGCAAGTATAATCATAACACAACAAATACTTTTACATGATACCACTTATAAAAACTTAATATATGTAAAATTATTTTTTTGTTACAAACAACAATATAAAGGCCAGACAAAAATAAACGAATAGTCTAAATTACACCAGTGATGTTGAACACCTATCTCGTGATTCTATATAATACTATGATCACATGTTCACATGATCGAGTTTATACAAATTGTCTTATGTGAACATGTGATCAGTTATTATTGCCAAAATAATATGTGTCACTTTATTTATTTAGTTTAGTACTTAAACCTTTTACGTCACATCATGCAGAACGCATTAAATGCAGCAACTTTTTTCCACGACCTCTCTCTAAAATCTTTTTTTTTTGATAATGAATCTCACGAAGTGCCGTTAGAGAAAACAAGTGAAATGCTGTTGGAACTACTTGACCATAATAATATTGGTTTAACTGAAAATTCTGAAGAAATTTTGCCCAGCGAGTTTTTTGAACAGAAAAATAGACTACTTTATCCAATAGCACCAAAAATGTCTTTTAACACTTGGATAAACCTTGATAAGTATGTTGCATTTGAGAGATACGTGACAAAAAAGTTGTTGAAATTCTTTTTCTCTACTTAAAAAACCACTATATTTACTTAATAAAAACTAATTTGAATTCACCTTTATTTCAAGATGGCTTGAAAACCATGGACTGGAACAAGGTTTTGCATTTACCATCACCCATAGCGAGAAAGATAAAAAGAACGGTTTGCCTAGACTATACATGTCGTCAAAACTAATTTGACCTTGACTCAACTCTTAAAATTTCAATTTTTAATTGCATCTGACTCAACTAATTACGTCAATCACTAGTAAAAATCAAAATTTACTTTGACTCAATTCCAATTTTTCTCAATTTTAATTACATCTGACTCAATTCAATAGTTTTGACGACATGTATAGCCTAGACGATATATTTACACATATTCTCAGGACCAAAAATACGTGCCAAGAAAAGATGCACGCATAAAAAACAGTCACAATACAGGACATATCTCTAATGACTGCAAGTTTCGTATTAATACTTATTACCAGAAAAACGACAATCTAATTTACATTACAAAAGTCGAAGACTAGTATAATCACAAACTTGTAAAGAATATTTCTACTCTTGCGTCCAGTTATAGAAGATTCACCCCAGAAATGTGTGATGATATAAAGTTACTTGCGGCGTGTGATGTGCGTCCTGATACGATCATTGAAGTTTTACAACATAAAAATCCAGAAAAATATATTCACGACAAAAATGTTTATAATTTAGTTAGTTCTATTTGTCGTCATCAAACCCATTCTAAAAGTGATGCTGGTTCGATGTATCTTGATCTCATGATTTAGTGGCAAGAAAATCTGACTTTTCACGTTAATACGCAGTTTGAAGGTCAAAATAATCACCTTATTTGATTCTGCTAGATGAACCCCTCTTAACAAGAATTATGGTTGCGTTTTCACGACATCATCCTTTTTGATACAACTGCGAAAACGAATTGCCATTCGATGATTCTGTGTGTCATAATTTTGGTGGATAATCACAACCACTCCTACCTTGTAGCTACAGTTATACATGTTGTCAAAACTAATTTGGTTTTGACTCAACTCTTAAAATTTCAATTTTTAATTGCATCTGACTCAACTAATTGCGTTAGTTACTAGTAAAAATCAAAATTTGCTTTGACTCAACTCTAATTTTTCTCAATTTTAATTGCGTCTGACTCAATTCAATAGTTTTGACGACATGTATAGCTACAGCTATTCTTTCAGATAAGACCAAGGATAGTTTCACATGGTTATTTAAAAGCCTCTTCGATGCAACATGTGGATTAGCGCTACATCTGCTATATACGGATGTCGACCCAGCGACGATTTCCATGGTAAATAGCTCCTGACCAATGACAAAACATCATTTTTGTCTATTTCACATCTGAAAAAATTTTGAAAAACATTTTTTGGGCAAATACCACAGCAAAAAATAAACCGAATTTTTTGCAACATTCTGCTATGCACGTAATAGTCATGTAGAATCGTTTTTCGAAGAAAAATGAGTAGCATTATTATCTGAATATGATGATGTCACTAACTACTTGCAACATCAACTTTATCCCTGTCGGGAGGCCTGAGTATTGTGCTTTACGCATTGTGCATTTAATGCCAGTATACAAAGCACACAAAGGGTAGAATCGTACAATGGGATTATTAAAAATTATATTAATGGATCTTCATCCCTTACAGAATTCGAATCTGTAATTGAAAAATTGTTATAGAGAAAAAATTATTTTATAAGTTTGAAGGAGGTTATAAGCAAGCTTCCCGTAAACCGAAATGAAAATTATTATAATTATTATTTTAAAGCAATCGATATATCTTGCCAACACTATTTGACTACAATTCTTAAGCTATAACAAAATGAAATGAATTGCAGCATGCATTATCAATACCGGATAACTAATTTGGAAGAAGAAAGGGTATAATTTCTTATAATTTTTTGATATTTATTGATTTTTTTCTTTTATTATTGATTTTTTTTCTTTATAATAAGTCAACCCTGATTTACTAAAAGGCATGTTTTCAGAAGATATGTTCGATACTTGCATAATCAAGTTTGATAAATTAATTATAGACCTTAATCCAAAAAGAATTTATGAGCTTTGGCGTATTATTTCTATTAACAAAACAAGCGAACATTTCATAGTATTATATGATAACGCTGTACACCTTTGTACATGTCTAACTTTAATCAATCGTAATCTTGTATGCCATCATTTCTTTACAGTAATGTTAGTTTCGCTGACTGCTAAATTTAATATTAGACTTGTTCTGCAACATTGGTATACGGACTCGATTATGGAAGAGGATCCTCATTTTTAAGATGAAAAAACGATTTCAAAAATTTCTGATTAAGAATTCAGCACCGTGGAACATGATATTGAAGTTAACTTTTCACACTTAGAAACCATCTGAGGAAATTACGTTTTTACCAAGGAGGTTCGTAAAGAGATGACCCAGAAACAACAGTATGAAAAAGGATTTGGTATTACATATGAAGAAAATGTTAAATCTGACTATTGCGATAGGCAGAATGAAAGAACTTTATGAACTTCATTTGAAGTTAGTTAAGGAGATGAAATCTGAAATCATTGGCCAAGTTAAAAACAGAGATAATATTACTAAGTTCGCTTCCACTATCAACAATCCTATCGACACAAAGAAAAAAAAAAGGAAGCCTAAATATAATAAGGGTAAAAAAAGGGAGACGATCGAAATGAACCAAAGTAACAAAGAGAACAGCTGGAATTCTGAAGATCTCGATCATGTAGATACAAATCAGAAGGACAAAAAAAGAGTGGCATCCGAACCTGACCAAAATAATACAAGTTGTAAGGAAGTATAACGTAAAAAGGCTCAAAAAATATTACAAGATAATAAGTCTAATGACCTAATAAATGGAGAAACCAGCACTAAGAGAGTGTATGGTATTTGTAACGAAAAAAGGCATAATGCACGAACGTGTGCAAAAAGGAAGACTATTTCCAGCTAACTTCGTGAAAGAAAAGTAGAAAAAAATATTTTTTGTGAAGAGAAAGTAGGAAAAGAATGTATCATAATGACATTTTTTTTTAACAAAGTTATAATAAACAAAGACAATATATCACAATTTTTTTTTGATCTTTTAAGTATAACGCGTATATTTTATTAAATACAATAATACATTAAATCAGTGAATCATGTGTTTACTATATTATATTAAATCATGTGTAAATCACGTATTTATTTTATTGGTTAATAATCACTGGTGTAATTTAGCAATGTCAAAATTAAAAATCAAATTTTAAATTCAAAAAAAATGTAATATTTTGAAAAAATAAAAATAAATTAAATATAAAAAACATTATTTAACGCTAAACACTATTAAATGATATTTAAATATTATTATATATTGCTGTTTTATAGTGTAAAATAAACATTTCGTACTTTTAACATTATTAAACGCTTCTGACTAACGATATACAAATACCAATATATAATGTTATTAATACGAAACATTCGTAATACGTTATAAAATGATGATATATAATGTTATATAGGTGTCGTTCTAGAATATAATACGAACGTTCTGTTCATATAACGTTATAGAACATTATATAAAATTATTGATGCGATATCTCTCCAACTAGTATTTATTTACATCTATCGGGAAATCTGATAGGTTCCGATAGGTACCCGAAATACAGATTTTGACCTGTAAGAAATAATGGTTAGATCAGTACAAAATCAAGATCTTCAAGAATCTATTCAATACAAAGAAATAGTAACCGGATCAATACAGAATTGGGATTTTCAAAAATCTACCAAAATTCAAATGATACAAACAAAAAAAATGAACTTGAACCAATCAAAAATCTATTAGTATTACGACAAAAAAGACGTCCAGAAATTAAACATTATAAATCTGCGACTGAAAAAAAAAGAAAAATCACATATATATACATATAATACATATAATCAATCAGGACATAATAGTGCAACATGTCAAAATTACTAGGTTTATTAAATTAGTTGAAACTCATGTTGTATAAATCTAATCCTTAATTTATTAATAATAATTGAATAAAAAATATAAATAAATACCCAATAAAAATTATGATTTTTATATTTTTTAATAATTAATAAAATAAAAATTTCCAGCACTATTTTTCGAGATTGTTCCTGGAACAAGATGTTTTAATTAGATTTATTTATATTTTAATTATATTTTAAGTATTTTTTAAATATACATATTTCTTATAGAAAAATTGGCAAGGAGATTTGTGGATAATATATAAATAGACAAGAAGATATACAAATAAACAGTTAATTTATATTGTGATTTGCATCAGGAAATTTTAATAGGCGTAAATTTACAGAAATTTAATATGGCGTAAATTTCCGTCATATTACGGGACCTACAGAAATTTTCGAAAATATGACGGAATACTGACGTTAATATAAATTTCGAAAATTTATCGTGCAATAAAATTTCGAAAATTTTCGGTATAATAAATTTCCGTAATTTAGATATTTCAAAATATTTTCGAAACTTTTCGAAATAATCTGCTTATTTTCATTTCATTTCATTTTATTTTTTCAAAATTTTATATTTTCACGATAAACGTTTATTTTTATTTATTATTATTTATTATAAA
>PQFF01000007.1:153976-167606 GCA_003547095.1 Diversispora epigaea | reverse complement strand
TAGCTTAGCGAAAATTAAGATTCAAGTGATTTCATACCTTCTGAACAATTTTGATTAGTCGTTCAAAGGCAGTTTACTTTGATCAAAGCGTTGAAATTACGTCACAAAGTTTTGGAAGTAAAATAGTAGTGTAAAAAATTTGTGAATATTTGTAATTAAAGAAAAATTTATCATTTGATCCATTTGTAAGCTAGCTTAGCGAAAATTAAGATTTAAGTAATCTAATACCTTTTGAACAATTTTAATTAGTCGTTCAAAGGTAGTTTACTTTGATCAAAGTGTTGAAATTACGTCACAAAGTTTTGGAAGTAAAGTCACAAAGTTCTGAAAGTGTAAAAAAATTCGTGAGTATTTATAATTAAAGAAAAATTCATTATTTGGTCCATTTGTAAGCTAGCTTAGCGAAAATTAAGATTCAAGTAATTTCATACCTTCTGAACAATTTTAATTAGTCGTTCAAAGACAGTTTACTTTGACCAAAGTATTGAAATTACGTCACAAAGTTCTGGAAGTGTAAAAAAATTCGTGAGTATTTATAATTAAAGAAAAATTCATAATTTGATCGATTTGTAAGCTAACTTAGCGAAAATTAAGATTCAAGTGATTTCATACCTTTTGAACAATTTTGATTAGTCGTTCAAAGGCAGTTTACTTTGATAAAAGCGTTGAAATTACGTCACAAAGTTTTGGAAGTAAAGTTACAAAGTTCTGGAAGTGTAAAAAAATTCGTGAGTATTTATAATTAAAGAAAAATTCATAATTTGATCGATTTGTAAGCTAGCTTAGCGAAAATTAAGATTCAAGTNGTTGAAATTACGTCACAAAGTTTTGGAAGTAAAATAGTAGTGTAAAAAATTTGTGAATATTTGTAATTAAAGAAAAATTTATCATTTGATCCATTTGTAAGCTAGCTTAGCGAAAATTAAGATTTAAGTAATCTAATACCTTCTGAACAATTTTAATTAGTCGTTCAAAGGTAGTTTACTTTGATCAAAGTGTTGAAATTACGTCACAAAGTTTTGGAAGTAAAGTTACAAAGTTCTGGAAGTGTAAAAAAATTCGTGAGTATTTATAATTAAAGAAAAATTCATAATTTGATCGATTTGTAAGTTAGCTTAGCGAAAATTAAGATTCAAGTGATTTCATACCTTCTGAACAATTTTGATTAGTCGTTCAAAGGCGGTTTACTTTGACAAAAGTGTCAAAATTATGTCACAAAGTTTTGGAAGTGAAATGGTAGTGTAAAAAAATTCATGAGTATTTGTGATTAAAGAAAAATTCATTATTTGGTCCATTTGTAAGCTAGCTTAACGAAAATTAATATTCAAGTAATTTCATACCTTTTGAATAATTTTAATTAGTTGCTTAAAGGCAGTTTACTTTGATAAAAGGGTCAAAATTATGTCATAAAGTTCTGAAGGTGTAAAAAGAATCTTGATAAAAACAAATTTTTATGTGTTACAAATTATATGTCACTTGATTTTTATTATATTTTAAGTACATTTTAAGAATATATATAAAATTTATTAATTCGAAATACCTAAGTCTATATTTTTAAAATGTATTTAAAATATACTTATTAAAAATAAAAGTATATTTTAAGTATATTTTAAGTATATTTTAATAATGTACATAAATTTATTAATTTAAAATACCTAAGTCGATATTATTAAAATATACTTAAAATATACTTATTAAAAAACGGAAGTATATTTTAAGTATATTTAAGTATATTTTAAGTATATTTTTTTAATTATAAAAATTTTTTTTAAGTATATTTTAATAATATTTTAAGTATAATGGTATATAATTTAAATAACCGATTTTTGCTAAGTTTCAAATATTAATAATATTTTAAGTATGTTTTAAGGATATCAAGGATATTTTAAGTATATTTTAAGTATATTTTAATAATGTACATAAATTTATTAATTTAAAATACCTAAGTCGATATTATTAAAATATACTTAAAATATACTTATTAAAAAACGGAAGTATATTTTAAGTATATTTAAGTATATTTTAAGTATATTTTTTTAATTATAAAAATTTTTTTTAAGTATATTTTAATAATATTTTAAGTATAATGGTATATAATTTAAATAACCGATTTTTGCTAAGTTTCAAATATTAATAATATTTTAAGTATGTTTTAAGGATATCAAGGATATTTTAAGTATATTTTAAGTATATTTTAATAATGTACATAAATTTATTAATTTAAAATACCTAAGTCGATATTATTAAAATATACTTAAAATATACTTATTAAAAAACGGAAGTATATTTNAGAAAAATTCATTATTTGGTCCATTTATAAGCTAGCTTAACGAAAATTAAGATTCAAGTGATTTCATACCTTCTGAACAATTTTAATTAGTCGTTCAAAGGCAGTTTACTTTTACCAAAGTATTGAAATTACGTCACAAAGTTCTGGAAGTGTAAAAAAATTCGTGAGTATTTATAATTAAAGAAAAATTCATAATTTGATCGATTTGTAAGTTAGCTTAGCGAAAATTAAGATTCAAGTGATTTTATACCTTCTGAACAATTTTGATTAGTCGTTCAAAGGCGGTTTACTTTGACAAAAGTATCAAAATTATGTCACAAAGTTTTGGAAGTGAAATGGTAGTGTAAAAAAATTCATGAGTATTTGTGATTAAAGAAAAATTCATTATTTGGTCCATTTGTAAGCTAGCTTAACGAAAATTAATATTCAAGTAATTTTATACCTTTTGAATAATTTTAATTAGTTGCTTAAAGGCAGTTTACTTTGATAAAAGGGTCAAAATTATGTCATAAAGTTCTGAAGGTGTAAAAAGAATCTTGATAAAAACAAATTTTTATGTGTTACAAATTATATGTCACTTGATTTTTATTATATTTTAAGTACATTTTAAGAATATATATAAAATTTATTAATTCGAAATACCTAAGTCTATATTTTTAAAATGTATTTAAAATATACTTATTAAAAATAAAAGTATATTTTAAGTATATTTTAAGTATATTTTAATAATGTACATAAATTTATTAATTTAAAATACCTAAGTCGATATTATTAAAATATACTTAAAATATACTTATTAAAAAACGGAAGTATATTTTAAGTATATTTAAGTATATTTTAAGTATATTTTTTTAATTATAAAAATTTTTTTTAAGTATATTTTAATAATATTTTAAGTATAATGGTATATAATTTAAATAACCGATTTTTGCTAAGTTTCAAATATTAATAATATTTTAAGTATGTTTTAAGGATATCAAGGATATTTTAAGTATATTTTAAGTATATTTTAANTTATTAAAATTATACCGTCGTCACTTCTTGCTCGCACATTAGATACAGAAGATAATGGTGTAATTGAGTCATCACTTTCGAAGGATTGTATAGAGGAACCAGAAGACTGTGAAATTAAGCGGGGGGAATGGCTGTACTTGCGGAGGCTCTACTTGTGGATGTGGAGACTCTATTTGCGGAGGCTCTACTTCCGGAGGCTTTCGAATTTGTAGAAAAAAGAGCATTTAAATTGCTCATCCCTTTTAAATAAAAGGTCAAAGATTTAATTCAATTATTTTACATTTTTGTTATTTTTGTTATACTACGTACCTTAGTTGTAAAAAAAAAATTATTTAAAAAAAGGTATGAAAGTGAAAAATTATATAAAAATTCGTTTTGAAGATGAAAAATTATTTAAAAATTTATTTTGAAGGAGTATAAAGCATAGCAGGTTTGGATATGTAAGGAGAATGAATAAAAATAAATATTACCAAATTATAACTTGAAAATGATAAATATATTCGAATATATACTATATTTAGTTAGTTACATTCTTTACATTGCCCCAGTTTCTATTATAGAAAATAAATGAAGGTAATGAATATTTTTCTTGACGCGAAAGTATAGTTGTAAAGAAAAATTTCTTGATTGCTAAAAAAAAAACATAAGAATTTGAAAAGTATAAAAGAAATGATAATATTTTGTAAAGTATCTTCAAAATAATTAAATTTAAAATTTCGAAGTATTTCAAATATAATTTTATAAAAATGCCCAAAGATTTCAAATGCCTATACTGTGATCGTTATTTTTCATCCCGACAAGCATACGCCCAACATGTTAATAGAACTCATTATGACATAAATGATACGTCGCTTGATGACAAAGATTTTAATCGAATTAATCGATTTGAAGAAATGCAAACTGGTTGGGAAGAAAGTTTGCCATCTATAACTAATGAAAACGAAGAGTACGAAGATCAAAATATGCCACCTGCGTCTCATGAATATGAAGATGTCTTAGAAAATACTGATGTTGTAAGTAATTTTTCGAAAAATTACGACATAAATCAAACTTCTCAAAGCAATTTCGATCAATCTGATCGATTTGAAGAGTCAAATATGGAAGATTATTATTCTTTTGAACAAGTTTCGCCTGATCAATTTGAAGAGTCAAATATAGAAGATTATGATAATTTTAAACAAGTTTCGCCTGAAAGAGAAGAAAATGTCATGGAATTTTCAAACGAGGCATATGCTGACTTAATGGAACTTTTTATAAAGCATAATTTAAATAATAAAACCGGAAACGCAATTATAAAATTTTTTGACAAACATTCTAATTTATCTACTTCGCCTCTTCCTAAAAATATCGAGGCTGGTCGAAAACTTATGGACATAATGAATGTACAAAAATTACCATATTCAAAACATTGTATACTANGATGCAACTACTACTGATTCATTAGGAAAAAGCTCATTACACCCCATTTATATTTCTCTCGGAAATATTCGAACTTGGAGAAGAAATAAAGAAGATGCTAAGCAATTATTGGGATATCTTCCAATTTTATCTGCCAATAATGAAGGACAAACTTCCAAATTTAAGCGACTAGCGCGTGAAACTTTTCATAATTCTTTAAAATTTCTATTGGATCCTTTATTTGATGAAGATGGTATTGATTTTAAAATTAATAACAAAAACATCTGGTTCTTTCCAAGAATTTCTACAGTAATTGGTGATTGGCCGGAAGCCTGTACATTTCCATTAACTTTTAAATCAGCAAATTCAAATTATCCCTGTCATTTTTGTCAAACACATAGAAATGATTTAACAAGTATAAAAAAAGATTGCATAATAATTCGCAATAAAGAAAATATGCAGGAATATTACAATAATGGTTCGGCTGAAAGTATTGGTCTGGAACAGGTTTATAACTACTTTTGGACTATTCCGTAAGTTTTTTAAAATATTTTATTTAAATTTATGCATATTTAACTAACACTAATCTTTTTTTATTTTAGAAATATAGATATTTATGCAGCCACAGTTCCTGATAGAATGCATCATTTGGATCTAGGCCTATTTCGGTATTAAATAGAATATACTAAAGAATTATTAGGAAAATCGTTAGAAGACAAAATGAATCGAAGAATTGCAATCATACCGAGGCACCCAGGATTAAAAATATTTGCAAAAGGAATACAATCGATAGCCCGATTAACCGCAAGTGAATTTAGAGACCTTATGAAAGTGATGGTATTTGTAGTGGATAATTTATTAAATAAAGATCTCTCGGAGGTCTACGTTAGATGGAATAGGATGTATTTGATGAGTAGATTCGAAAGATTTACAGAAAGTGACTTAGAAAATTTTCAGGTATTTATTAGTAATTTTCAAAATAATTATAATAGTCTGTAATAAAGTTAATTGTTAATAATCAATAGATAGCGATTAATGAATGGGCTGATCTATTTATTACATTATTTTGGGATTGTTCATCGGGTATGAAAATGCCTAAACTTCATTCATGGATTTATCACATTGTTGATGCTATACGAGACTTTGGAGCAATAAACGGGTATACTACGGAGACATACGAAAGTTTACACAAGACATATGTAAAAATTCCATATCGTCTCAGTAACAAAAAAGATGTGGAGATGCAAATAATGAAAAATGTAATTAAAAAATTTAATATTTAATTTTTTGTAATATTTTGTCTTCATTATATTAATAGTTTTCTCTTATTATTATAGATTCGCCGAAGAGCAATGATATTGCGAAACCAAGTAAAAGAAACTAAAACTCCAAGAGCCTTAACATATACAGCAAAATTATTTATTATTAATTTTTCAAACATTACCGAACTGTGCAACCAACAAAAAAATAATCCGAATATTAACGAAACAATGAGAAAAGGTTTCAAAGAGTTTCAAAATTGTTTATATGAGTATCTTAGTGAGTTAAAGAAATCTTTTACTGAAGGAAGCCTAATAAAAATATTTGGTTCTGTTACATTAAAAAATGGCGCAATTCTTCGAGCAACAAATAAATTTCATGGTCGACCTTGGTTTAGTAATANGGATTAAAAATATTTGCAAAAGGAGTACAATCGATAGCCCGATTAACCGCAAGTGAATTTAGAGACCTTATGAAAGTGATGGTATTTGTAGTGGATAATTTATTAAATAAAGATCTCTCGGAGGTCTACGTTAGATGGAATAGGATGTATTTGATGAGTAGATTCGAAAGATTTACAGAAAGTGACTTAGAAAATTTTCAGGTATTTATTAGTAATTTTCAAAATAATTATAATAGTCTGTAATAAAGTTAATTGTTAATAATCAATAGATAGCGATTAATGAATGGGCTGATCTATTTATTACATTATTTTGGGATTGTTCATCGGGTATGAAAATGCCTAAACTTCATTCATGGATTTATCACATTGTTGATGCTATACGAGACTTTGGAGCAATAAACGGGTATACTACGGAGACATACGAAAGTTTACACAAGACATATGTAAAAATTCCATATCGTCTCAGTAACAAAAAAGATGTGGAGATGCAAATAATGAAAAATGTAATTAAAAAATTTAATATTTAATTTTTTGTAATATTTTGTCTTCATTATATTAATAGTTTTCTCTTATTATTATAGATTCGCCGAAGAGCAATGATATTGCGAAACCAAGTAAAAAAAACTAAAACTCCAAGAGCCTTAACATATACAGCAAAATTATTTATTATTAATTTTTCAAACATTACCGAACTGTGCAACCAACAAAAAAATAATCCGAATATTAACGAAACAATGAGAAAAGGTTTCAAAGAGTTTCAAAATTGTTTATATGAGTATCTTAGTGAGTTAAAGAAATCTTTTACTGAAGGATGCCTAATAAAAATATTTGGTTCTGTTATATTAAAAAATGGCGCAATTCTTCGAGCAACAAATAAATTTCATGGTCGACCTTGGTTTAGTAATATTGCCATTGCCATGAATAATAAAGAACTTTCCAAATATCAATCAGATAAAGGAATTTGTTATGCACAGGTATTATTTTATAACAATAATAATAATGAATTAAAAATTCAAATATTAACTATATCGATATTAATTATATTTAGACTTTACTGATAACGGAAGTAAATGTACCAAATGAATCACCATTCCATCTTGTACTAGTATAGTGGTATGATTACCGGTTTGATCAAAATTCGGATTTATACGATTGTCCTCTATTAAAATTAGTAGAATGGTATAACTTTATAGAAATAGAAGCAATTGAGGACATTGTTCATATGGTTCCCCGTTTTGACGAAACTAATGAATATTTCGTAAATAAATATTTATTTTAAATATATAATAATTATAAAATTATAAAATTATACATATAACTATATTTAATAAAATTTTAAATTAAATAATAATAAATTGAAATGATTAACGAATAGCGAAACCTATCGCAAGTACTTCTCCTTCCTCATCTTCTCCACTTCCTTTTATTTCTTCTGTTACTTCTTGTGTTATTTCCTTTTCTCCTTCCTCCCCATCTTCTCCTTCCTCATCTTCTTCTTCCCCTTCTTCTTCCTCTTCATTAAATTCTTCTTCCAAGAATTGAATTTTTTCATTGGCATTCATTTTCTCCTAAAAAAATTTGTTAAATATATATAATAATATTCGAAAAATGATTTGAATTAAATGTTAAAATATAGTTACAGTTGAACCTGTATATAAGCATGGTGTCGGGCCGGCAAAATCTTATGCTTATAGGCAGGTATGCTTATGTAAATTAATGTCACAAAAAAAAATTACATAAAAAATTATGAATGGACGAAAAAAATAATATGATCAAAATAATGATGATGATGAACGGAATAGAATAAAAAAGAAAGATCGAGGTGATGCCGAAGAATGGAAATGGATGAATGAAATGAATGAAAAAAAATAAAGTGATCGAGATGATGATAATATGGTAATAATAATGAACAGCCGAAAAAAATAAAATGATGATGAACGGAATGAAAATAAAAAAGAATTAAAAAAAAGAATAAAAATATAAAAAAAAAAGGAATAAAAAAAAGAATAAAAAAAATAAATGATTGAGAAGATAAAAATGGATGAATGAGTGATTGGATAAAAAAAAAATAGTGATCGAGATGATCATGACGATGTGATGATGATAAACGGACAAAAAAATAAAATGATCGAAATAATGATGGAATAGATGAATGAATGAATAAAAAAAAAGAATAAAAAAGGAATAAAAAAAAAAGAATAAAAAAATAAATAAATGATCGAGGTGATGAAGAACGGAAATGGATGAATAAATGATAAATAATGGTGATGATGTGATGACGATGAAGCGATGATAAATTTTGCATTACCGACACACGTGATTATGCTTGTATACGTCTATATAATCTAGAATATTTTTATGCATATGCACATTATGCGTATGCTTATAACCTATATGGCCCAACTCTGGCCACAAAAATTTATGCATTTAGGCAGGTTATGCTTATATGCAGTATGCTTTTATACAGGTTCAACTGTACTTGTATTTTTTTCATATAGTGACGAATACCTTCATCTTTAATTTGGATTGAATATATGTTTGGATTAAAGATATATTTAATCACAGAAATTGTAAATGCTGATTGCTCTTCAGAAGGACGTGACGTCCAACACCTTTGAAGAATTTGGGAGCAGAAAACATCATCATTAAACTTTCGATAGACATTTTTAATTTCGTATGACTCCTTCCAATTTTTTATGACATCTGCCGAAGATTTTGTTATTATCTTTGGAAGATCATTTTCCCCGAAAGTCATAAAGATAGTCTTTCGAATTTTGTCAGCAATTGTTTCCCTTCTGTGACGATGTTTAGCCTTTAACTAATTAATAAAATATAAAAATTTTAATATTTATTTTATATATTTTATTGTAATCAAAAAAATAATTTTTATACCTTAGAGCTAATTTTTGTATCATAATAAAATGACCACCGTTTCTGGTTCCAATCTTCGAAATAATCCGGAAATTCTTTATACCCGATATGGGATGCTGCTTCTTTCAGTTCATTTTCACTCGCGTATTTTTTTTTGGTGATCGAATATTTTGTGATAGCATTTATAAATTTCTAAATAAAAATTTGTATTTAAATTTAAATAAATATAAATTACTAAATAATATAAAGATACTTACTTTAATAAATTCGTCAGTTGATGTAAAATCACCCATCCCACCCTTTTCCAAAAGTTTTCGAATATAAGAAACTTCAGTATCCAATCTTCGAATTATTTCATTCTGTTCTTCTAAATGGTGAAGTAAAATCTTAATATCTCGTCGAGTAATCGGGACGCTATCTAAAACAGAAATAAATAATTTAATTCAAATATGCAAATAGATTTAATTGATTTATTTAATTAGAAATACCATCATCATCTTCTCTCCTTCTTTTTCGTGATACAATTTCTTGGGAAGCACCAGTCTCCCCGTGAACGCTACTTGCTTCATGAGCGCCAGCGACACTTTCTTCCATTCTATTTCCGTCCTCTTCCGTTCTATTTCCACCATCTTCCGTTCTATTTCCACCATCTCCCGTTCCATTTCCACCCTCATCAATTATTACTTGGGGTGTCGGTAAGCGGGCTATCTCTTCCGTTATATCTCGAAATAATGGTCTTCTTCCGGTAAGATTTTCAGATTGTTGTGCAGATCCAAATTCTTCTGGCGTCATTTGACGAGATATGTTTTTAAAAGGTGTTTTAGGAGATACTTTAGGATAAGGGCTAGTACTTCTCTTTCCTTTTTTTGAACCTCTTAAGATATTTAAAAAGTAACCCTGTTCTTTTGCTGCTTGGCGGGAAAGAAAGCTGGACATTTTAATTAAAATAATTGATTTTGAATGTATACAAATTTTATTGAGATGCAAATTCAAAGAATATATATAGACAAATTTTTATTCAAGTTCACAATACATAATGAATTTTATTAATTATAGATTTCTTNTATTTTCGCATAAGTCTATACAATACATAATGAATTTTATTTCTTGATACATTGTATAATTATTATTTTTTCTAATACATATTCTATACAATACATAAATTAAATTTGATTTCATTGTAATATTTTTAATTTGATTATTAATATAATAATAATAGTAGTCCAATTTTATTTTTAGTCATACATTGTACTAGGTATAATGATATAATTTGTGATCTGATAAAAAGTAGATAATCAATTAATTTTTAAATCAAAGATTTATTAAAATTAAAATAACAAATGATAAAAACTTATTTATTACGAATATTTACAAAAAATTTTGTAGTTTTTCAATTTTTTATTATTTGTTATTATAAATAAAATAAAAAATATTATTATAATTAAACGAGTATGGACGTATAGATGCGATAAATAAATATAATTACTATAATAAATATAATTACTATGTAACACAAAACTGATCTTAGTATAAATAAACAAGATAAATAAACAAGATAAATAAACAAAGTATTTTTTATCCTTTTTTTCGAATATTTCTTAAGTTTACTTTTTGTTTTCGCAAGTTTACTTTTCATTTTCACACTTTATTTAAATAATCTTCAAAAGTTATCACTTATAAAGAAATCAATTCATAATATAAAGTCCATAAAATAGGTATATATGTTTATCTTCTTCATTATTTATTTTTTAAAATATTTAAAATATCTTAAATATTTATTTCAGAAGTTTACAATAAAATAAAGAAAAAAAGGTAATATTTTCATTATATTCATACTCTCATTTATGCCTTTGAATATTTCAACACTGACTTATATTTATTATAATTTTTCTTATTTACTTCTTAGAAAGAAATCAATTTAAAATATAAAGTTTAAAAAATAGGTATTCTTTCAAATATTTATAATTTTCTTATTTACTTTATTTATTTAAAAATCTTTAAAATATTTTAAATATTTCAGAAGTTTACAATAAAATAATGAAAAGGTAATACTTTAATATATTTATACTCTTTTGAATATTTTTATACACTTTTAAAATATGATAATAATCTTTCTTATATATTTATTTATTTAAATATTTCAAAAGAAACAAAAAAATAAAATATTTCCAGTTTTTAAAAGTAATATAGAAAATAAAATATTATATTTTGTAACATTTTAAAACTTATTGTAAATATTTAAATAATTTGTCATATCGAAATAAAAAAATTTAAATATAAAATATATAAAAATATTATACAAATTTGTTAAATTATCTGAACGTGTCTACATAAATATGAATATATTCGAAATTGTATTTGAATGAATTTATATAATATAAAAAAATTATCTGGATAAATTCACGGATATGTACGAATATATTTACATAAATTCGAAAAATTATCTGGATAAATTCACATAACATGCGAATATATTTGCACAAATTCGAATAAATCCGAATGACTATCCGAATAAATTCGCATAACATGCGAATATATGCGAATATATTTACATAAATTCGAATTTATTCGAATGATTATCTGGATAAATTCGCATAACATGCGAATATATGCGAATAAATTCGAATGATTATCCGGATAAATTCGAATATATTTGCATAAATTCGAATAAATTCGAATAATTATCCGGATAAATTCGCATAACATGCAAATATACGCGAATATATGCGTTTTTTTAATGCGGATAAATGCGCGGGTGGTTGAATATATCCGGATATAATGTAGTTCAAATAAATCCGGATATTTTCGCCTTCAAAAATTTCCTGATGAAGGTATCCAGGTTTAAAAATATTTTCAAAAGGGTTACAATCAATAGCCCGATTAACTGCAAGTGAGCATAGAGATTTAATGAAGGTGATGGTATTTGTGGTTGATGGTTTATTAAGTGATGATCTTTCAGAAGTCTATATAAAATGGAACGAAATGTATATGTTGAGTAGATTAGAAATATTTAAAGAAAGTGATCTAGAAAAATTTCAGGTAATATTAATATATCATATTAAAATATTTAGCAATAATACTAACTTATTTTAATAATCATACAGAAGGCGATTAACGAATGGGCCGATCTGTTTGTCATTTTATTTCGAAAAAAATCGGATTCAAAAATGAAATTTCCAAAGTTTCACTCATGGATTTTCCATATCGTTGATACAATTCAGAAATACAGAGCAATTAATGGATATACTACTGAAACATATGAAAGTTTGCACAAGTCCTACGTAAAAACTCCATATCGTCTCAGTAATAAGAAAGGTATAGAAGAGCAAATAATGAAAACTATAAATATACTTTAAAATATTATAATTATTTTTGTTATTACATAATATATCAAAATACTAATTATTTGTTTTAGATTTGGCGTAAAGCAATAATTAAGCGAAGAGTTACGGAAGAATTACACAAAACTCCAACCGCTTTGATCTACACTTCAAAATTATTTGAATTTAAACTTTTGGAAGCTTCCATATTTTTCGAACAACAAAAAAAGAATTCGGATTTAACTGAAAATATGATAAAAGGTTTTGCCAAATTTCTTGAGTGTTTGGACTCATTTTTCGATATGTTAGATATTATTTCAGCTGAAGACTGTCGAATAAAGATATTTGGTTCCATTACATTAAAAAATATAAATATTTTACGTGCAACAAACAAATTTCAAAATCAACCATGGTTTAGTAATATAGCTATTGCTATGAATGATGCAGAACTTTTCGAATATCAGTCTGACAATGAAACTTGTTATGCACAGGTATATGCTAATTACAATATAACTTTAAATTATTGTAGAAGTTGATTTAACATGCTTTTTATTTATTTAGACATTATTGATAACGGAAGTAATACTACCAAATAAATTACCATTTTATCTCGCACTTGTGCAATGGTACGATTTTAAATCTAAAAAAACTCCGTTCGTTTATAGCTGTCCTTTATTAAAATTAGTAGAAATATACAATTTTATAGAGATAGAAAAGACCCCGAGCAATCTATAAATAGGTCACATTAGAGTTTGCTTAGCTATCATAGTAAAATTTTTAAAAAGTTGCTTATTTTTAATTAAAATTTAAAAATTTACTTACAAAAATTATATTTTTCCTTTCTTATTTCCTAATTTAGTATTATCTGACCTATTCATAGATTGCTCGGGGTCCTAGATAGAAGCAATCGAAGAAATAGTTCATATAGTTCCATGCTTTGATACAAAAGATGAATATTTTGTAAATAAATTTATATTTTAATTGTATTGTATTATTATATAATTGTATTATATAGTTATTATATTATATATTGTAATATAATTGTATTATATAGTTATTATATTATATATTGTA
>PQFF01000007.1:111206-123427 GCA_003547095.1 Diversispora epigaea | reverse complement strand
GATAGGTATAGATTTTATAAATTTTCGACCAGTGTTTACTACTGTTTTCGAACGATCTTCTTCGTCGGTATCGGACATTTCTGGTGAATGAAAGGCGCGATCCACCAACATTCGCAATAATGATTCTTTATCATAGTCTGTAATATTAGGATCATTTTTTCTAAATAATTCTTTTGCCGCTTTAATACGACAGATTTTTTTCTAAATTCAGAATATAATCATATAATTTAGTATATAATTGACATAATAAAAGTAATAATTGTAAATAATAAATTATATACATTATTTTGCCGATTGTTGACATGTACACGACAAAGATCTTTCAGAAGTTTTCCAGAATTACACATTCGCGCAGTGGCTCGTCGAGATTTATGTATACTATTGAGCCATTTCGTTAACTGCGTAACCGAAGGTCTAAATTTCGGTGCTAACGATTTTTGTAATTCTGGAATTAATTTGCGACGAATTTCGCAATTATTCGCACTAGTAAATGTTTGGTCGTAATTAAGACTAAATTCGGAATCAATTGTTTTTATAATTGTTTTCATTTCATTCTTTAAAAAATAAAAAAAATAAAAAAAAATAGTAAGAAATTGCTTAAAACCACATTCTGAATGCTAACTGAATTACTAACCCTGGCACCTTTTTCATTTTTTTCATCATCTGATTCAGTATCTTCTTCTTCCGAATCATTGCCAAACACTCTTTTTCCTTTATTTGTTTTGGCGATTTTTTTTGATTTTAATTTTTGTCCTTTTGGACGTTTTGAAGGAATTATTTCAGATTTAGTACCAGAATTACCTGGACTGGATCTTACCGAAATNGACATTTCTGGTGAATGAAAGGCGCGATCCGCCAACATTCGCAATAATGATTCTTTATCATAGTCTGTAATATTAGGATCATTTTTTCTAAATAATTCTTTTGCCGCTTTAATACGACAGATTTTTTTCTAAATTCAGAATATAATCATATAATTTAGTATATAATTGACATAATAAAAGTAATAATTGTAAATAATAAATTATATACATTATTTTGCCGATTGTTGACATGTACACGACAAAGATCTTTCAGAAGTTTTCCAGAATTACACATTCGCGCAGTGGCTCGTCGAGATTTATGTATACTATTGAGCCATTTCGTTAACTGCGTAACCGAAGGTCTAAATTTCGGTGCTAACGATTTTTGTAATTCTGGAATTAATTTGCGACGAATTTCGCAATTATTCGCACTAGTAAATGTTTGGTCGTAATTAAGACTAAATTCGGAATCAATTGTTTTTATAATTGTTTTCATTTCATTCTTTAAAAAATAAAAAAAATAAAAAAAAATAGTAAGAAATTGCTTAAAACCACATTCTGAATGCTAACTGAATTACTAACCCTGGCACCTTTTTCATTTTTTTCATCATCTGATTCAGTATCTTCTTCTTCCGAATCATTGCCAAACACTCTTTTTCCTTTATTTGTTTTGGCGATTTTTTTTGATTTTAATTTTTGTCCTTTTGGACGTTTTGAAGGAATTATTTCAGATTTAGTACCAGAATTACCTGGACTGGATCTTACCGAAATAGATTCCGGAATTCGATATTTTCGAAATCGATCAAGATTTTTTATGAGCTGATTATTTTCAGCACCGAATTGTTGATTAATATTTGCCAGAAAATCTATTTCTTCCTTCATTTGGTTTATATTTTCTTGACTTTTTTCTAATTTTTCTTCAAAATCAATTTCCATTTGAGAGTTTTGCCTTTTAAGTTCAGCAATTTCCTCTTTTAATTTTCGATTTTCTGAAAATGAGATAAAATCCGGAAGCATATTTTGTGAAACAGAACTCATTTCGAAAACAATGCAGCACATAGAATATATACAAGTATTTACCAGTTTTTAATTCGTCTACTGTCTCTGGAATTGTACTTTCAAGTTCTTTCGAAAAGTGTACAGTTTGAGGAGCAGAAGTCTGTTCCTTATATAATCGTGATAGACGAATATTGTATTTTTCTTTTAAAAAAGAAATATCAACACTTTTTTTTAGAAGTTTCGGAAGATTCTGGCTCATTATGAGCAGAAAAAAGTTCAACGCGTCTTTTTATATGAATTCGCAGTGTTCGCGATTCTTGAGACATTATAAGAAAAAATAAGTGGAAAGAAAGAAAAATAAGAAATAATAGAAAGAAGAAAGAAATAATAGAAAGAAGAAAGAAATAATAGAAAGAAGAAAAAAATAATAGAAAGAAGAAAGAAAAAATAAGAAATAATAGAAAGAAGAATGAAAAAAAAGAAGAAAAGAGAAAGAAGAATGAAAAAAAAAGGAGAAAAGAGAAAATGCGAAAAAATAAAACGAAAAAAGTATATAAAAGTATATAAAAAGTAGAAGAAAAAAGCAGAATGAAAAAAGTATAAAAAAAGTATAGCAAAAAATAGAAAAAAATGTAATCAAGTATATTTTAGAAAGTAATTGGATGTTTTAGAGAGTAATTAGAAAAGTAATGAATTAAAGTAAGAGCGAAAAAAAGACACTTTTATTTGCAAATTTTATTATTCTTACACTATTTTTACATTATTCTTATACTATTCTTACGTTATTTTTACATTATTCTTACACTATTTTTACACTATTCTTACGCTATTCTTACATCAAAATAATTTCAGATTCAGAAATCTTATTGATTTTTTTCTGATCTTATTATTTATTGATTTTTTTGAATATTTTTTAAAATATTTTTAGAATATTTCTTTTTTAAAAAATTTCAAAAATAATTTAGAAAAAATAATATTAATTTAGAAAAAAATGATAAGAAAAAGATCATTAGCTTCTGTATTATATGATGATGATACATCTTCGGATAGAAATAGAAATAGTAGAAATAGATCAATTTCTAATATACTTGGTAAAGAATCAACCTCAAATCAATCATCAAGTAGTAGTAGATTAGTTTTATGTAATTGTCCGAAATGTAATGGAAGATTAATAGATCCTCGCACAAAGGTAATTCATGATTTGTCTAACGAGTCATCAGAAATTTCAATAGAATCTTTCCAAAATCGGCAAGAAATTGAAGAAATTGATGAATCTTCATCATCAAAATCAACTACACTTACGCAAGATGTTAATCTATTAGAAATAGAAAAGGATGACATCCCAAATCTTATCTTTTTGCCTAGAATACGTCCAAAAAGACATACAAATCAACCAATTTCAGTTGAAATTTCTAATATAATCGCTGATGATGAAGTTTTAAATATTTCTTCTGAAGATGAAATGGAAGAAATGGAAAAAATAAGTATCGAAAGTGAAGAAGAATCGGCTGATGAATTTTCTAATATTTTTGAAGATTATTCATCACCAAATTATGATCCTGATGAACCGATTGATCCAAAATCGACAAATAATAATTCATATTTATGGATTCTATTATGGATAATGAGCTTTTGGATAAAATTCAACTTACCTGAAACTGCCACAGAATCATTAATAAAGTTCATTAAATTATTGTTATCGGAAATCGGCAATTCCGAATTTGATACTTTTCCTAATTCAATATATATGACAAAAAAAGNAATATACTTGGTAAAGAATCAACCTCAAATCAATCATCAAGTAGTAGTAGATTAGTTTTATGTAATTGTCCGAAATGTAATGGAAGATTAATAGATCCTCGCACAAAGGTAATTCATGATTTGTCTAACGAGTCATCAGAAATTTCAATAGAATCTTTCCAAAATCGGCAAGAAATTGAAGAAATTGATGAATCTTCATCATCAAAATCAACTACACTTACGCAAGATGTTAATCTATTAGAAATAGAAAAGGATGACATCCCAAATCTTATCTTTTTGCCTAGAATACGTCCAAAAAGACATACAAATCAACCAATTTCAGTTGAAATTTCTAATATAATCGCTGATGATGAAGTTTTAAATATTTCTTCTGAAGATGAAATGGAAGAAATGGAAAAAATAAGTATCGAAAGTGAAGAAGAATCGGCTGATGAATTTTCTAATATTTTTGAAGATTATTCATCACCAAATTATGATCCTGATGAACCGATTGATCCAAAATCGACAAATAATAATTCATATTTATGGATTCTATTATGGATAATGAGCTTTTGGATAAAATTCAACTTACCTGAAACTGCCACAGAATCATTAATAAAGTTCATTAAATTATTGTTATCGGAAATCGGCAATTCCGAATTTGATACTTTTCCTAATTCAATATATATGACAAAAAAAGAACTTGGATTAAGAAATGATTTTTACTCTTTTCCTACATGTCCGAAATGCCATAAGCTTTATAATAAGCAAGAAGTGGAAGATTATAAAGAAAATGATACCAATTTTATCATGAAATGTCGGCACATCGAATTTCCAAATTCAGCAACTAGACGAAATCGCCAATGCCAAACAATATTATCCGAACAAGTTCCAACAATGGATAGATTTAAGTTAAAATTCAAGTTGGTTTATCCATTTGCCGGAATTCGGCAACAATTGATGGCATTTTATAATCGTCTGAATTTCGAAAATTTCCTTCGACATTGATTAAATCGGACGAACTCCGATGAAATTTTATCAGACATTTATAATGGTTAAATTTGGAAGAGTTTCAAAGAAACAAATGACGAAAATTTGCCGAATTTCTTTCGAAATGAGACAGCAGATTCACATTTTGGTTTAATGATAAATCTTGACTAGTTTCAACCTTATGATGGTACTATTCATAGTACTGGAGTAATTTATGCCGCAATTTGTAATCTGCCCAGATATATCTGATTTAAACGCGAAAATCTACTAATTCTTGAACTATTGCCGGGTCCAAATGAAGTTAGCCTACATAAAATAAATCATTATTTGGCACCAATTGTGGACGAATTGGAATCACTTTGGAATGGAATCATTCTAAATAAGACAAATAATTGTTCGAATGGAAAGAAAATCCGGGCAGCTTTAATATTAGTTTCTTGTGATGTACCTGCTGCTAGAAAAATTTGTGGTCACATTTCGGCATTAATATCTTGTCATCGATGTGAAAAAAAGGCAAATTACGAAAATCAGCAACATAATTTCGCTGGGATGGATGATATGGACAATTGGTTTATTGCAAAAGATTCATCCAAACATCTTGAAAATGCTTTAAAATGGAGAGGTTGCAATTCGGATTCTGCTAGAAAGAAATTTACAAAAAATAGTAGAGTAAGATGGTCAGAATTGTTGTGCCTACCTTATTTTGACCCAATTCGATTTATAACAGTTGATCCGATGCATTGTTTATTTTTGGGTATTGCAAAATGGATTGTGAAACGAATTTGGGTAGATATGGGAGTTTTATCATCAAATAATTTAAATAATATTTAAAAAAAAATGAATGAATTTCAAGTTCTCGCTGATTTGGGTTGAATTCCGGGAAAAATTTACTGTGGTGAAGGTTTTTCTAATTTTACTGCTGATCAATGGAGAATCTTTATTTCAATTTATGCTACTGTAGTACTTTGGGAGTATTTAGAAGAAGTAGATAGGAAGATTCTTACATATTTTGTTCGAATTTGTCATTTTTTTGTAAATCGAATTCTAGAAACTAAATCTTTAGATGAAATTCATAAGAAAATAGTAGATATTGTAACATTAATTGAGAAAAAATATGGAAGAAATGTAATAACACTAAATCTTCACTTGTCACTTCATTTAAGCGCATGTTCGCACGATTTTGGTCCATTATATGCTTTTTGGTGCTTTTCATTTGAAAGAATGAATGGAATACTTGGTAAATTAATATACTTTGATTATTTTTTGATTATTTTTTGATTATTTTTTTTTGATTTTTTGATTATTTTTTGTTTTCTGATTATTTTTTGATTATTTTCTGATTTTTTTCTGATTATTTTTTTCTGATTTTTTGTTTATTAGATTCGCTGCCCAATAGTCATCGACAAATCGAACCAGAGCTAATGCGTCGATTAATCAATGACAATAGAATAAATGAGATGATATATACTGAAAATAATTCAAAAAGTTTAGAAATTTTTAATACTCGTCAATTCGTCAGATCTCTTTCAGAAATGAATCAATTTGATCATGATGAAATGAGAAGATTCTGGATGTATTCGAGAACAATTCAAGAATCAACTATTTCTGGAAAAGAACCATTTCCGGGTAAAATGTTAAAACCATTTTCAGAAAATATTCCACTTTTGGCAGATGGAATTTTAGATCTAATAATTGCTTATTATAATGATACATATGAAAACTTGAAATTTTGAAAGCCATTTGAAACCGATTCTTTAAATTCAATAATAATTCCATTAAAAATAAACAAATATTGTTGCTGCCGAATTGGTTCCGAAATATTTGGTTCGACATTTTCACCTAGACACCAAAAAAGCTCATATATTTTAGCTAAATTTGCATCTGAAAATGATAGTATTAATATTTATCCGGATCAAATTCAGTTCTTTTTTGTTCATGAAATAAGTACAAATAGAATAAATATGGAAAATCATTATCTGGCATATGTTCGTTGGTACAAAAAAATCAAGAATCGGTTCTATTTCGGCATAAATCAAGAACAAATGTGTAATGTCGAATTGTGGGATACTGAATTTTATCCTAAAAGCCGAGATTGTATTATTCCAGTCCATCATATTCTTGGACGATTTGTACCAGTTAAGTATAAAATTTCAGATCGTAAAAATGCTAAAGAGTATTTGGCAGTAAATCCAATAAATAGAAAATATAATTTACGCTAAAAATTATCTTTCTTATTTTATTCCGAAATAATTAGAATTATGTAATTTTATTAAAATTTCCATAAATACATAATAAATCAGAAATAAATGATAAATCAGAAATTTTGCATTAAAATCATTCGAATTCAGTAATTTTTCTTCCGAAATGATAAAGATTTTATTAAATTTTCTAAATTTTGGCTAAAATTTATTAACGGTCGAATTTAAGATAAATTTTTGCGAATAGAGTATATTTCCGAAATTGACATTTCGAATTAAAATATTTTATTAAATTTCAGCACGAATTCGGAAATTCCGAATTTTGGTCAAAACTAAAATCCGAATTTCTGAATTTTGGCTAAAATTTATTAACGGTCGAATTTAAGATAAATTTTTGCGAAAAGAGTATATTTCCGAAATTGACATTTTGACAGTAAAATAGCATTAAAATATTTTATTAAATTTCAAACCAGGCGGTACTAAATACCTAAGCTTTAGTCTTTTATTATAAGTTTCAACCTATTTTATGTAGCGTCGAACTTCCGAAAAAATTTTTTGTTTATCGCAAATTTATGGTTTGAATGATTACCGGAAAGAGTTATAAATATTATTGTTTGAATTATAATAGGTATTATTACTAATAATTAATATATAAAAATATTTTAAAAACAATATAATAAAAATAATAATATAAATGAATTTAAAAAATTTTAAAAACAATAAAATATAAATGAATTTAGAAAATTTTAAATTTTGATTGTGTAACATTGATTTGTTTATATTTGATTGTATAATATCAATCTGTTTATTATAGCATTTTTATTTTATTATTTTATTGATTAAAGAAAAACGAGTAAACTACATCTAACACTTATTACACTTTATTTAACTACTATTTTTCCTTATATATACATACATTGTATATATAGTGGAATAAAAAGTGAAATTCAGTTACTAGATGAGTTAAAGTACAAATGTATATAAGTGTTCTAACCTTAATCCTAAAATTTTTAATTATCAAGTTCTTGTCTAACAACTTTATACAGTGAACTCAACTCCTATTTTAGAGTTTGTATATTATTCTTCTAGTTCATCTTACCTAAACACATAGTTTTTATAATTTACTATATTTGAAAATTAGAATTTTTAATTTATTAACTACTTCAATTTATATTATTGAATTTTTACATTACATTAAGTCAAATTGATTAAAAAAATTATTTTTAAAACAAATAATAAAAATTTTCACTTAATTTTTTATTTTTTTTATTTTTTATTTATTTATAATGAGTGCAGTTAGAAAAATAAAAAAAAAATTTCAATCTCCACATTCAAAATTTACTTATGCTAAAAATAGTAAAAATAATTCATCAAATCTCAATATGTCCCATAATTATTCTAATGATATGTTTAATGAAGACAATTTACAAAAGTATTTTGATAAGTACAACGAGAGTGATAATAATAATTAGTAACAGCAAGAAAATATGATGATAGAAAACAGTTTTCAGGAATATTTTAATGATAACCAGGATCAAGAATCTGATAATAACCAGGACCAAAGATTTAATGATGACCAGGATCAAGAGTTTAATAATGACCAGAATCAAGAATACCAAGAATATTTTAACGATAATTTGAATCAAGAGTATCAAGAATATTCTAACAATAATTTGAATCAAGAGTATCAAGAATATTCTAATAATGATTTTGATCAAGAGTATTAAGAATATTTTAATGATGATTTGGATCAAGAGTACCAAGAATATTCTAATGATGATTTGGATCAAGAGTATCAAGAATATTCTAATGATGATTTTGATCAAGAATATTCTGATAATAATGATAATCGAAATAACCAAGAATATTCTGACAATGATAACAATTAAGATGATTAAGAAGCAGGTAATTTTAAAACTATCTCAACTATGATGATATTTACTTGAATTACAAAACATATGATAGGAAGAAATGTCTATAAAGATCTTATAAAGATTCTTAAAAATGAAGATTTTAATCTTCAAGATATACCCTATAATATACAAACATTAAAAGAGCAAAATAACATCAGGAAATTTTTTATGTCAGAGGTTATTGTAATAATTTTGTTTTCAAAGGTTATTGAAGGTTATCGGACCAATAACCTTCGCAAATATTACGTTTATTATGATAAAGTGAAGGTTATTGAAGGTTATCGGACCAATAACCTTCGCAAATATTACGTTTATTATGATAAAGTGAAGGTTATTGAAGGTTATCGATATCAATAACCTCTGAAGTATTACGTTTTATTAATAAAAATAAAGGTTTTCGGTATCAATAACCTTCGTAAATATTACGTTTATGTTAGAGATATTCGAAGGTTATCGGAGTGAAGGACTTCGAAGGTTTACGTTTACTGATGAAGTAGGATTAAAAATAAAACAAAATTATAATGAGGTAATTTCAAAGTTCAAGGAGGTTAACAGGAATATTGTGATGTTTATTTTATTGTTTCTTCGTATACATGGATACTAACTATTGTTTTTTGATTATTTTTAGGTCAGTTTTTATAATTAAATCGTGTGGCGCAGTACCGTTTTATAAATCTAGACAAGAAAGAAAGATAATTTCAAGGTTCAAGAGAGATTTATAGAACTAAAGGCAGGTAATACTTCGTTTGTTTTATTATTTCTACTAGTTTTCAAGTGGTTTGGTCAAGTTTTTATTATTTTTAGAGGATCTAGGTTACTAAATTAGCAATTTTGAGTAGGGTTAAAAATAAAATAAAATTATAATATATAGGGTTAAATTAATGTAATATACGATAGTAATTGTAAATAAATATATAAATATTTAATAGAAGGGTTATAAATAAAGTTTATGTATAAAAGTAAGAGGGTAATAAATAATAGTGATAAATAATATTGCAATTGGAACAAAAAAAAATATTAATGTATATTTATATATATTGCTTGGAGTTTTGAAAAAATAAAAAATGACTTTTCAAAAATAATTCTGTTATGCATTTTTAAATTATGACTTTAAAAAAATAATAACTATTATGCGAAATTTTCCAATCAAATCTTAGTTCCTAATTTTGAAAATTTTTATTACTAAAAAGGATGGAGGTCTAGAATAATTTGCCTGAACCCCAGGGGTTCATAAATTTCACCCTGAACCAGGGGTCCAGAATAAGGACGCTTTTTGAAAAAATAAAAACAGCAACAAGCCTTAATTCAAATAATTTAATAAAAAAAATAATTGAATGTTGGATTAGAATTGTAAATTGTACTAAATTAGTATTTTCATCATATTTTCGAAATAAAGATAATTATAATAATTTAGATATTATGTTTNTTAAATCGTGTGGCGCAGTACCGTTTTATAAATCTAGACAAGAAAGAAAGATAATTTCAAGGTTCAAGAGAGATTTATAGAACTAAAGGCAGGTAATACTTCGTTTGTTTTATTATTTCTACTAGTTTTCAAGTGGTTTGGTCAAGTTTTTATTATTTTTAGAGGATCTAGGTTACTAAATTAGCAATTTTGAGTAGGGTTAAAAATAAAATAAAATTATAATATATAGGGTTAAATTAATGTAATATACGATAGTAATTGTAAATAAATATATAAATATTTAATAGAAGGGTTATAAATAAAGTTTATGTATAAAAGTAAGAGGGTAATAAATAATAGTGATAAATAATATTGCAATTGGAACAAAAAAAAATATTAATGTATATTTATATATATTGCTTGGAGTTTTGAAAAAATAAAAAATGACTTTTCAAAAATAATTCTGTTATGCATTTTTAAATTATGACTTTAAAAAAATAATAACTATTATGCGAAATTTTCCAATCAAATCTTAGTTCCTAATTTTGAAAATTTTTATTACTAAAAAGGATGGAGGTCTAGAATAATTTGCCTGAACCCCAGGGGTTCATAAATTTCACCCTGAACCAGGGGTCCAGAATAAGGACGCTTTTTGAAAAAATAAAAACAGCAACAAGCCTTAATTCAAATAATTTAATAAAAAAAATAATTGAATGTTGGATTAGAATTGTAAATTGTACTAAATTAGTATTTTCATCATATTTTCGAAATAAAGATAATTATAATAATTTAGATATTATGTTTTGTGAAGAAAGTGAATATTTAATTAAAGTAAGTTTAATTTTTATAAAATTAATAAAAATATAATTATTTATAACTTATAATATTTTTATCTTAATAGGTGTTTTTTGAGTTTAATATGTTACCTAATGTTTATGTTAATTTTTACCTTGTTCAACATGCAGTTTCATATGAAAATTTAATAAATATATCAGTTGGAGTCAAAGAAATGATATATTGAACATTTAAAATTTTTGCTCCCTATACCAATCAAAAAGAAATTAATTTTGATTTAATTAAAAGATATAATACTATAGAAGGTATTAGAAAATTTTTTGATAATAATGTTAATTATAAGAAAATTAAAATATTCGATAATTAGTTTGTAATAAATAATTTAACTAATATTTCTGAAGGTATTATTTATTTAAAAATTTATTTTGGTTTATAATCTTTTTTCATATTATATTAATTTAATTTTTATTTAGATATAACATCATTTTTTGAATATATACAAAATATAAAACTTTCCTGAAAATTAAAAAAAAAAGAATTTGAAAGTTTTGATCTAGAAAATATTCAAACTTAACTTCACGTTGCCTACCAAAGTCTGAAAATAGATGAACTATTAATAACAAATAAAATAAGATTCCATAATTTTATATATTATGAAGTGAAAAATGAAAATGGAACAATTAATAAAATCAAAATTAAATCTGAGAATACAATAGAGATAAAAGAATTTGAGCATGGTTCAACGTATACTATTGTTAAATCAATTATCAGTCACAAAGGAAATGATAATAATGAATATCAATTTTTTTATATAACATGGTACAATTAAATATCAAATGAAAACAATCAACTTCGTTGTTGTAAATTTAAATTATGTCTTGAAAACAAAAACAAAAGGGACTGGAGTACTATTTTTCCTATTAATATTGTAGATCAATAACCTAAGGTACATTTTGTGTATGTTTGCTCAACTGGTTGTAATATAGAAAAACATGATTCTAATATTTATTATAAAAATAAATATTTTTTTCATCCTATATACAGTGGCTCACAAATGTACTACAACACCTAAAATTTTGTTTTTAAAAAATTCTATATCGCAAACCATCAATTTTAAAATAATAGTTCCTATACTCATTTTAATTTTTGAGATTTGAAGATTTTTTGAGAACTGTTTGATATCAAATTAATAATGCCAATTTTTCAGAAATGGGGGATCAACATGGTGAATTGTCACTTAATAAAATTTCAATTGTGAATAAAATTTTATACAGAATAGTTACAACAAAAGTGATCATAAGGTTGATTGTCCTTCCCAAGGAGAACAGGTATACCAAATTTCATAACAATTGGATCAGTGGTTATGGAGAAATTAACT
>PQFF01000007.1:62813-110944 GCA_003547095.1 Diversispora epigaea | reverse complement strand
GATCAACATGGTGAATTGTCACTTAATAAAATTTCAATTGTGAATAAAATTTTATACAGAATAGTTACAACAAAAGTGATCATAAGGTTGATTGTCCTTCCCAAGGAGAACAGGTATACCAAATTTCATAACAATTGGATCAGTGGTTATGGAGAAATTAACTTTTGAAAATTGAAATTTTACTAATAAAATAAATAAAAAAAATATTTTATTAGTAAAATTTCAATTTTCAAGAGTTAATTTCTCCATAACCACTGATCCAATTGTTATGAAATTTGGTATACCTGTTCTCCTTGGGAAGGACAATCAACCTTATGATCACTTTTGTTGTAACTATTCTGTATAAAATTTTATTCACAATTGAAATTTTATTAAGTGACAATTCACCATGTTGATCACCCATTTCCGAAAAATTGGCATTATTAATTTGATATCAAACAGTTCTCAAAAAATCTCCAAATCTCAAAGATTAAAATGAGTATAGAAACTATTATTCTAAAATTGATGGTTTGCGATTATACATGTTCCCAAAATTGATTTTGGATTTTTGAGGTATTTCGACTTTTTGAGATTTATGCAGAATCTATTCTATATATGGAAGTAAAAAAAGTACCCAATTATATGTACCTTCAATCAAAGAATAAATCTGGGTAGTCAAAAAATTTCGGGTTTTAAATAAAATAATTTCGTCTTCTATGAAAAACTATTTCGACTTTTTTCCCCAAAATTGCAATTTCGGGGCCCCAAAATAATTTAGCGTGCAAGTATATTTGCGATATAGAATTTTTTAAAGACAAAATTTTAGGTGTTGCAGTACATTCGTGAGCCACTGTAGTTAATAATACAAAAATTCTAGAAATAGTATAATATTACATCAGTAAATTTTTTTAAACNGAAAAATTGGCATTATTAATTTGATATCAAACAGTTCTCAAAAAATCTCCAAATCTCAAAGATTAAAATGAGTATAGAAACTATTATTCTAAAATTGATGGTTTGCGATTATACATGTTCCCAAAATTGATTTTGGATTTTTGAGGTATTTCGACTTTTTGAGATTTATGCAGAATCTATTCTATATATGGAAGTAAAAAAAGTACCCAATTATATGTACCTTCAATCAAAGAATAAATCTGGGTAGTCAAAAAATTTCGGGTTTTAAATAAAATAATTTCGTCTTCTATGAAAAACTATTTCGACTTTTTTCCCCAAAATTGCAATTTCGGGGCCCCAAAATAATTTAGCGTGCAAGTATATTTGCGATATAGAATTTTTTAAAGACAAAATTTTAGGTGTTGCAGTACATTCGTGAGCCACTGTAGTTAATAATACAAAAATTCTAGAAATAGTATAATATTACATCAGTAAATTTTTTTAAACGTAAGCCTTCAAAGTCCTTCACTCTGATAACTTTCGAATACCTCCAACATAAACGTAATATTTACGAAGGTTATTGATACTGAAAACCTTTATTTTTATTAATAAAACATAATACTCCGGAGGTTATTGATATCGATAACCTTCAATAATCTTCACTTTATCATAATAAACGTAATATTTGTGAAGGTTATTGGTCCGATAACCTTTAATAACCTTTGAAAACGAAATTATTACAATAACCTTCGACATAAAAAATTTCCTGATGTAATATAATATAGAAATTATATAATTATAGAAATAATATAGAAAATATTACAATTTTATATCGTTACAATTATTAAAATAGAATAAATTTTAAAATATCGAAAATATATCAACACAATATATATTTTATATCGATTTTATATCATTATAATTATTGAAATAGAACAAATTTTAAAATGTCGAAAATATATTAAAAATATATTAATATGACATATTTTTTATATCTTTATAATTATTGAAATAGGACAAATTTTAAAATATTGAAAATATATCGATATGATATAAAACTAATATTAATTCTATATCATTATAATTATTGAAATGAAATTTTAAAATGTTGAAAATATATTAAAAATATCAAAAATATATCGATACGATATATTTTCTAATCATTATAATTATTGAAATAAAACAAATTTTAAAATATCAAAAATATATCGATACCATATATATATTATATGAAAATAATATCAATTTTATATTGTTATAATTCACTGGTCAAATGAAAAAAAATAGGACGATTTTATCATGAATAGGATTCCGATTAATGGCTAAATTTGCTAAGATTTATTAAGTATAGACAGTCGATTTTTTCTGATTTATGAATAGGAATTTCCGATTTATGAATTTTCACAAATAGGATGTCCGATTTATGCATATTTGCGCCATTAATAGGATTCCGATTTTTGTTCATTTGACCAGTGATTATTAAAACAGGATAAATTTTAAAATATTGAAAATATATCGATACAATATATTTTCTATATGAAACTAATATTGATTCTATATAGAATAAATTTTAATATATCGACACGATATATTTTTTATATCATTATGATTATTAAAATAAAACAAAATATCAAAAATATATTGACACAATATATTTTTTATATAAAACTAATATCAATTTTATTATTTTTAAAAATTTAATAATAAAATAATTTTAAAAAAATAAATCATAATTATATCATATTAATATCGTGGTGACATTTAATAACATCGAAATAATATCTTCAAGATATTTTTTATATTTATTACGATTGTCGTAATAAATATAAAAAATATTTCAGAGATATTATTTCGATATTGTATAATATCAAATTGATATCAATTCAATATTATATCGATATTTTTGAAAAACAACAATTTCAGCAAAGTATTTACAATTACTTTTTGTTTCTATTTAATAGAAATATTACAATAATTATAAAAAAGTATATTATTATCAATATAAAAAGTATTATTATGTTTTTTGTATCTACTATGAACTAATACAATTTTAAATTTTTTTTTTTGATAATATCACAAATAAAAAAAAAGAGAAATTCATTGATTAATGATAATTTATAACAAATTAAATAATCTTTACTGCAGATTATATAATAAATTATAGAAGAATATGAATTATATGAATTTATAATGTAACAAACTCAAATTATATATTTTATATAAAATTATTTGTTTAATGTAAAATTATGTGATTGCATAAAATTATTAATTTTTTTAAAAAAAAGAATTTTTAAATGTAAAAATATTTTGAAAAAAAGGTCTATTATATACATTATACATGTTAAAATTAATTTAACCTTGATTTAACTCTTAAAATTTTAATTTTTAATTGTATTTAATTTAATTAATTGTGTTAATTACTAGTAAAAATTAAAATAATAATAATAATAGTAACTCTTTCCGTTTATCACTTGTACCAAAAATTTTTAAGAAGAATTTTAGTAAAAACTCTTTAGGTTTGGGTTTAAATTATCAACTTATATTTTAATTTCTTTCCATTTTCGTTTGTATAAGTTCATATAGTTTTGAAAGTAAATATAAATGTTTGTGAAGAACTTTTACCTGATCAACTGAATGTAAAATATGTACTTGACAAGAAGAGGTAGATGGAAGTAACGACATATCATGCTCTCTCCAAGTTCAGCTCATTTAAAGAAATGCATTTCCTGAGAAACCATTAGAACTTTAGGTCCTACCTTAAGTCTACTCACATTGCATTGGAAATGACGTATTTTGACAGGAAGATAAGTTTTACTTGAGTGAAAGGATAATTATCTCACAGAGTGGGGCTGAAATATAAAAGTATTGGAGTTCCGTGTAATAAAAATTATGTTATCTGTTGTGATGGCTAGATGACATGGGCTTTACAAATTTTCTGACGGTTTGGTTATGGTAATTTTTGCTCTAGCAGAGGTATGTTTTTAAAAAGCTAACATTTTAACTGAAGGTAATCTTTTTGTGGCGTAGCAATTTCAAATTTTCATGGGGAATTTCATTAGGAAACTTTTCAGGACGTAAATTTACAGAAAATTTACGGGACCTACAGAAATTTACGCCTAAAAAAATCAATTTTTTTGACTTTGATTACTATTTATAAGACAGGGAGCGATTTTTTACTAAGATATTCCTATGACAGATCGAAAGATCTGGTTCTTAGCTACAATATGATATGTGTTTCATTTCTGTAACATCAATATTCGCGAAGATATTTACGTTTAAAGTTTCACATCTGTGAAAAAATTTCCGTGTAAATTTTTCGAAAATTTCCGTAATTCTGCCGGAAATTCACGTGACGTCATAGAAATTTCCGGCAGAATTACGGAAATTTTCGAAAAATTTACACGGAAATTTTTTCACAGATGTGAAACTTTAAACGTAAATATCTTCGCGAATATTGATGTTACAGAAATGAAACACATATCATATTGTAGCTAAGAACCAGATCTTTCGATCTGTCATAGGAATATCTTAGTAAAAAATCGCTCCCTGTCTTATAANCTGACGGTTTGGTTATGGTAATTTTTGCTCTAGCAGAGGTATGTTTTTAAAAAGCTAACATTTTAACTGAAGGTAATCTTTTTGTGGCGTAGCAATTTCAAATTTTCATGGGGAATTTCATTAGGAAACTTTTCAGGACGTAAATTTACAGAAAATTTACGGGACCTACAGAAATTTACGCCTAAAAAAATCAATTTTTTTGACTTTGATTACTATTTATAAGACAGGGAGCGATTTTTTACTAAGATATTCCTATGACAGATCGAAAGATCTGGTTCTTAGCTACAATATGATATGTGTTTCATTTCTGTAACATCAATATTCGCGAAGATATTTACGTTTAAAGTTTCACATCTGTGAAAAAATTTCCGTGTAAATTTTTCGAAAATTTCCGTAATTCTGCCGGAAATTCACGTGACGTCATAGAAATTTCCGGCAGAATTACGGAAATTTTCGAAAATTTTATACGGAAATTTTTTCACAGATGTGAAACTTTAAACGTGAATATCTTCGCGAATATTGATGTTATAGAAATGAAACATATATCATCTTGTAGCTAAGAACCAGATCTTTCGATCTGTCATAGGAATATCTTAGTAAAAAATCGCTCCCTGTCTTATAAATAGTGGTCAAAGTCAAAAAATTGATTTTTTTAGACGTAAATTTCTGTAGGTTCCATAAATTTTCTGTAAATTTACGCCCCGAAAAGTTTCCTGATGTTGGAAATATGGGTTTGACCCTGAAGTTTTAGTAGTACAAAAATTGACCCATATGTAGTGATACATAAAAAGAAATTTTGGAGATGAAATTAGTGATACATGTTGGTATATGTTCTTTTTCTCTTTTAATCCTTATAAAGATAGTAATTATTTCCTTATTTATAAACCCTTTGATTTTATATATTTATAGTAATTAATTATTAAGGTTTTTTATACAATTTGTATTTTCCTTTGTAAATAAATTAGAATTTAGTATAATATAATAATTATATCCATTATTGCTTTGCTCTTTGGAAGTATTTGTTGTAATTGCATTGTTGTAGAGGTATCAAAGAGGGTATTTACCTTGGCTGTGGGAATAATGGCTGTGTTAATGGGTGTACTCATAACACGAGTGACAACTTTATTGTAAAATTTTGTGACGAAGTGATGTCCAAGGTTGTTCAGCAGGACCTTAATATGCTGAGGGTAGCTGTTGCTATCAAGCGGTAGGTTGTAGGCATGTCTTTAAATTAAAGTTAGTCTGAGTTCCATCTTTAAATAATAGTACTAAGATAAGTTGTGTAATTTATATTATGTAACAATTTTATAGAAAACTTTTTTTTTTTTTAGTTAATAAATTTGGGGTAAGATCTCGCTGAAATAATAAAAAAAAAAACTAGTAAAAATTAAAATTTACCTTGATTTAACTTCAATTTTTCTCAATTTTAATTGTGTTTAATTTAATTTAATAGTTTTAATAGCATATATAATTAAAACTGATTTGATTTTGATTTAATTTTTAAATTTTAATTACATTTAATTTAATTTAATAAAAAATTCATAAATTAGAAATTCNCTTTGCTCTTTGGAAGTATTTGTTGTAATTGCATTGTTGTAGAGGTATCAAAGAGGGTATTTACCTTGGCTGTGGGAATAATGGCTGTGTTAATGGGTGTACTCATAACACGAGTGACAACTTTATTGTAAAATTTTGTGACGAAGTGATGTCCAAGGTTGTTCAGCAGGACCTTAATATGCTGAGGGTAGCTGTTGCTATCAAGCGGTAGGTTGTAGGCATGTCTTTAAATTAAAGTTAGTCTGAGTTCCATCTTTAAATAATAGTACTAAGATAAGTTGTGTAATTTATATTATGTAACAATTTTATAGAAAACTTTTTTTTTTTTTAGTTAATAAATTTGGGGTAAGATCTCGCTGAAATAATAAAAAAAAAAACTAGTAAAAATTAAAATTTACCTTGATTTAACTTCAATTTTTCTCAATTTTAATTGTGTTTAATTTAATTTAATAGTTTTAATAGCATATATAATTAAAACTGATTTGATTTTGATTTAATTTTTAAATTTTAATTACATTTAATTTAATTTAATAAAAAATTCATAAATTAGAAATTCCTATTTATAAATTGAAAAAAATCAACTGTTTATACTTAATAAATCTTAGCAAATTTAATTATTAATTTTATTAATTGAAATTTTATTTCTAATAAAACTGTCCTATTTTTTTCCATTTGACCAGTGTAATTTAACTTTAATTCAACTTTTAAAATTTTAATTTTTAATTATATTAATTATTAATAAAAATTAAAATTTATTTTAATTTAACTTTAATTTATACATATCATTAAAATTATTGAATTGAATCAAATAAAATTAAAATTAAGAAAAATTAAAGTTAAAACAAATTTTAATTTTTACTAGTAATTGATATAATTAAGTTAGACATAATTAAAAATTGAAATTTTAAAGATAAAATTAGTTTTAACAATATATATATTTTAATTTTTCTTAATTTTAATTATATTTAATTTAATTTAATAGTTTTAACCTTGACTCAACTTTTAAAATTTTAATTTTTAATTGTGTCTGACTCAATTATTTATGTTAATTACTAGTAAAAATCAAAATTTAATTTCAATTTTTCTTAATTTTAATTGTATCTAATAGTTTTGGTGATATGTATAATGTATATATAGGTTAAAATATTATAAATTTGTCAAATTTATAATATTTCAATTTGTAATAGTCTGTTAATTATTATAAATCTAGTTTCTTTGATATAGATAATGTAGAGAAATACAAGAAAGTAAATAATATCATTAGGGACATATTAGAAATTAGCTAATTCAAAAGAGGAGTAGAAATTAGTTATATTATATGATAATATCTGTTGTAATTTAAAAAAAGTATTATAATATATAATATAATTAAATTTTCTTTATAGTACAATTAATTACAACTGGTTATAACTTTTGTAAATAATTATGACAGGTATCCTTACTTTTAATGCAATTTGATACTTTTGAAAAAATGAATTAATTTGTGATTTAGCTACCAATCAGTGAAATTTATTAGTCAAAAATGGGGGAAATTTTGTAAATCACTTATAAAATTTTTTTGAAAGTTCATTTTTGTGATGAGATATCACTAAATTCATGTAACTTTATGAAAATATTATATAATTTATTATAGCAGTAAAATCTCAGTTTTCATATTCACTAAAAATTTCTCTTTGATAAATTTAAAGAAAAAAAGTTTACTCAGTGAAAACTGTAGATTCCTGTTTAGTGCCGATCTTCACTGATTGGTATATGGATCACGAATTAAGTTTTAATTATATTTGTATATAAAATTATTTTGGAATTTTGAAATTATAGTTTTGAAGAAAAAAGTTAAAATAATTTTTCATAGAAAATGAAATTATTTTATTTAAAACCTGAAATTTTTTGACTATCCAGATAAATTCTAGATACTTTTTTTATTTCCATGTATAGAATAGATTCTATATAAATTTTAAAAAGATGAAATATTTTAAAAATTCAAAATTAATTTGGGAACATATATAGTTTAATCTATTCAAGAAAGAAAGGTAATGTTCAATTATCAATTCTTTAAAAATTTTTTTAACTATTTAAATATATTTATTTTTTACATATTTTTTTATAATTGATTTATTTTTTAGATTTCTTGATACAAATTATACATATTATCAAAACTATTGAATTGAATCAGACTATACATGTTATCACCTTGACTCAATTCTTGAAATTTCAATTTTTAATTGTAACTTAATTAATTGTGTTAACTCAATTTCAATTTTTCTTAATTTTAATTGTCTAACTCAATTCAATAGTTTTGACAAAATGTATAAGTCAGACAATTAAAATTTGAAAAATTGGAATTGAATTATATGAAAAATTGACACAATTGACACAATTAATACAATTATATAGATGTAACTAAATTTCAATAGTTTAGTCAAAGATTTTTTACTTTTGACAACATGTATAATGCAGATTATACATGTTATTGAAAGTAAAAAGCCTTTGACTCAAATACTGAAATTTAATTACATCTATATAATTGTATTAATTGTGTCAATTGTGTCAATTTTTTGTAGTCTAATAGTTTTGATGACACGTATAATGCAGATCGTCACGAGAACATGTGTAGATTACGTAGTATTTGAAAATAATGAATAATAATAATTTGGTGGAAAGCAACAATTAATCATCGATAATGGATTAAATTTGGGGGATGTTAACTAGATTTTACACATTTTGCTAATGTTTCGTTGTTTGTCGCTTTTGTTAATATTGTTGATATTGTTAATATATATTGTTAATATTAGATATCCTATATTTTTGATTGTTAATATTAGATATCCTATAATCGATATTATAATTGACAGTGCAGATGAAGTAAATTATATTTAATATTTACGTTTATTATTATTATTGTTATTATTATTATGAAAATTTAAACGCCATCAAAGGAGGTGGAGGAGGTCATTTGCATGAAAAAGATGTAGCAGAAATATCAAAAAATTTTTATTATTGTAGCAGATTACACAAAAAATCCAAAGTTTTAGGTGAAAAAGTTAAGAAAAATAAGAAATTAAGAAAATCAAACCTATTATTTTATACATACTTTTACAATATAGTGGACTCAAGGTATTCCGATAGAGGATTATTCCATTTTGTTACATTTCGGTTTCATCCTCTTTAATAAAATTGGGATAATCAAATTCTTCGAATGGCCAAACCAGTTAAAATAGATAATTGTAATTTTATAATTGATGCACACTTTTGACATGGAACAAATGATACACATAAGGAAATATTGAAACGGATTAAATTATTAACTGGTGTATTAGAAGTAGATTTATTTGTTGATTGCACATTTTGGAAGCGTTTAAAAAAATAATATCAATACTGTAATAGTAGGAATTTTCAGTTCTCTAAAAAAAAAATATGAAAAGGAGTTAATAAAGTTAATAAATAAGAAAATTTTAAGAAGAAAAAGGGTATTATTTATAATTTTAAGTTTTATTATAACGTATAAAACAGTATAAACAATAGTAATGATTGTAAAGCAATAAATAAATATCCCGAATTTTAATTATTTTAATAATTGATAACCAAAAAGAGGAAATCAAAAATTGCTTATATCGAAACTTGTTAGGTTCCTCGAAATGAACTAAGCCTTATATCTATTTATGTTAAAATTTAGGATCTTATTTACAATTCCGAATTAATATAATTAAAAAATATGATTTGTAGCTATATTTAGGATTCATTCTAGGCATACTACGTGGAATTTAATACGGTTCTATAAATTCTATAAATATAAATTACATCTGAAATATTTAAAATATTGCATTATTTATTATAATTCAATTTGCACAGTTCACTTTTTAGGATTGGTTTACAAACAATTATTTTTAAAACTATTTATAAAACTATTTATACAACGATTTATACAACTATTTATACAACTATTTATACGATTATTTATTATAACAACTATTTATACATTACTATTTATAACACTATCCAAACTATATTTATAAAGTAATTCATTCATTTTTCATTCAACAATTGTGTTATCAAAAGAAAAATAAAAAGGCAGGAACAACTCTACAACTCTTTTCGTCGAATTTATTTAATTCTTTTAATAATGTATTAATACATTAATATAGTATCGCATGTGATAAATTACTTTTAATCCCCAGCATTAACAAATTTAACAAATTTACCAAATTAAATTAAAACATTAAAACATATTAAAATTTTAACTGATTATTTATAACAATCTGAAACAATTATAAATTAAACAATGATATAAAAATAGTAATTCATTTTTTTAGTGTATTAACTTTGATTCCCTTATTTATACACTCAATAAATTTCCCATTTTTTTTTCTCAACTTTTAAAATTTCTCGAAAGAATAAATTGTTAGACAAGAATATTTAATACATTAATTTGTAATTCCTGTTGTAATTCCAATAATTTCTGTTGTAATTTGGTTGTGTTATAAGGTATTATAAGGTATGTATATGTCTTTGTGCCTTTGTGTATGTTTTTTTTAATTTCTTTATTACCACGTTTTATTTTAGTTTTATTTTTAATTAATTTTTATATATTAGAAATTTTAAATTCATTAATTCATTAAATTCATTGGGAAATCTTATTTTAATACAATTAATACAAATTAATTTGTCAAAATATTTTGGTTTTCCATTTTTTTTTTCCTTCCCACTCCAACCTCAATAAAAAAATATTCTCTCTTTTTTTTTTTTGGTTTTATCGATTATTCCCTTTTTTTTTTTTAATGTTTTGGGTTTGGAGCTGGGTTGGACTTGTTTATTCATTATAATTAAATCTTTGATTATTNAATAAATTTCCCATTTTTTTTTCTCAACTTTTAAAATTTCTCGAAAGAATAAATTGTTAGACAAGAATATTTAATACATTAATTTGTAATTCCTGTTGTAATTCCAATAATTTCTGTTGTAATTTGGTTGTGTTATAAGGTATTATAAGGTATGTATATGTCTTTGTGCCTTTGTGTATGTTTTTTTTAATTTCTTTATTACCACGTTTTATTTTAGTTTTATTTTTAATTAATTTTTATATATTAGAAATTTTAAATTCATTAATTCATTAAATTCATTGGGAAATCTTATTTTAATACAATTAATACAAATTAATTTGTCAAAATATTTTGGTTTTCCATTTTTTTTTTCCTTCCCACTCCAACCTCAATAAAAAAATATTCTCTCTTTTTTTTTTTTGGTTTTATCGATTATTCCCTTTTTTTTTTTAATGTTTTGGGTTTGGAGCTGGGTTGGACTTGTTTATTCATTATAATTAAATCTTTGATTATTAAATCTTTAATTATTTTATCTATTTGATTATCATAATTATCATAATCCATAGCCGCCATTTTTTTTTTGTGCCAGCATAATTCTCCCCGCTTTTCAAAAAAAAAAATCTTTCCTATATCTATCTATCTTTCTTAACCCCTATTTTTTTTCTACGCATTTGATATATTTTTAATTTTTATTTTTTTTAAAATTTTTTTTTTAAATATCGAGCGGCTCATCCTTTTTTATTAATTTAAATCACATACACCTGACTCCTGTATCAACTAAAAATACCCTGTCTTCTTAACTTGGTTAACTATTTTTTACATACATACATAAACTAATATATATATATATATATATGTATTTGTGTATATAGATTTTGATACTCGTTTCTCCTCATCGTTCGTCACGCTACAGTTCAGATAAAACGAAGGCACCATAAAAAGTAGATCTCTTTCTACATAACATAGGGTTTACCTTTTAGACCTTTTGTGTGTGTGTGCTGATTATAATCAGTTCCCTCTATTTAAAATTTATCCTTATTTTTATTTTATTTTGGAGGGACAACGACCTTTGACCACCGAGTTATTATTCGTCTAGTCTGTTTGTAGGGAAAAACAACTTACCAAAAACTAAGGCAACTCCATCGTCACCTTAGGTTTTCACCTCATACAAACAACTCAAGATATACAGGATATATAACTTTAACAGCTGGACTGTTGTTCATTACTTCTTCTCTCCCCTCATCATAATAATATAGCAGTTACTTGCTATTATATTGTCACTCTTATCACAAATATAATCCCCTTTCCATAAACCATCAAAATATTTCTTAAAGAAAATAATACTCACATTCTAAAAATCTATTGCACAGGGTACAATAGTTTATTTATATCCAAATATAAAAAATAAATAAATATATATATATATATATATATATATATATATATATATATATATTTTAAAAAAAAAAGACCTTGAACTTTTGGGATAATTTAGTACCAAAGAGTGCCTTTTGATCTTATTTACATGACCAGCGCACTGAAAAGATCTTATCCGTTCGGTTCCCGGCCATCATCTTTAGTGGAAGAAGCTAATCATCAATTCAAAGTTCCTCAAATTCCTGTACACAAAAAAATGTCGGTGGCTTCTCCAAGTATTAATGTCTCTACCGAGAATGCTTCACCTTTTACATGTATGTCGTCATCTAAGTCATCATCGGTGTCATCATTGGTGCCATCATCTATGTCATCATGGAGATTAAACAATAATAAAACATCAGCAAGGCAGGATACTTCTATTAGTTCTATTATTGTTCCAGATAATAACGATCCGGTGACACAGATTAATGATGAAAAAAGTCCTTTGCCAAGTCCACCTTCATCAAAAGGCAGAAGAAATATGAAAAATTTACAATTGGTTGTTCCGCCAGTTCGTTCGGCTATTTCAGCACCCAGTTCTCCACAATTACCGCAAATGTCTTCAACTCATACTCATAACAGACGTCCTTCAACTCCTATCTGCATTTTTCAAAATAAAAGTCATGAAGGTTCAAATACTGCTGCTGATCCTATGGCATTAATGTCAAAAACTGAAAATGCCATCGGTGAGGATTTACCTTATAAAGATGAACCTATACTTATTTTACCAAACTTATACCTTGGATCTGAATTAAATGCGGCAAACAGAACAATGCTTAACAGATTAAATATTGAATTTATTCTGAATGTTGGTAAAGAAGTCGAAAATCCTTATTTGGATGAAATTATAAAAAATAATTCACCAAATAATGATCATGAAAATTCACCTTGTACCTCAGATTGTTCGGATGATAGTTTTAGAACCGCTATACAATCTCCTTTAAGTGCTTTCAAAGATCTTGATTCTCCAATGGCTTCTCCTTCTCTTTTTGGTGGATTCAATAGTATTCAAAAACGTTCATCGATGTCACGCCCAACTTCGGTTTCCTTACAACTTGCTAAAAACGCAATGCAATCCGGTGTACCTCTTATTGTTCCATCAACTCCAGAATTCAACTCCATAAAATACAAAAAGTTTTTTTGGACTCATAATCAAGAAAATTTAATATCCGACTTTTCCTCTGCATTTTCATTTATCGATGAAGCTCGTTCATCTAATAGAAAAATTCTTGTACATTGTCAATGTGGTGTTTCAAGATCTGCTTCTCTAATCATTGGTTATGTTATGGAAGCTAATAAGATGACTCTCAACCAGGCTTATGAATTCGTTAAAGATAGGAGTCCTTATATCAGTCCGAATATGAGCCTCGTTTATCAATTAGTAGATTTTGAAAAGATTTTGAAATTGGGATCTAAAAATCATAATAATGTATTACCTGGAACACCAACTAAACCTACTAATAGACCGACCCATTCTCGTAGTCCAAGTATAGAGAGTGATCTACTCTTAAAAACTCATCGTCGTAGCAGTAGCATTTCAAGAAACAATCCAGTGCTAAGTATTGTTCCTGTTCCTGTTCAAAGTTCATCTGAATCTTTATCTTCACCAAAGACACCAACCGTTGTTAGTGAAGGAGGAACGGCAAATTTGTCTCAACAATCTACCGTGAAAGGTGGACCTGGAAGATTTCACGTTATAACAGCATCTACCACTTCCGTTACTCCATATAGTTTATCTCCTGCCTCATCCGTTTCACCTACAAGTATAGCATCACCCACAACTCCATCAAGTGAGCCATCATCTCCGACAACAAAATTAAGACTTTCTTCAAGATCTCCAACTTTATCACCAGAAATTTGTCATTCTTCCTTGACCATCACTTCCACAAATCCCACTTCAACTAGATCTCGATCTCGATCTCGATCACGCTCACGATCACCATATTCGTTAAATCGTATTCCTCTTTCACCAAAGGAATTAACCAATATAAAAGCATCAACAAAATCAAAGTCTACTTCATTTTCTAATGTCATCATATCTAATAGTTCTAATAATAATAATAATAATAATAATAATTCGTTGATGATGATGACGACCTCTAATCCTCCTAATAATTCCTTTGCATCATTTGATTCTTCACAACCAAATATTTCCATATTTTCAAATTATTCTCTTTCAAGTGGACCATCACCAGGAATATTTAGTAAATCTACAATGGAAAGTATATTTTCTCCAACGAGAACGTCCCCACCAATTACACCAGTCGCAATTCCGAATGTGTTTTTGGATGATGAATGGAAAAAAAAGTAAAAAAAAACAAACAAACAAACAAACAAACAAACAATGGAAACGAACAATGGGACAAGTAACAAATTTGGTGTAAAATAATGTATATTATATATGTGAATTATGTGTGAATTACTTGATGGTAATTAATCTGTTGGTTGGATATGATAAATAATATTATTAGGATTTGTTCTTTTTTTTTGGTTTTTTTCTTGTACAAAAATTTTTTCTAGATTCATGATTAACAAATTGTTTATTAACAGGAAAGCAATTTATTTCTTCCTTTATTTTTAACTTCTTTGTAGAATTTTTTTTATAGCAACATTTCTTTTCTATTTTTTTTTTCCACACAAAATCACTTCTTGTTAATTGTACAAAGTTTTTTTTCTTATTTCATTTTTCCACTCCCCTTTTTTTTGAATGTACTGTAATAATTTTTTTTTTATTTTCGTTATTTATTATAATTATATTGTTCTTGAAATTTACATATATATATATAATTAAAAAAATATTTGAAATATGTCTGGTTTTTTTGTTTTTAGTTGTTGATTAACTAAATACAGTAATTTACATTTTTTTTTTAATTAATATAATTTATGATTTAACTCTTTACATCATGTATGTTCATCAGTTGAAAAAGCTAACATAGATATATATAGAGATATATATATGTATGTAGATAAATAAAAAAAAGTTTCTTAATAAAAAAATTAATTCGAGATTCCTCATGTGATCATTATGAATTTATCAAATAACACAATTAAGATTCCTGCATGTGCTGTTAGAAATCAATAATAGTGCTGGCAGAAATAATATTAATTATGAAACGTTAATTTTAAATGTTTTGAAATTATTAATTATAATTATTGAAAATTTAAACTTCCATTATTCTTTCAAATTCTTGTGTATAGCAGATGCACTTCATTTCTTGCTTTAAGTATACTTAGGGTGTTTAATCAGTAAATAAAAAAGTTGATATTTAAATATGATCACGCAACATTTAATCTTCAATCACACACGGTTTGTATCTTCTTTCTTTCTTCCTAGGAGCATTTTTATTTATGATTTAATTGTTATGCGCGTAATATAGGATTTATAATAATTTTGAAATACGTCACGTAATACGTCATACTTAACAGAGTCCACATATAAAATTCATATAATTGTACATTTAAATAAAATTGACAATTAATCTTTCTTTCAACCATTCATTAAATTCCATTAAATTCTTTACCAATGTTTTCCTCTAAAATCGCTCAGGTCCTTTATAATATAAATATTTTTTATTTATTTATATTTGTATTTTTGACATTGCACTTTTTTTTTACTATTTTTATTTCCAATCTTCACCTTCCGAAGAGTCTACGCCTATTCCAAAGCATCTATTTCTCCCTTTTACTTTGTGGCGAGCCTTTTGGTATCTGTTTTTAGTTTCTTTATATCGGAGATCTCCGATATGCTTGGTATTGAAACAAATACAGTGAATATCTTCTTAAAAAAACCATAGAAAAAGGTAATCAACCTAAAATTGATATTTCAGATAGATCGTTCAGATAGATCGTCTCAAAAAAATATTTCATTGTTTGTGGTGAATATGTAATTGGGAAAATTTCACTGGTCAGAATTGCATCAAATGAAGTTAAACATGTCATATAGCAATATTTTTAAATATATTGCACAAAAATTCTAACCAATAAATTTTGACAAACTGATTTTTGTGATGTAGGTCAGTTTCAAAATAAACAAAGAAAAATAACTGACTGGTTTCAATTACAATCATCTCAAAATTAAATTTTGTTTGTAATTTCTAGTATTTACATTCAAAAAAGCTAATTAAGTTAGTAAATCTTACTTACCTGTTGATCAGGATGTGGAACGTGAACATTTTGTTCTGTTGTTAATTTTGTTATAATTTCTCCAACTTAGCCTTAGCTAGATGTTCTTTGTATTTTGTCAGTAAATCTTTTGCTTCTTCCTCCCTATAGGTATTATACTGTAAGCCATTTCGAAAATGTTGGCATGTATCACATAAATCCGTTCTTGGACTCATAATTTGAATATAAGGCGTTAATTGATGTCACAACTTACGAAATGCATCATATTTTAACGAGTTTAACACGCTATCTCGTTCAAGACCTGCAAGAAAGTCCCGATGGACTGATTTATCTGGTAAAAATATAAGTGATTGGGTAATTCGGTTGACATTTCTACTAGGACTTGGTAATCCATGAACTTCAGCATAATTCTCCAGAAAATTTTTAACTGCTTCCGCAACATTTTTATCTATTATCATTTTGGTTTTTCATTGTGGCATTATTTTTAAATTACCATGAATTCTTGAAATAAGTCCATTATTTAATAAGTGATTTCTAATATTTTCTAAATAAGTCCGACCAATTCCTAGCATATTAAGATATGTTTTTCTGACAAAGTGATGTATTATGATCCCAATGATAAAATGTTCTTTTATTAGATCTAATTTTTCTTTTAAGACGTTTACTATTACTTATTAAGTTGAGCCATTAAAAATATATCTTGTTCTGATTTAGATAAAGCTTGAAAAGCTTCTCGCATTTCTGCAATTTTTTCTTTTGGAATTTTATTTGAACAACCACAATTACAACCATTTTTTAAAAAATTTATAGCTTTTTCATATTCGGTAAAATTATTGCATTTCATATGTATATAATTTTATCACTTTATCTGATTTACTTAAATTTTATTATTTCAATAGCTTATATTACATGTAGCAATAAAGCTGGATTATTTTCACAAATACAATAAAAGTTTAAAATGCTACAAATGCGACTTTGCTAATAAAAATTTACACTGAATGCTATAATTTATATTATATTCGTTCATTTAACTAAATTATTTAACTGCCATTCCTCAACCAAAGACTGCCCCTGATAAAAGACAAGTGGTAAAAAGGATTTGATTACATTTGCTCTACCTAAATCTTGATCTTCATTAAACATACTCCATTGAATATCCAATGGCCAAGGACGCGTGAAAAGCACTTTATGTAGTCTCTTACAAATTTCTTCCGCCTCGCAACATTTAAAAGATTCAATGTTTTGAATATAAATAATTTGTTTTTTACTTTTATCAGCATGATTTCGGAATTTAATAACCCCTTTACCTTTTATTTCTGCACCTGTACTAGCATCATCTAAGCCAAGATCAATATAGATACCTATAACCTTAAAACCATCTATTGTATTATCTTTACCTAAAGCACTTCCTGGATTTACTAAAGAGGTAATATCTGTGGTGTTGTTAAAAGTCCTTTTTTTTGCATTCTTATTTTGAATTGAAACAATACCATAGCCAGAAGAGTGTTTAAAAGGAATTATATGATCAATATCATAAAATCCTATTGGCATCTTGAAAGCAGCATGACGATGATAAGCTTCTATAATAAGATCCTCTGATAGGAATTTATTTCCTCCTAATTTTACATAATCTTGATTGGTCGCTAATAAAGCAGTCCAGTGATTGAAGCCAATTTCTGCTTCATGTATTCCCATATCTTTAAGATGATCATCAAGGCCATTTATTTCATTATGTGCTAAAGACATTAAAAACAATCTTAAAGGAACTTTTTCTAAGTATGTAACTGGTGTAAAAATCCCTTTCACAATATCTGCATATGTTTTCAAAAACAGGATACGATTGACAAGTTCTCCTCTTTCTCCTGCTTCTACTGTTCCACGACTGAAATATTCTAACAATGTGTCTAAACAATCTTCCCAACCAACCTCTATAATTCCTTTCAATGCTCCAGATGCAAGGATGGAATCAGAAGGATACGTGCAAAGAATACTCGTACGATCGAATGATACTCCTATAGCGGTTGCCATATGAGATGCTACTAACATATCTACTTCTGCAATTTGAGGAGAAATTTCAAGAGCAAGGGAGCAAGACATACATGCAAGGTTAGCCAGACGATCTTTTTCCTTTTTTTTACTAAAGTTACGGATCTTTTGCGAAGCTAAGTGCAAGATGTCTGCGAGTTCAACTCCAGCTTGAGCAAGAGATCCCCAGAGAGGAATTCCTAGATATACAGTCCTTTTCAAGTCGTAATTTCTTCCACCTTCAGAAAGTGACGCCAATACGTCCATAGTGTGTACATCCAAATATGTAGGAAATACTTCAAAATCGTGATCTCTTGCAGATTGTGTATCTTTTATCACCGGAGGAAGGAAATTGCCAATCCTCCCATTCGTGCTGAGAAGAATATTAAAGAATCCATGCCAATAGATTCCCCGAATTTGTCGCCTCCATTGAACAAAATAGGTTTCTTCATCCTTTGATGTCTTTGTAAGCAACTCATGTGCCTCATCAATACAACAGACTACACATATTTCCCTATCGGGAAATAATTCCTTCACAAAATTTTTATTACTGCAGTCTGGCGAAGGTTCATTTTGCGTTGATAATTTCTCAAAAACGGTTTTCCAGAAACGATTACAGTCATCTTTATGTTCAGCTTTAATCTGAATGTCCCAAAACTCTTTTTCATTCCATTTTCTGGTTTTAATTACTCTTATTGCTGAGGATAAAAGTGCTCCAAATTTATGGTCTCGAATTGTTTCAAAAATTCGGTCAACAAGAGGTGTCGAAGCAGGGTATCCATTACTATTCTCATGACGTTTACAGATATACAGGACATAGATTCTATTGGTCTTCAATTCCCCTATAAGTCGCGTTTTGCCATAACCAGAACTTTGAATGATTGCTAAGTAAGGAGCATATGATTTTTCTTGCTTGTGCCATTCATCATGAAAGAATTTTAGCCGTTGATAGAAGGTTTCCAGGACTTTCCCTTTGTATTCAACTCGAAATGCTTCTTCAATACGATTTGGTTCAATATTACTCGCGCCTGCAAGAAATTATAAGATGCACAGAAAATAAGTTGATTACTAATGCAGAGCTGATAGAGTTGAGTCGATTGTTCAATGATGCAGAGTATCATACACATTCTTTTCACATTTCCGTCATCTAACAACCAAGGAAAAATGTCAGAATTCGCGTATAGATTTAAAATACTCAAATACAAACATGTTACACGTACCATTTTCTGTGACCATAATCTCGTCTCCTACATTGTATAATTCAGTAACAAGATCACTGTCTTCCAAGGTGTCATTCCCTCTGCGAATGATGATATCTCCTTTTATTTTCAACTTTGCTTTGACTAATAATTTTAGTTCACCCACGTTCTCCAATTCATCTAAGACAATTTGTTTGAAAGAGACATACTTATCCTTATAACGGAAACGTATTTCATTAGAAGGTGCGTGAGCTATGTTAAAGTTGAACAGAATGTAAATAGAGAATAACAACTTAAGTGAACAAAGAATGTACGCAATACTTTTAAACACGAACAAGTATGAATGATTCTAAATAATTACCTGATGAGGTACTTGAGCCAGCTACCATCGGTGAATGTATTGTTTCTAGTAGGACAAAAGATGTATTAGATATGTTACAGCACATAAATAGCAATAAAGTACAAAAATTAAAGCAATAAATTGGGATACCTTGAGTTGACTTCAATGCGGCTAGCTCTTTCCTCAATTTCTGTATCTCTTGATTTTTTGACGTGATCGCCAACGAAATTTAGAAACTCAATAAATGAATAAAGCTATGTATGATATGTTACAGCACATAAATAGCAATAAAGTACATAAATTAAAGCAATAATTTGGGATACCTTGAGTTAACTTCAATGCGGCTATCTCTTCCCTCAATTTCTGTATCTCTTGATTTTCTGACGTGATCGCTAACGAAATTTAGAAACTCAATAAATGAATAAAGCTATGTATTTGTTGTGTTTCTATTCTTCAAAAATAAAGCAATAAACGGACGTGTCACTTTGACTGGATTGGTTTGACTGATATTGAACATGTTAATTAATATTCTAAAGTCGTTGTTGCAATTATTTTCAAAATAATTATCGTCAAGAATAATAGAGTATTCATCAGCTGGATGCTTCACTTTGAGAGTAAGGGTACTAGCAGCAATTTCAAGTCTTTCTTTCGACCTTATTTCTTCGCAGAAGTCATGAAGTTCCCTGTCTGAAAGTTTTCTGACCGCATTTGCAGCACGATTTTCGAACTGATACCAGATAGGATTATTTTTTAGGTTAACGTTCATTTTTGTTATAAATTATGTCGTTGATCGTACAATAAGAATGATCTAATCGCTCGTCGCATTTATATAGATAAAGCAGATCAGATGATCTTAGTTGTACGTTGCGCAGTAAAGCTCATTAATATAATAATAATGTTATTATTATTATTGTTATCTAAATATTTAACTTTCATTAATCCTTGCAATTTTAAATGTTCACTTTGTCTTATTTTGTTGCAGCATGCCCCATATAATGTTGATATTCCTACAAATTTCAATGAATTAGTTCAGCTTTTGGAAAAGTCTTTAATTTTTCATTTGAGAAAAAATTTCTTTCTGATACGAAAAATATTAGGTGAAATGAATGGTAAGTTTTTATCACTACTTTATTGTTAATAATACCATTCTAATTATTAAAATTTCTAAATGGGAAAAGGCTATGAAAACCTTCAAACGTGCTGGTGCAATACACAAAAGCAAAATGTGGCAATACTCCAGTTATTATTTATGATAATGTTAACCATAAGAATTCAGAAATTCTTGACATCCTTCAAGATAATGCAGATGATCGAAGTGTCCTAAAAAGAATAGAATGTAGTATTACTAACTCTTAGTGTTTGGTCACGTGAAAACAACAAATTGGTGATCTCAGTGAAAGAAGAATCAATTGAATATCTGACTAAAAAGCATAAAATCAATGAAGTAGAAGTCAAAAAATTCTGTGACTTTGGTTGGTGGTCGTATTTTAGGGTTGGAGATTGTGGTGAATGATTTTCTGGCTGGACAATCTTTTGAAGGTTAGGAATTAATTTTGTTATTTTGTATCCAATTTTTTAACTCTTTTTCTATTCTTTTTTCTGCAGTTATTAAACAGCAAATATTATTTAAAAATTGAAAAGAAATTTAAAACTGCCGTATCATCCGGAAACAAACACTGGGATCTTTCAATCTCAGTCAGTAGAATACCTATATCAATGAAAATATTGAATTTTTCTCTTCTCTCCCTTCATTTTCTAAATCTTCAATTTCCAACAAATAATTAATATAAAAATTTACAAAATAAATTATATTATATTCTTAAAATTTGCATGGAATTTTTTTGATATATAAGTAAGCAGATAATTAAAGTTCAATTTGGCATCTTTCATAGACAAATTTTAATCAATTTCAATAATTATCTTTGGTGATAGTAGTAATAAATTTTTCTAATAAAAATGAATTAGAAAAAAAGATTATTTTCTATATAATGTAGAATCTTTGGACCCAATTCAAAATGCTCTTTCACGAAAAGTGATGATGGAATTATTTTTTACAGAAAAAAAATTTTTTCCTAAGATAACTACTACATATGATAAAAAGGAATAAATTGTGAAATTTGAATTACACAGCACATGATTCAATAAAATTTAAAAATTCGGCTTCCAATAACTTTTTGAATTTTACATGTCACAAACGGACGTTCCAAATGAAACAACGCGAGTTGAAAATCAGCTTGATACCCCTATAGCATTAACAGATGTAGATTCGACTAAAAACAACAACAATAAGCGACCGGTTGGAAAAAGACGACGTACAAATGAAGGAGTTGCGGGTCCTTCGTCGTCGTCTTCGTCATCTACTTCTGCTGCTTGTCCCAAGAAAAGGATTTTACCACCAAGAAAGGTTGGTACACTAGCAAGTGTCTTAGCGGAAGAGGTAGCAGCTGGACAAGGTAAATTTATAATATGTTAATACTTTAAACTTATAAATATATATGTTATATATACTTCATTTTTTTTTTTTGTGAATTTTTAGAAGAGTCTATTACCGGTGATACATATATTATGTTGACTTCGGATGAAAATATTTCTCAAACGTGTGACATATTTGAGGAAAAAGGTGTGGATATAGGGGAGGAAACAATAATGACCAATAAAGAAGAGGAAACAACAATGACCAATAAAGAAGAGGAAACAATAATGACTAATAAAGTAGTAGTAGAGGAGGAGGAAGAGGAAATACAAGTGCCTTCATTCAAAATTTGGGAAGAAGATGTTGGTAGTGGGTTACGTAGTAAAGCTCAAGAGGTTTGTAAACAAATAATTTATTAATTAATTAATCCTTTTTTACAAAATTTTATATTTATCATTTTTATAAATTTTCTTTTAATAAATTTTCTAATAATAATAATAATAATAATAATAATAATTATTATTATTATTATAGGAAGATATTTCCGATGCTGCCTATGAAAAACGTCATCGTAAGCACGAACTTGCTGAGAAGAAACTAAAAAATCGAGAGAGGGAAAGATTGGCGTATGAACGATATCAGCAACAATTGGCAGTTGAGAAATTACGAAATACCGATTCCAAAAGTTTAATATCAGTTGCAGCTTTTCGTAATAATGATGTGACAAATGATATGAGTAAATTGGAAACGGTACATAAAAAACTTCTTAAAGAAGCAGAAGATACATTAGCACGATATGATTCATTGGGATTAGGAGGAAATAAACGAAAGGCAGATATGAGTAGTAATAATACTAATAATACAGAAGGAGAAAGTAAAAATACTGAACCAGAAATCAAGACTACACGAACTCGTGGGTCAAGACGTATTAGCAATACGGATTCAGATGATGCACCTCCAAAAGCAAAAATGCTAAAGGTTGAAACTTCTACTAGAGTAACTCGAAGTAGAAAGAAAAAGAATGATAAACAAGAAGCGGGAAGTAGTATTACTAAAACTCAGAAAACAACCAAAATCACCAAAACTGGTAAAGTTCAATCTCCTGTCAAAGAGTCACGGAAGTCAATTGCACCAACATCGAAAAATCCTTCCAAAAATACCAAAAATAAATCATCTAATGAATCACCTGCACCACCACCACCACCTCCTCCAATAGTTCGGCAACGAGTTACCACATTTATTGCACCAAATACAGCTATGCCAACAGGATCACGTAAGAGTTCGCGATCAGCATTAGCATTTGGGTCTAGAATTTCATCAAAGATTTTGGTTAAACGAGAATTTTCATTACCAGAGACAATATTTGGTGAAATGATGAAAGAACGAGAGAAATTGAGAACTCTTGAATATCAACGACAATTAGATGTAGTTAAAGAAAATGAAGTGACGACTAAAGGAACTAAATTATAATAGACGTTATACTCGAAACACTTACAAGGATAGATAGAAACAAGTTTATTAGTGTAATATATCCATTTCCGATCAACCGCTTTCTATTGCATTTATATATCATTTATATATACATATTATTTTTTTTCGATTTCTTCTCTTGAAATACTTTCTCATGTAAATACCATTATCAATACATCACAAGCATTGAAAAATAAAAATAAATACATATTTGAAATGCAAGCGAAAAATAAAATACTTGATCTAATCCTGATATTTTACATTCCTTTTTTAGAAACCTTTTAAGGTCACATTAAATTATATTTGTTTTTTTTGGCAATCTATTGGACGATAACGTTCTACTATAAATATAAACGGATACATATATATGTGCAGAGATATATATATACAAATTATACATTTACAGATATATCTATATTAAATCATTTGATTCCCCCACACACAAGACATAACGAACCATCCCAAAGTTGGTTTGGTCTTTTAGTCTCGTGTATAAATAAAATAAATGTGGATGATAAGAATTTCCAGAGAAATTCCTTTTTTGATTAAAACATTGCATAAAATGTCTTAAATGTCAAGGAGGGGAAGATAGAGATGTTTAAGTAATTAAGGTTTAAGGTAAATTCCGGTAAATTCAAGTTTAGATAAAATCATATGTAAAAATTAATAGATGAAATAGATGATTTTATGTCTGTCTGTTAATGTGATAATGAAGAAAAATGGAATTATTAAATGAAAATCTTTTTATTTTTCCATTCTTTATTTTTTACATGTCATCAAAGAAAAAAATTGCATCTTTTAAGATAAAAAGGTCAAGTATCATATGAATACTCGTTTTTTTTTTCAAAACGTTTATTCTTGTTTTTGTTCTCGTTCTTGCATTTGTTCTTGTTATTGTTCTTGTTTTTGTTCTTGATTTTTTTGTAAATTTATTCAAATTAAAAAAAATAAGATTATTATATAATCAATCAAAAAGTAGAAACTTGTTTGTCGAATGTACAGTACCTTGATATTATAAAGAAAAAATTGAGATTATCCGTTATGTCATTTTTTTTTTGAACTTTCAATCTAAAAAAAAATCTCAACAATCTCAAATACAATAACCACCAGGAGGAGAAGAATGCCCACGTTTTTGGCTATTTTTCTAATTTATTATTTATTATTTATTTATTATTATGTTTATGGCGGGATAGTGGGCGATGTTTGTTGTGCGCTTTGATGTGGTGAATAGCCGATGGTTAAAAAAAAAAATACTACATTTTAATTCAATTGTATTATAGCAGTATTATATTTTAATATATTGTTTTTAAACAATGTAACGTAAAAAAAAAATTCAGATAGAATGATTTTCCATAATATTATTTTTACAATATATTATGAATGTAGATTTATAGTATAATACAGTATATTATAGTATATTATAGTATAATATAGAATATAGTATAATATAGTATTCGTTACTATATTATCTATAAGTAATAATTAAAAGTGACATAAACATTTAATTTAATATTTGAGTAGTCTATATAAAGAATATAAGATATACATTTAAAATATTTAAAATATATTTAGGTAGGATAGACGTTTAGATAAAGTATATAAAGGACAAAGGAGAATTTTTTTCCACAAATTATTTCCAAGTAAATTAATTTTTGTTTTTATTAATTAATAAATAATTCTCTATTATTTTTTTTTTTAATTTCGATTTTTGATTTGTTCTCCCAAATTTATTTTTCGATTTGTTTAATTCGTTTAATTTTATTATCATTTCACACACACAACACCATTCGTACAATTCGTGCAATTCATATAATTCATTCATCTTGTCGATTCGATCTTCATTCGTTTGTTCATTCCAGTATTCATATTATATATTATTCATATTTCATATTTATTCACATTTATATTTCAATCAAGCATTTTTTTTCTTTATCTCATTGATAATTGTCGTCTTTTTTCCCTTCTCTTTATTCTCTTTATTCACAAACAACAAATATCAACCTTTTAATAAACTTTAACAAAGTTATTTTTTGCAATAATGGTTTCCGTAACGACCAGTATAACCACCACTAATACTTTTACCCTGAATAAAAAAACCTTATTATCTTCTTCGAGTTCAAAGAAATTAAGTGAGCATGGACTTAATACCAAACTTACTGAAATATTTAATAAAATAGGAAATTTAGATATTGCTCAACAAGTAAGTAACTTTTAAATAACTTTTTATTATATTTCATTTCATTTTTATTCAATACTAATAATATTGATAATAACAAACAATATTCACTTTTTATTTATAATAATAATAATAATAATTATTATTATTATTATAGGGAATCCAAGAACTATACGAATTCTTATTGGAATATCCTGAAAGCGATGTAAAAGTTAATATGTTTTTAGCAAATTCAGGATCCTTTTTTCAAAAATACATCAGAAAAGCTTTAAATGATATAACAAAAAGAGAAATGCAAAAGATTGGAATGATTCCAACAACAACGACTTCATCAACAGCAACTTCATCAACAGCAACTTCATCAACAGCAACTTCATCAACAGCAACTTCACCAACAACTTCATTACCATCATCTCCAACTTCATTTTCAACTTCATTACCATCTTCATCAACAACTTCATTATCATCAACATTGTCAGCAGAGAATTCCTTAAACGATAACGATACCAATACCAATAACAATAACGATAACAATAACGATAACAATAGCAATAATAATAACGATAACAATAATAACAACAACATTATTTCTACTTCAAATATTTCAAATTCAAATTCAAATTCGCAAATATTACCCAAGAAACCACCACACAAATTTATTATAAACCGTTGTCCAAATGCCACCGTCAATAAAACATCATTAAAAGAAGACAAAGAAATTTCAAAAATGCCTACAACATCAATAACGAACAATAGTATTACAACAATTCCTTCTTCTTCTTCTTCTTCCCCATCGTCATCGAGTGAAGATATTTCTTCTGAAGAAATTTCTAATACTAGTGTTGATAATGACGAAGATAAAGATGATAATAATGATAATTCAACGAAATCCAAACATACTTTATCACGTAAGTTAAAAAAAAGAATTTAAAATTTTAAAAAATTTAATATATATATATTCATTATTCATTATTTGTATTGATATATTTATTTATATTTATTTATATTTATTTACATTTATTTGATAATAGAAGAATTTTTGGATAATTTAACAAAAGAAACTTTTGAAATAACACGAACTCGACTTTTCAACATATTTCAAATCGAAAAATATAAAGTAAGTATATTATTTCTCACTTATTTCCCTTCTTTCCCTTCTTTCCCTTATTTCTCTTATTTTTCTTATTTTGGTGTTATTTATACACCACAGACATCAAACATTACACCCACATGCATCAAACATTGCATTCGCATACATAAAATCATACATACTTATATCGTTTACTTTTATTTACATTTATTTATTAATAGCAAGATAATAGACGCGCAAGTTTACCAAATCTAGAAACATTCAAAAGTGATGCTGAACGACTAGAAAATGCCAAACATATTTTACAAACTCGATTTGGTATTAATCCTCGTAGAGCCACTTGGTCAGGTTTATCTATCCAACAACAATCAGTTTTTTAATATTTTTATACACACACATACACACATACATATATATATATATAAAATAGACTATATTAGACTGCTACTATAATATTATTATTATTATGCTATTATGCTATAATATTATGCACTAATATTATACTATAATATTATGCTATAATATATGCTATAATATATATACTATAATATACTGTAAGGTATAATAAACAAAAAAAAAAAAGCTTTATGATAAATAAATGACAAAATGATTACTTATGACAAATATTTTTTATTTTATTGAGACAAAAATTTATGACTACATTTTAAAATTAAGATTAGATTAGAATTTACAAAAAAAAAAAAAATGCCAATGATTTTTTTTTCCTCTATTGTCTAACTTTGAATATTATCATTCTTTAAACTTGATCTACCGGCTCTCATCATTTCATCAACTAATAAAAAGTTGCTCGCAATCACAGAACTAGAATTTAATTAATTATATATAAATATAATAATTAGTAAACTTCTATTATGTATGTATGTGTATGTNAATGCCAAACATATTTTACAAACTCGATTTGGTATTAATCCTCGTAGAGCCACTTGGTCAGGTTTATCTATCCAACAACAATCAGTTTTTTAATATTTTTATACACACACATACACACATACATATATATATATATAAAATAGACTATATTAGACTGCTACTATAATATTATTATTATTATGCTATTATGCTATAATATTATGCACTAATATTATACTATAATATTATGCTATAATATATGCTATAATATATATACTATAATATACTGTAAGGTATAATAAACAAAAAAAAAAAAGCTTTATGATAAATAAATGACAAAATGATTACTTATGACAAATATTTTTTATTTTATTGAGACAAAAATTTATGACTACATTTTAAAATTAAGATTAGATTAGAATTTACAAAAAAAAAAAAAATGCCAATGATTTTTTTTTCCTCTATTGTCTAACTTTGAATATTATCATTCTTTAAACTTGATCTACCGGCTCTCATCATTTCATCAACTAATAAAAAGTTGCTCGCAATCACAGAACTAGAATTTAATTAATTATATATAAATATAATAATTAGTAAACTTCTATTATGTATGTATGTGTATGTATGTATAAAATCATATTTGCTATTAAAAAGAAAAAAAAATAAATAAGAAATCAATAAGAAATCAATTACCATGAATGTAACATGTTACGTATAACACGATAATTGTCCAAAATTCCTTCTTGTATAGGATCTAAAGTCTCTCCGGTATTCAAATCAACTCCAACAATATGACCTGAGGCATATTCTTCCTATAAAGATATTCAAGATATTTTTCGAAAATTGTAATCAAAAAAATCGTAATCAAAAATTGTAATTAAAAATTATAATCAAAAATAATATCGAAAATAATTAAACTTTCGGAACCTGTAAAGCAACAATAGTATCCTGTGAATCAAATCCACCATTTCTTGCCAAAATTTTAGGTATAATTAACATCGCATCGGCAAATGCTTGAATTCCCATTTTAGCCCGTCCCTTAACTGTTTCTTTAAATTTGGATAAATGTGAACTAACTGCAACTTGGAATGCTCCAGCTCCCGGTACTACACAATTATCTTCAATCGCATTTTTAACACTTCTTAATCCATCTCTAACGGCATCATTAATTTGTGCAAGAGTATGTGTATTAGGTCCTTTTTTTTAAATAAATAAATAAATAAATAAATAAATAAATATATATATATGATATATAATATTATTAATAAATTTTATTAATAAACAACAATAAAAAGAACAGTTTATAAAAACCTTTTATCAAAATTGTAACAGATTTGGGATTTTTAACTTCTTCAACAAATGTATATTTCTCTTCTCCTAATGTATGTTCATAAACAAGACCAGCGTGTCCAAGTATTTCTGGTGTTAAATCATCAACGGAATTTTGTGCTGCTCCTCCACATACTAAAGTAAGTCTATAATAAAATAAATAAAGAAGAATGTGTTATATCAAAATAATATTGTTAATAATTAAATAAATAAATAAATAATTAATTAATTACATCTATTATTTTACCTTTCCATATTTCTTCTTTTAGCCCGTCTCAAAGCTAAAATACCATTCTTACATAAAATATCCAATGATAATGGATCAATTCCTTTCTGATTGAATACAACAAATCCTTTCTTACTATCTCCTACCACCAACTTTTTTAATTCTACAATTTTTTTAACTTTTGCATCAGTGAATTTGCGTTCTGATTCTACAAGTTTTTCTCGTTGTTCGGATGAAGAATAAAAGAATCCCGAATTAATTTCACTTTTTTCATATTCCAAGGAAACATTTAAAGTTAATATAAATGCATCCTCCACACGTTTTGGCATGTCGGGATGACGTGCACCATGATCTAAAACGAGTCCTCGAATTAATCGAGAATCCGTTGCTGTTTTATGTTGCATTTTCATAATTTCTACCATATGTAAATCAATAGGTTCCTCATCACGTTTAATAGTTAATACTGCATCGACAGCTGCTTCGGTTAAAGTATCCGCCAATGATGCATTGACTTTTGTACGTAAAGAACTACGAGCTACACTAATTAATAATTCTCGATCAATGGGAATTTCTCCTTTGAATTTATCAAGAAACTATATTGAAATAAATATCAATAAATAAATAAATATAAATAAATAAATAAAAATAAATAAATAAATAAATATAAATAAATAAATAAATAAATATTAATATCATTATAAAATAATTATAAGAGAATTATAAATTTTATATAATTATAATAATAACAATAAATTTTAAAGAAATACCTCAAGAGCTTCTTTTCTTGCCAAATCAAAACCTTCGGTAACAATTCTAGGATGTAATCCTTCCGAAATATATCTTTCGGCTTGTTTCATTAATTCTCCTACTAATAAAACAATTGATGTTGTACCATCACCGGTAATTTCATCTTGCGCAGTAGCTGCCCTCGCAATCATAGCAGCAGTTGGATTTTGTATTTGCTTAATTTAATAAATATCATTATAAATTATATTTTAAATCATATAATAAATTCATAATAATAAAATAAAAAGAATTATTTAAATTATTTACCATTTCACTTAAAAGAACTTTGCCATCTTTGGTGATTTTAATAGTACCAGCACCATCAACCAACCTGATATAATAATATTATAAATATTGAAAAAAAAAAATTTTTTTTTTTTTTTTTTAATAAAGTTATCAAAAGTTATTAAAAGTTATCAAAAGTAATCAAAGGAAGTTATCAAAAGTAATCAAAGGAGATTATCAAAAGTTATTATATTTAATGACCAACCCACTCCTTCTATGCCAATCAAACCTACATTTTAATTGTCCCTTTTGGTCCTAAATTAGACTTTAACACATCTTGCAAACCGATCGCGGCCGTGATATTTAACTGAAGTGCTTGACCTCTTCTAGCAACTTCTGAATTTGGATTGATTAGTTGAACTGCTCCTGACCTATACGTACATAATACAAATAATATATACCGAATAAGTGAAAGATCTATGATGAAAACAAATATTTTTGTGAAATATCTTACATCTTGATAAACGATAATAATAATAGTGATAATAAATCATTCAAAAAAAAAAAACAACTTTCGATCGAATTCAGTAGATTCAATTATTCAATTAGAATGCCGGAAAAGTCACACAAGTTACACGTTGAGTTGTCGATTATCTACGATATAAGGCTGAAATTGTAAAAAAAATTTTCATCTTGCAAGATTATTTAAGATCATTTAAGATCATTTAACAATGTCACGAAATAACAAAAAGCGAAAATCAAATGCGCTTGCACCAGTTATTGAAGAAATTGATTTACCGCGAGGTGGAGGTGATCCTTCTGTAAATCCTCTCAAGTTTAAGAAGGAAAAGACTGAAAATGACGATCTATTTGGAGTAACTACTCAACTTTTTGTTTCGATTACACATTTCTAAGCATTCTTAAATATTTCTAAAACACTTTTTAAATACTTATATAAATATTACTATCTAAAATAGCAGGAAGTAACCGTGGTAAAATCTTCCGCCAGAAAGAAACGAAAGATCAATTCCAATTTAACACCCGAAAATTCAACAACTAACTTAAATGGATCCTCTAAAACTGAATTTGTAGAATTTTTAAGCTTTCATGTAAGTTTTACGTATTATTATTATTATTATTATTATTATTTATTATTATTATTTATTTATTACTTATTTTTATTAATTAATATTTTATTATTATTTATCTAAAAATACTTTATGAATTATATCTAGCATTTGGTGGTTGGATCATTCTTACTGGGACAAATAATAAGAATTAATTCATTACATTTGGTTGTATCACTTCCCAATCAAATGAAAGGGACAGTACAAATTGTAAACATTTCTGATCAATTAACCGAAATTGCCAATGAAGTTGTTAATGCCGAAGGATTCGATGAGAAGTATTCATCAATTGATTTATCGAATTTTTTTAAAATTGGTCAATGGGTTCGTTGTGTTATTATTGGACTTGAACGACGTGATGAGATGACAAACGATAAGACCACTACAAAACGTAAACCTCATAAATCTATTGAATTGAGTTTATCACCGAAAGAAGTCAATCGTGATTTAGAGCAGGAAGATTTAGTTAAAGGCTTGGTAAAATATATTTTTATATATAAATATTTTAAAAAAAAACCTCCCCATTAAAACATATGAAAAAAAAAACGAAATAAAAAATCTCATGATTTCATTTAATCGTTTTTTTTTTTTTTTTTAGATAATTGCGGCATCAGTTAGAAGCGTTGAGGATCATGGTTATGTTCTTGACATTGGGATGAAGAATATTAATTGCTTCTTAAATACTAAAAATTCAAAAAATTATGAAAAAAAATTCAATGATAATCTTTCACTTTCTGTTGGACAAGTATTAAATGTTAGCATACTCCATGTCAAACGTAGTCGTTTTGTTGAAGTTACTGCTGACCCGGATATTCTTTCCAATTCAATATTATCCGAAAAAAATTTACATAATATTAATTCATTAACCCCCGGAAATATGGTTAAAGCACGAGTGGATAATGTTGTACAAAATGGAATATTTTGTAATGTGATTGGTATAAGTTGTGAAATTGATACATTTCATATGGGAGAAATTTTACCAGAAGAGAATCAAGAGAATAATACTCAAATTAAAGTTGGAGATGAGATTTGTGCTAGAGTTATTTTTGTATCAATCACAAATGAATCGAAAAAAATTAGATTATCATTCGTTCCACATGTTCTTCGATTAGAATATATTAACAATGATAATTTTCCAATTGGAACAAACTTTTTATCAATTACCGTTAAGAAAATCATGAGTTCCGGATTAATTGTAAAGATTGATAATTCAAATATACCAGGTTATATTCATGTAAGTATGAAAATATTGAATTAAAAAGTAATTAGGATTTTATATTAATTAATTTAATTTAATTTAATTATTCATTTATTTTATTTATTTTTGTTACATATTCAGATTTCTCGTGTTTCCGATAATCACATTAAATCATTACCTGAATCTAATAATGATTTTGAAGTTGGTTCAACTCATTGTGTTCGAGTAATTGGATATTCTTCTGTGGATGGTCTTCTATTATTATCGATGCAGAAATCTGTACTTAATCAAAAATATTTGAGACATGAAGACGTTAAAATTGGAGATTTAACTGAAGTAAAAAAAATTTTTTTTTTTTTTCAGATCATTATATTATCCGTTATTATGCTACAAATCAAAATCGAAATAAATTCATTTATTTATTTTTAGGGTACGATTCAAAAAGTTTTGGAGAATGGAATTTTAGTTGCCTTATCGGATAACATAATTGCTTTGGCCCCTCGAATTCATCTTGGTGATACTATTCATAAATATTTTGGAAAGAAATTNTGTAAGTATGAAAATATTGAATTAAAAAGTAATTAGGATTTTATATTAATTAATTTAATTTAATTTAATTATTCATTTATTTTATTTATTTTTGTTACATATTCAGATTTCTCGTGTTTCCGATAATCACATTAAATCATTACCTGAATCTAATAATGATTTTGAAGTTGGTTCAACTCATTGTGTTCGAGTAATTGGATATTCTTCTGTGGATGGTCTTCTATTATTATCGATGCAGAAATCTGTACTTAATCAAAAATATTTGAGACATGAAGACGTTAAAATTGGAGATTTAACTGAAGTAAAAAAAATTTTTTTTTTTTTTCAGATCATTATATTATCCGTTATTATGCTACAAATCAAAATCGAAATAAATTCATTTATTTATTTTTAGGGTACGATTCAAAAAGTTTTGGAGAATGGAATTTTAGTTGCCTTATCGGATAACATAATTGCTTTGGCCCCTCGAATTCATCTTGGTGATACTATTCATAAATATTTTGGAAAGAAATTTGAATTGGGTCAAGTTGTCAAGTGTCGTGTTCTAAATGTTGAAATTAATGAATTTGAAAGTAAGATTTGGGTCACATTAAGAAATTCACTTCTTGATTTGGACCTACATATAATAAAATCATATCAAGAAGCCGAAGTTGGTATGATTACTCGTTGTACGATAACCGGAGTAATTGGACGAGGGTGTCACGTTTCTTTCTTTGGTAATGCTCATGCATTTGTCCCGGCGGATCAATGTGATGTTAATAGTCAAAATATAAAAGAACATTTTGCAATTGGTCAAATTGTAAAATGTCGGATCAAATCAGTTATGAAAGATAAAAAATCAATGCTAGCCACTTTTAGGATTAACGATCCTACAAATACGGATATTAGCGAAATTAAAATAGGCGAGGTAATTCAAATTTTATTATTAATATTATTAATATTAATTTTATTAATTATTGTCACGAATTTTTTTATATAATTTTTATTTTTATTTATTCATTATTATAATTTGTTATAATTTCATTATATAGTTGGTGAAGGGTAAAATAATACAAACTAAAGATGACGTGATAATGTTATCTTTGGTACCTTCACAAATTCGTGCGGTACTTCCTATAACACATCTTTCTGATCACCTTACACCAACTCATCTTTCAAAAGTTGTTGATAAATTAAAACAGGATGAAGTATTAAAGAATTTATTGGTAATTTCAAGGAATGAAGACAAATGTACGGTGACTGTAAGTGCAAAACCTATTTTAATCAAAGCAATAAAAGCTGAAGAATTACCGCAATCATTGCAAGAAGTTGAAGTTGGTAGTATAATTCCTGGTTATATAAAAAGTGTTAAAGATTACGCGGTTTTTGTGAATTTCTTAGGAAATTTTAGCGCTAAAGCTATGAGACATGTAAATATTTCGATTTTTTATTTTATTTTATTATCTTATTTTCTATTCATTAATACTATTATCAATAATTATTAATGTTATTATTAATGTTAATGTAATTTAGAATATCGCCGACCATTTTGTAGCTAGTCCAGTTGGAATATTTTCTCCAAATCAATCAGTTTTATGTCGAGTAACTTCTATCAATTCAGAGACCTCGAGATGTGAAGTTTCTTTGAAACCTTCCGACACAAATGATACTTCTTCTTCTTCCTTTCCATCTTATCTCAAGGAAGGAGATTTTATAAAAACATATTTTTCTGAATTACAAGAAAATAAATATTTAGAAGAACCACCTATCAAAATTGGGGATCGTGTCAAATGTCAGGTGAAAGAGAGAATACTTAAATCTGGAATTATGGGATTTACGGCAAAAGTCCTTTTAAAGGGTAATGGAAATGGAAATAGTGATATGGAAGCTTTTATCGGTGAAGATCACGCCAACACTTGTGAAAATATTAAGGAAGGTGATATTATTTATGGAATTGTTCTTGATATGGATATAAAAAAGAAAACTGTGGATTTAGGAATAAGACCTGAATTAGTGAATGCTAAGAAAATCCATGGTACCGAAAACCATCAAAACCCTGTCTTATCTCATGTAAGTTTAAAATATTTTTATTATATTTTTCAAACAACCCCGAATAACCCTATTATATTTTATTATATTATATTATATTATATTATTTATTTTCATTTTATTTTATTTTATTTTATTTTATTTTATTATTTAAAGAACAAAAAATTAAAGAAAGTTGTAAATACAGAAGAACTCTTTGATGCAATTATTGAACTAATAAAAGAGGATTATATTATAGTATCTTTACCAGATCTAGATAATGTAATTGCATTTTCGGCATCAAAAAATTATAATTGTAGATCACAACCTTTTATGAAATATAAATTTGGACAAAGAACCAAAGCTAAAATTGTATATGTTCCTCGGAATCGAGATCCTAATTATGTGAAAATGCATGGAACCATTAGTAGAGTTTTAATAACTATTCAACTTCCTTCTGAAGAAAGATTATTTATTACAAATAACACAAAATCTATGGAAGATTTTTCTCCCGGTCAATTAATTGAAGGTAACATTACTGGTATCGAAAAGTATGGTATTTTTATGAAAATTAAAGATACTGGTATAAGTGGATTATGCCACATATCAAAATTATCGGATGATTATGTTAAAGAAATTTCCGAATTATATAAAATTGGACAAAGTGTAAAAGCTGTAGTTTTAGAAGTTAATCGAAAGAGTCAAAAAATTTATTTTGGTCTTAAAGCTTCATGTTTTAAATTATATAATTTGGAATTACCTAATGATTCTTTTGTTCCAGATACGATGATGGTAAATAATTTTTATTAAATAAACAAATTAATTTATTAACAATGTTTATTTAATTCTTATTTCTTCTTTTCTTTATAGATTGATGATGAATGTGAAATTAATTTGGAAGATAAGGAAAATAATCATCAGGAATCTAAAAACATTAATGATGATGATGAAATGGTTATTTACGATGAAACAGGAAACGCCACCGCCACCACCACCACCACTACTACTACTACTACTGAAATTAAACCATTACCCTTTTTTAGTACATGGAAATGGGGAAATGAAAATGATGATGATAATAATTCATCTAAAGTTCAAAATGGTCAAAGTGGAGAAATAATAAGCAATAATTCATTATCATTAAATTCATTAGAAAATAATGATGATTTAGATGATATTGTTTCAGGAAAGAAGAAGAAAAAAAAAAAGGGATTGAAAATATTAGAATTATTAGAAGATAAAACAGAAGACTTACAAAATCAGAAACCAGAAGCTGATGAAGATTTTGAAAGATTATTGTTAACTTCACCTAATTCATCTTTTTTATGGATTAATTATATGGCTCACCAACTTAATCTCTCTGAAATCGATAAGGCACGTGAAATTGGAGAAAGGGCACTCAAAACAATTAATTTTCGTGAAGAACGAGAAAAATTGAATATATGGATTTCTCGTCTCAATCTTGAAAATACTTTTGGAACGGATGAATCTCTCGCGAATGTGTTTAAGCGTGCGTTACAATCATGTGAACCAAAGGATATTTATTTCTTGCTTGCAGATTTATATGTTCGATCCGACAAGAAAGAGGTATATCTTTTTTTTTTGATCACTTATTTATTATTATTATTATTATTATTTATTTATTTATTTATTTTATTGGGAATATTTTAAGTTGGCACAACAAACATATCAAACCATGACCAAAAAATTCTCTCAGAGTTCAAAAGTTTGGACAAAAATGGGACTCTTTCATATTCAAAATAACAATATTCAAGCTTTTCGTGATTTACTTCAACGATGCTTGAATATTTTACCAAAACGAAAACGTAAGCATATAAAATTACAAAAATTTTTTTCATATAATATTTATTCATATATCATTGGAAACATGAGTTAACAATAATAATAATAATGATGAACAAAATTTTAATAGATGTCAAGACCATAACTCAATTTGCGAAAATGGAATTTAAATATGGAGAAGCCGAACGAGGTCGTACGATTTTTGAAGGAATGATGAGTAATTATCCTAAGCGAGTAGATTTATGGTCAATATATATCGATATGGAAGTCAAAGTTGGTGATCCAATAATTGTTCGGTAAATAATTTCATAAAAGTTTAATAATATTATTATTATTCAAAATATTATTATTTAATTTTTGTTAACTTGAATTTTCTTTAACAGGAGACTTTTTGAGAGGATTACAGGGATGAAATTTTCATCTAAAAAGATGAAATTTTTCTTTAAAAAATGGTTAAATTATGAAAAAGAACTTGGTGACGTTGAAAAAATTGAAAAAGTTAAGCAAAAGGCTCAGGATTTTGCGGAATCATTAAATCCATTATTATCAAATAATCTATCAAATTAATATTAAAAGAAATTATTATATAATAAAATAATAAAAATAAAAATAAAAAATAATAAAAATAATAAAAAATAATACAAGTGCTACAAAGTTTTATATTATAAAAATTGAATGGAAAATTTTTTTCTCACGTTTATTAAAATAGAAAAAATGATTAAAAATTTAAATATTTACAAATTTGTGAAATCAGAATTTAAGTTAACTAGGTGAACTACTAGTTCCAACCCCTATATTAGAATCTTCTGGAGAAATATCCCAATTAACACGTTTAATTGGTTTAGTTGAAGAAATTGGTTTATTATTATTACTATTATCATTAATAATAATACTATTGCTATTACTACTACTACTACTATTACTACTATTACTACTATTACTACTATTACTACTATTACTACTATTACTACTATTACTACTATTATTACTACTATTATCATCATTTTCTCGTTTATTTCCTGGCATCTTTTCTTGTTTTCTTTCTCGTTCTTTTTCTTTTTCTCGTTGTTCTTCATTTAAAGAATTAAAATATTCTTTCCATCGCTCAACTAAAGGTTTCCCATAAGATAAGAGAAAAGGACTCATTTCTTTAGTTAAAGCTTTCATAAATTGTGTATTGGCAATAAATACTAAAAGTCCAATTGAAATAAAAATATAACTCCAAGGAATAATCCATAATGTTAAACTAAGTATAATAATTAATATTATAGTAACTTGAGTTATTATAAATGATTCATATTCATTACTCCAATCAATATGTTTAAGTAATGGAACTATTGTATCATATCCTTCACAAATCAATCCCATTAAATTTTGAATATTTTGCATATTTTTTAAATAATCTACAGAATTTTCTGGAGGTAAATATGGATCACGATGTTTGAATTTTCGAAATTTCATTTTTCCTTTTTTATCCTTGGGCATAGATTGTGGTCCATTTGGATATTTCTTTTCAAAATAAGAAATAAGTGTTACAAGTAAAGTTATTAATGGAGCAAGAAACAAAAGTTTTGGATATAAACCTATAATAAATTTTGATTTAAATTATAATTAAATTGATAAATTTGATTAAAAATTAATAAATTTGAATATAAATAATATAAATAAAAAATATAAAATTAAAATAAAATTTACATATGTAAACATAAATCACCATGGCCAATAAGGTATTTGATGGAGTTTTCCACATAATTATTTCCTCAACAGTATCTTGAATTACAAAAATGAACCCACATTTTTGAACAAATCTTCCGAAATTTGTACCAATTAATTGCAAATTTAATGGTGGATGAGCGGAATCCGTAGTAATTTTAGTTGCAACATTAAGTGCTGAAGAAACAAGTAAATCTTGAATTGTCTTTGCATCAAATGAAATTGGTGAAACTGGACGTGCTGCTCTGGGAGTAATTGATTTCTTATCATTTGATAATGTCGAGAATGACTGTATTGGCATTTTCGATGAATTTGTTGGAATAGAATCAAATGAATTAGAACGTCGTAAAATATTTCTATTATGATCATCATTATTTGAATTATCTGAGTTAAATATTACAGCACGATCTGGAAGCGAGTTTGTAGCTATCTCAACTGAATTATTTGAAGATTTTGATCTTGTAATAGGTAAAGACGAAGAAACTTGTGAAGTCTCGGAATTAGTCCCCTTATCATTATCTATGCCATTTGTATTGTAATTAAGATTGAATTTTTGACTAATGCTGGGTTTTTGACTAATTCCAGGATTTTCACAAGTTGACTTTACCGAATTCTGACATTGCTTATGAGCGACATAATCACATTCTAAAAATAAATAAAAAAATAAATAAATATTAATTATGATAAATGAAAAGAATTACCGAAAAAATAAAAGTAAATACCTTTGCAACAAACTCCCTGTTTAAACAAACCCCAAAGTGGGCTATTGCAATGATCACAGTAAGTAAATTTTGTAAAGGTCTTTTCTTCAAATTGATGAGCAGGTGACATAACAGTATGAAAAAAAACTGATCGATTACCAAGAGTATTTATATATTTTGCTTGCAAAAGCTTGTGAAAGTCAATAGAAAATCACATGAAAAATCAATTTCCTAAATTTATTAAATAATTATCAACCGCCATCACATTAGAAAAGATTAGAAAAATTTTTAAATATCAAAAATTTTTTTTTTTTTACCAACGAAGCCTTGCTCCAAGATGTTTATTAATGTAAAATATCAAAAACAAATATAATATAAAATTGAGTGACTTATAAACAAATATAATATAAAATTGAGTGACTTATAAACATTTTAATTTGAATTTTTAAAAAACTTCTAAGCATCAATAAAATAATTAATTCAATTCATAGATAAATAAACTGTATATCATTCTGTACGACAATAATTGCTATTTACAATAATTGCTATTTTCAATCATTGTTTTAAATTGTTTAGATGTGCAGTTAAAATTTTCAATCATTGTTTTAAATTGTTTAGATGTGCAGTTAAAATCGATAAAAAAAAATCTATAAAAGAGCCGAGTTTGATAATTTGCATCAGAAAAACTCCAATTACGGAAGGTCAATATTCCTACAGATAAATTAATCACTCTCAGAAACAATAACTAATGTCAACATTAAAGACGATCCTGAGGATGAGGAACTGAGACTGCTTTCAATATTAGCAAGTACTTTCCACCAAGAAACACATCCACATCATCATATAACGTCCTAATGAAAAAAAAGGATGTTCATTACATTGCTACGTATGGGCCCAATAAGCCTGGGAATTTTCAATGGATAGTGACTCGATGAATGGTGTCGATTAAAAGTTTTAAGTTACGGGACAGAAGATGAACACATCATCATAAATCATGTGGTGGGTAGTAACGTGCAAAGAAAAGTTATGCAATTTTTTACTGATAAAGAATTTAATCAGCATTATCTGGAATACTTGCCCCAGGAGAATAAGGCAAATCGGGGTGAATCTGAAAATAGTTGTGGATACTTGTAAGTTATTACTTATATATTTTATGTTTGATTCATCAAATATCTATCAAAATTTATGTCTAATTCTTTAAAATTCCATTTTAACAGTACAAGAACCTTTTTTGTCATATAATTTTCAAAAGGTGAAAAACTATTTTTGATTTGACAGCTTCTAATTATTTATATTTACCATGCATAGAGATAGGAAGTTTGGACAACCGAAGACTGCGAAACATTATTAGTAGTTCGATTTTGTTTTATAATTTGTTTTAATTTAGTATTTTCAGTCTCGAGTGTAGTAACTCACTGTTTTAATAATTCGTCATACTTAATAATAATTTTATATAAGACACGATTTATTTAAATTATCAAGTTAAAAAAAATACGTTTCCGTTCCAATTTGGAACGCAAATTTCAGAATTTCTATTTCTATTAGTTATATACACGAAAAATGATTCATGATAGCCACGTAACCGAAATTTTTATTAATAAACATGTGATATCCTGTCCAATGGTCGGAACTCGCTGATCACTTTTGCCAAGAAAAATTTTTAGCGGAGCAAGCACAAGGTGCTAAAAATTCTCGATCATATATGTATCTCTATATGTATCTCATCAATAGCAAGACATCAGAAAAAAAAATAATTCACGAGACATATGCATGATTCTTTATGATAAATCAGTCACTAGGGTCAGCTTTAATGATGCAACAACAAGTAGAAAAAATACATGTTTATTGTTACAAATAAAATATATAAGTTCGTTTAAACATTTTCTCCTCTTGGACAGTGTGAAGGTCATATTAAACAGATTCTTTTACTTCCTGAATAGGTGATGACACTTGCGGTGATGATAACATTTGTGGTGATGATGATGGTGGTCGTGAAGCCTATAGATAGAAATAAAATTTATTAATATAACTATTATTGTTAATAACAATTTAGTTTATACTTACAGGTTTACTTCTACATCGTTTTCTTGATGGAGATCCTATAGTATAAACAACCGGTTTTAGATTCCAAAGGCTTTTTCTTCGTTGAATAGAACTACCAACAATTTTATTATCATTGCTATTGTTATTATTGTTACCATTATTCTCATCATTATTATTATCACTACCACTATTACCATTATTCTCATCATTATCACTACCACTATTACCATTATTTCCATTATCGCCATTATCAATGTATAGTCATCACCATTATTTTTCTGCTTGTTTAAAATTCTGGCAAGTTCACCTTTTCTTATTTTTATCTCGAAAAATACGGTCTTTTTGCATTTCATATTTAGAAGTGATATACTATATGTGGTGAGAATAGTGAGATGTATAAACAAGTGTTTTGTTTGTATCCTTGTTCGTGTGAGAGTGTGAAAAAAAAGTATCTAGATCGATTTGATGATATCCAATATTTTGTCTTGAGTACATAAACCGTGAGTCGCACATTGAGTCCAGTGCCAATGATAAATATATCGATAAAGTTCTATAGGATTAGCATCAAAGTTGCCACGGCTAATATCGAAATCGGTAAAAATATTTATAGTTTTCATAGCTATGAAACAAAATCCCAGTCTTTGATCAATAATATATACCCGTTTGTTTCGAAAATAATATTGTCTGTTGTTGAGGCTATAGTTGGCACAGTCAGCACAGCTGGTGCAATTATATTACGGTCTGGTATAGTCGATTTTTGCTCCCTTTCAAGCAATTGTGACGTGAAAACTTTTGGTCGATTTCTCCAGTGACATATTACTGATATTAAATAATTGACAGAATAAAATAGAAATTAATTCTGTCACGTGATGAAGTGATTATAAATCCAAATCTGATTAACGCGTTATTGGCGTGTTTAAGGATTCTCGTTTTTTTTACGATTCTTTGTATTTTTTCTTGCACCTAGTTTTTTTATATCAAAATGTCTGAAGAACTCACCTCATATCTGACGCGAAGCAAAGACAAATCTTTTCGGGGTTTTCTGCGCCGTTGTCGAGACACAATCGTTACCACTGCTACAGCTACTTCCCGTAAACAAGATCTCAATAACTTCTGGTCAACTAATTTCATAACGGAGGCAAAAAGACTTGGTAAAGATTTAAGTGGGCAGGTGTGTATTTTTTTATTTTGCAAAGTTAGGGTAACTTCTAGTCGAAGTACGCATTGCCTAGGAGAACTACCGGGTGTGACCACTTGGGTAACCAGCCCCAAGTCCTCTATTCGGGCACCCTAACTTTGTCGTTGGTAAAGGTCTACTGATTCCGGAGGAGGAATCGATTATGTGTCTTCTTTTTGGGGCATGCCTTTTATCAGTTGATTTCTCTATACTATAGGGCTCGCCCTAAACCANATGGTGAAAATAATAATAGCAACAATAACAATAATAATAACAATAACAATGACAATAATAATAATAATAATAATAGTGATGATGATAACATTGATAACAACAATAATGGCAATGATAATGATAACAATAATAATGACAATAACAATAATAACAACATTGCCAGTGGTTTTACACGACGAAAAAAAAGAAAGCGGGTTAATCATAATAATAATGATGATAATAGTAGTAATAGTAATAATGATGATAATTATAATGATGAAAATAATAATAGTGATAATGATAACAACAACAATAACAACAATAACAACAATAACAATAACAACAATGATAATGATGATGATAACAATAATAATGAAAATAATAATAATAACAATAGTAATAATAATGACAATAACAATAATATCGACAATGTCGACAAAGATAATAACAACAATAACAATGATAATAGAATTTCTGGTAATTCTATTCAACGAAGAAAAAGTCCTCGAAATCTAAAACCAGTTGTTTATACTATAGGATCTCCACCAAAAAAACGACGTAGAAATAAACTTGTAAGTGTAAACTAAAGTATTATTAACAATAATAGTTATATTAATAAATTTTATTTCTATTTATAGGTTTCACAACCACCATCATCATCACCACAATCACCACCATCACCACAAATTTTATCATTACCACCATCACCACAAGTGTTATCATCATCACCTATTCAGGAAGAGTGTTTAATGTGTCCTTCACATTGTCCAAGAGAAGAAANAACAATAACAATGATAATAGAATTTCTGGTAATTCTATTCAACGAAGAAAAAGTCCTCGAAATCTAAAACCAGTTGTTTATACTATAGGATCTCCACCAAAAAAACGACGTAGAAATAAACTTGTAAGTGTAAACTAAAGTATTATTAACAATAATAGTTATATTAATAAATTTTATTTCTATTTATAGGTTTCACAACCACCATCATCATCACCACAATCACCACCATCACCACAAATTTTATCATTACCACCATCACCACAAGTGTTATCATCATCACCTATTCAGGAAGAGTGTTTAATGTGTCCTTCACATTGTCCAAGAGAAGAAAGAGTTTAAATAAATTTCTATATATTTCTGTTTATATTGATCTTTGAAACTGAAAGTTGTATATTTTTTTGTACATATTAATTTTTTGTATTTGGTATCTATATGCTTTATATATTTTATTTGTAACAATAAATAAACATGTATTTTTTTCTGAATTTGTTTTTATTTTTACTGCATCAATAAAACTGGTCCTGGTAACTGATTTCACATATATAATCGTGTTCACTTTGCATATGTATTTTGGAATTTATTTTATTGTATTAATATTGATATCACACATATATGATCAAGAATTTTTTTCTTGGCAAAAGTGATCAGATAACTTTTTGATAATATATATTGATAATAATTACAAGATAACTGACTAATATATGTAATTTGTTTTTTGTTTTCTTACAGAGATTTGTGAAACGTATTTTTCATATGGTGTTAATCATTATTTTAAATAAATCTATATCTTATAAAATTTATTATTATACATATAATCCAAAATTGATTTATTAAAACAAGAGAATATCAAACTTATGACTAAAATCTTAAAATTGGAACAGATTGCAAAAGAAAAAAATAAGCTTGAGGTTAGAATTGTGAAATTAGAACAAACTACAAAGTTAAGTTAAACAAAAAATGCCAAACTCAAAAATAAAATTACAAAATTAAAACAAGCTGTTAAGAATATTGAAAAGTAAAATCAAATAGTTACTAATGATTTAAAATTTCTAAAATATTCCACTTCATTACCTAACAAGAGTTGCTCAAATGATGAAAATATGCAGATTAAAAATTCTTTAACTCACCACGAAGTGGATCAATCTATGACTAGCACTGACTTAGTAACTTTAAACACTTTAAAACAGATAGTTAATACAATTTCTAATATATCTAACTTTAATAAAACTTGCTCCGGAAAATTTAAATCATTAGAAAATAAAGAAATTAATGTTTTTTTAGATTTGGAAAATAAAAAAAGGGTTAGTAATGAAATAAAACAGAAAAATAAAGAAAAAAAATTTCAGAACTTATCTCTAGTAGAATCAAAAAAAATCATAAATAAAATTCACAATCAAAATCTTAACGAATCCTTTAAACCATCTATTAATTTTGATTCTATAGATCCATTCAAATATAATGATGATTTTTTTCAACTTGATAAAAATCAAATTGTAGAACAAGATTTAAAACAAGAATTATCTACCTCTCCAACTTTCAGAAAAAATATAACTAGTAATAGGAACTTACTAGGTGGTAAAAATCAATATAATTAAGTTACATCACAAATATATTTGCTAGAGATGGTAGGCGCAATACAATTTAATCACAGCGCAATCTGGCGCAATGACTAAATTCTGGCGCAAAGGTTAAATAATGGCACAATTCTGATTGGCCGGCGCAATTATAAAATTTATTAAATAATTATTTTTAAATTTTTAAAAATAATTAATTTTAACTTTAATTTCAAATTAATTTTACATAACTAGAAACAATTTTCTACTATTATATTCCTATAACAGATTGAAAGATCTGGTTCTTAGCTACAAAATGATATATATTTTATTCTGTAACATTAAAATTGATCAAATGTAAGAGTTAGTCTCGTTAACTCTTATTTTGTAAGGTGTGTGTGTGTGTGTTAATTATACTTTTATAACTACGTTTCTCCAAAAAACAAATGTGCGTGAGCATTTTGTCAAATAAACAGTAATTAAATTAATAATAAATTATAAGATAGAGAACTGTCCTTTATTAAATAAAAATACATTGCCTTATATACTTTATACATGTCGTCAAAACTAATTTGGTCTTGACTTAACTCTTAAAATTTCAATTTTTAATTACGTCTAATTCAACTAATTGCATCAATTACTAATAAAAATCAAAATTTACCTTGACTCAACTCCAATTTTTCTTAATTTTAATTGCATCTGACTCAATTCAATAGTTTTGACGATATGTATAATATACTTATGTTTATACATAATAATAAATAATAATAAATATAAATATACTAGTTGAGAACCCGTTGTGTAAACAACAGGAAATATTGTAAAATTTTGAAAAAATAAATACTCTACAATATCACATGATCGCCTAAACATTACACAATTGTAAATAATTTATACGGAGTAAACTAAACGTGACATGTTACACATACATTTTTTTATTATATTAGATAAACTAAACGTGACATGTTACACATACATTTTTTTATTATATTAGATATAATCATAGGTTCTTAGAACCATATCTGGATTAGGCAATTCATAGATAATAAATGAAATGTAAAATATAAATATAAAAATAAATAATATATATGGTTATACATGTGATTGTCAATTACAGATTAAATCGGTAATCCCTTTGATCAACTTGACACAAGTCAAAATCCAAATATCAGGCACTTATCAGGCACCTATCAAGTACCTGATATATTTGAATATCAGGTACCTATCGGGTACCTATCGAGTGCAAATAATATTTTTATATATATCGGGCACCCGATATCTAGGGTTTTTTTTTGTAAATTTTATAATGCACCTGATATGGCAGATTACCTTTAATATCAGGTACATGATAATAAATAGTAATATCAGGTATATATCGGACACCTGATTTATTAAAATTTTATTCAGGTTTTTCCCTATCAGGCACACGATTTGATATTTTTGACTTATCTGCATCAGTAATTATATTAATTCGAAGGTTTTCGAAATTATATCGTTAACGTTAGATTTTGAAGATCTTTGATTGTGTCGCAAACCTCCGAAATCGAAATTTACAATTAAATTTCGATACGTATATTGCGAAATCGAAAACCTTCGAAGTTTAATGTTACGTTTTTTGATATTTGTGTAAGCTTTCGAAACTCAACGATTAGTATTTTGACATATTTTGTTTTAAGTTTATTGCTTTCGGATTACTTCGAATTTAATCGTTTTCATTATACTTCGATATAATTGTAGAAATTTTATTTTGTAATATTTTATTACTTTCTGAATTTTTATATAATTTATTATTGATTTTATTATTAAAAGATGATAATAAACATTTTATAACGTTCTTAAAATTTTTCTTTTTTTTCTATTTTCCTATAAAATTCCACAACGTTTTTGTACAATGACGCGAGGTAATCATTTTCTATATATCTAATACGTCTAAGGGTGGAAGGCTCAATTGATATGAAGGCTGGCTCAATAATNAGTAATTATATTAATTCGAAGGTTTTCGAAATTATATCGTTAACGTTAGATTTTGAAGATCTTTGATTGTGTCGCAAACCTCCGAAATCGAAATTTACAATTAAATTTCGATACGTATATTGCGAAATCGAAAACCTTCGAAGTTTAATGTTACGTTTTTTGATATTTGTGTAAGCTTTCGAAACTCAACGATTAGTATTTTGACATATTTTGTTTTAAGTTTATTGCTTTCGGATTACTTCGAATTTAATCGTTTTCATTATACTTCGATATAATTGTAGAAATTTTATTTTGTAATATTTTATTACTTTCTGAATTTTTATATAATTTATTATTGATTTTATTATTAAAAGATGATAATAAACATTTTATAACGTTCTTAAAATTTTTCTTTTTTTTCTATTTTCCTATAAAATTCCACAACGTTTTTGTACAATGACGCGAGGTAATCATTTTCTATATATCTAATACGTCTAAGGGTGGAAGGCTCAATTGATATGAAGGCTGGCTCAATAATTGCGCCTTTGACTAATTAATTTTGCGCCAGCTAAATTCTGGCTAAATTCTGGCTCAAAGGCTAATTAAATTGCGCCGGCTAAATTCTGGCTCAAAGGCTAATTAATTTTTTTCTGGCTAAATTCAGGCGCAATTTCTGATTGGCTGGCGCAATTTTAGTCACGTGACAAAAGGTTGATCAGATAAAATTATTAATTAATTTTACCGATATTAACATTTTAATATATTGTTTTAAAATAACTATAATTTGGTCAATTTTAATGTTACAGAAATGAAATATATAT
>PQFF01000007.1:25513-58521 GCA_003547095.1 Diversispora epigaea | reverse complement strand
TACCATATATAATAATATCACATTCCTTAATATTTTTAACTTCTAAAATATTATCTAAAAAATCGTCGAAACATTCTAAAAATTGGTTAAAACCTTTAATCATATTATCGTTAATATTTGGATCATTCATTTTTTCACAAAAATATATATTTGCTTCTGTTAATTTTGTTTCAAAAAGCTTTGATGAAAAGTTCAACAGTTTAGTCGGCTTCTTCTTCTTTTGTTTTTTATTAATCACGTTTATTATATCTTGTCTTTTCAACTAAATTTAAAAGTTATGAATTAATTAACAGTTCATTTATATTATTTATAATAAAATAGTTAACTTACTGTTTTCATTATTTGATCTTCCACATTTTTTTTATTGCTTATTCGGTAAGGGATTTTAACAAAATCCTTATGCAAACTTTCGTAAGTTTCTGTTGTATATCCATTTATTATACCAAACTGACGGATTGATTCGAAAATGTGGTAAATCCACAAGTGAAATTTTGGAAATTTTAATTTGGAACGCGAATATGGTTTAAATATTTCAACAAATAGTTTTGCCCATTCAAACGTATCTTTCTAAAAAGATAAATTATTTAGTATATAATTAGTAAAATCAAGATTTTAATTTTTAATAACATACCCGAAAATTTTTGAGATCGCTTTCTGTGAATATTTCTGATCTGCTCATCATGTATATTTTATTCCATTTTGCGTATACTTCTGATAATTTTTTATTTTCAATAAAATTTTCAACATTATTTTCATTTTCTTTATATAAGTTATCTACCACAAATACCATTATTTTCATTAGAATTCTATATTCTTTTACAGTCATTCTGGAAATTGATTGAAGTCCATTAGTGAACATTTGAAATTTTTGAAATCGTGGAATTTTCGAAAGTCTGTTGTCTATTTTATTGACTAATGAACTATCTTGTTTTTGAAGAAGTACTTGAGTAAATTCTATTTGATAATGAAATAGTCCCAAAGCTAAATGGTGCATTCTATCTGGAACTGTTGCTGAATATACATTTATACTTGGTAAAGACCAAAAATAATTAGGGATATTTTCCAAACTCACATCCTGTCCAGCATTATTGTAAAAATATTCTTGCATATTTTCGTTATTACGAAAAGTTACATCCGACAAATCGGTATCTACCAACAACGTCTTTGAAATTAAACAAAAATGACAAGGAAAGTTTGAATTAGTTGATTTGTATACTAAACTAAATGTAGCAGCTTCCGGCCAATCACATATGATTGGTGATATACGGGGAAAGAACCAAAATGTTTTATTATCAACTTCTAAATCAATACCTTTTTCTGCAAATAAAGGATCTAATAAAAATTTCATAGAATTATGGAAGGTTAAGCGTACTAATTTTTTAAAGTCTTTAGATTTTTTTTCAGATTTATCCTTTGCTTTTAAGATAGGAAGGTATCCAAGTGATTGTTTAGCGTCAGATTTATTACGCCTTTTAGTTGAAATATTTCCAATTGATATATAGATAGGATGCAAAGAGGATTTACCTAAGGTATCAGTAGTAGTAGCATCAGAATAAAGTATTATGGATAAAAGGTTTGAACCATGTAGTAAAGAAGCTTCAGTATTCTTCCACCAATTTCCAGTGTATTGTTCACTGTAAGCCTGTTCACCTTTGTACTATATTACAAAATATTACAGTTAATATTATTTTCAATATTTAAAGTTTATATAGATTTAATATACCTTAAAATTTTCGAATCTCAATGTAAAATTTTGTGATATGTTGGAAATAGATAAAATATTTTTAATGCAATTGAGAACGGGATGATAAAATAAATAATAATCTATATTATTATGAGTAAGAATCTTGTGTTTTTTAGATGTTAAAGTGGGAATTTTCATTTTTTCCGTTAATTCGCGTTCTTTTTTGGCATTTTTCGGAAGAGGAGATAAAGGAAGATTGGAATGTTCATTAAAAAAACGAATCACGGCATTGGTAGCTTCATTAGATAGATTATAATTGGTAACAAGAGCCATTAAATCAGTATATGCATTATTAGGAAACTCGATAGGTTCCGCTTCTTCACAAATATTATTATAGTCCGAAGCATAATTATTAAATGAGTAATTTTCAGGTTCACTGTTAGATAATTCCATATTTTCAAAAAAGGAAACACTGGAATGGCTGATATTGCTAGTTAAAGATTCTTCTTCAACTTCAGCATTATATGAATCATTATCTTCATCTTCATTTTCACCTTCACCTTCATCTTCATTTGAATTCTCATGAATACTTTCGAAATTATTCTATAAACATCGAGGTTAGTATAAGCTACTTTGAAATTATTTTTTTTATTATTTTTTTTACCTCATTATTTAATAAATTTTCGCTTTCTAAACTATCGATCATCATTACTTCCAAACTTAATTCTTCAGACGAATCTACACTTTTGAGACATTGTTTTATGTGGTTGGTATACGAAGTTTTAGTTGTAAAAATATGTTGAGGACAAAAGTCACATTTCCAAGACATTTTAATTATTTTAATTGATGTTTAACGACTATCATTGTATTTATAATAATTATATTTCCATATTAAGACGTGTGTTACTTTTAATAATTTCGCTATATTATAAAATATTTATATACAAAATTATAAAAAAAATTATTACTATTTTATAAATTTATTCTTCTTCATTTATAAAAGCTTCTTCATCTTCGTCATCTTCATCTTCACTTTCAGTTGAATGGTTGACTTCGCGATGAAGACTTTCACCTTTTTTTATTTGTTCCTAAAAATTTTTGAAATTGTTATTTTTATTAAATTTTTTATGTAACTATATATATATAGAATTTACCTCAAAAATAAGTAACAATGATTTTATTATTTTTTCTTTACTAATTATATTTGGCAACTTGGGATTTACAAAGTTTTCGCATGTAACAATAGCGAAAGCTTTCTGATGGATCGGCGTATCAGCATTGCAGGTTTTTTCTAATACACGATCAATATATGTAGTTTCGGAGTTGGGTATTCTTTCAAAAAGGTTTCCGTAAATTTTGCGGACCTGCGGAGATGCTTTCCATGTTGCGATCACATTATGATCATCGGTACTCTGTATATAGGGCAGTTCTTTTTCTCCAAAAATACTAAATAGGGCTTTTCGATGAGTGGAGGCAGCAGTTCCTCGTAGTTGGCGATGCTTTTTCAATAACTAAAAATTTAATATTATATGCAATTATCTAAAATATTTTGAAAAATAATATTTTAGCAACAAGGTAAAAATAATTACATTTGCCATTATTCGACCGACGTAAAATGTATTCCATTTTTTTAAAGAATACGTATTAAATATTTCTCTATAATTTTTTTTTGCGACGGATTCTGAAATTTTTTTACAATCGTCTTGTGTTGAATAGATGGCTTTATTAAAGGTTTCATCTGCTATTTCCTTTACTAATTTCTAATAATAAAACAAATTATAAGTAATCCTTTATAATTTATTATCAAACGAAAGGTTTCGCAATCAAAATTACCGTAACAAATTCAGATGAAATTTCATCTTTTTTGTTTTCAATAAATTCGACAATTATTTTTTCTAAATTGTCGATTTTATTATTCAAGGTATTACATGTTTTTATTAATTCAGCATTTTGCATAATTAATTTATCAAGTGTTAAATTTCTAGTGCTTCCCCCCAGTATTCCTTCATGTTGCGTTTCTTCTTGGGTTCCTTCTTGTGGTCCTATAAATAAATATTAGAAAATATTTTTAAAAAAAGGAACAGATTATTATTATTACCTTCGGTTACATCTGAAGTCTCACGATTAATTTGGTCTGTATCTTGGGTTCGAATTTTTTTTTATTTGGGTTTCCAGTGGTTTCTTTTCTCTTATTTTTACGACCGGGAGTGGACATTTTAATTTTATAAAAAAAAGTGATGGAAAAAATATTGTATTTATAATAATTCAATTGTAATAATAATCCAGTTGTAACCTTTCGAAAAATAATACAATTAATCAATTAAGCATTACCAAAAAATTTCGAAAAGAATCAAATGATTAATAAATACCTCCTAGACACAAATCAATGGTAAATCCTCCTATATTGATAAATAAAGATATGAATTTTAGTAAAGATTCGACCTCCTTGAAATTAGCCACTGATACATATCTTGTTTCCATTTACCTCAAAAAGATATTTGCTATTTTTCTTCCCACAAAGTATTTAAGAAAAGAATGTATAAAGGTCAGTTAGAACAGTAAAGTAAAGATAAAATTCTTAAAGAATCTCTGCCTATTTATCTCTTGGACCGTCCAGCGGACAAATTAGGCTGCTAAAACATAGTAGTATGTGAAAATTGAAGGTTTAAGAGATAATATATGGATTCTGTAATTAATAACTTTTCACTTATTTTCGTAAACTTATAATGCAGTACAAACAAAATAATAACATTGTATTTATTTCAATAATTTCACAGCATTTCAACATATGCTGAGAATATTACACGAACTATCAAAAATATTAAAAATATTAGAAACGGAAAATTACACGATAATACTTATTTGGAAATTTCATTGCGAATGTGGTGGCGAATATTTACGGTATATTTATAATATTCATATGTGAAATATCGATTAAAAATTGCTACAATATCGTTAACAGAACAATGTTAATTAAAATTGCTGTGATAAACTTCAAAAACAGTACAATGTCAATTAAAATTGATGCGATAAACTTCGAAGGATATTGCTAACGGTGCAATGTCGATTAAAATTGCCGCGATAAACTTCGAAGGATATTGCTAACGGTGCAATGTCGATTAAAATTGCCGCGATAAACTTCGAAGGATATTGCTAACGGTGCAATGTCGATTAAAATTGCCGCGATAAACTTCGAAGGATATTGCTAACGGTGCAATGTCGATTAAAATTGCCGCGATAAACTTCGAAGGATATTGCTAACGGTGCAATGTCGATTAAAATTGCCGCGATAAACTTCGAAGGATATTGCTAACGGTGCAATGTCGATTAAAATTGCCGCGATAAACTTCGAAGGATATTGCTAACGGTGCAATGTCGATTAAAATTGCCGCGATAAACTTCGAAGGATATTGCTAACGGTGCAATGTCGATTAAAATTGCCGCGATAAACTTCGAAGGATATTGCTAACGGTGCAATGTCGATTAAAATTGCCGCGATAAACTTCGAAGGATATTGCTAACGGTGCAATGTCGATTAAAATTGCCGCGATAAACTTCGAAGGATATTGCTAACGGTGCAATGTCGATTAAAATTGCCGCGATAAACTTCGAAGGATATTGCTAACGGTGCAATGTCGATTAAAATTGCCGCGATAAACTTCGAAGGATATTGCTAACGGTGCAATGTCGATTAAAATTGCTGCGATAAACTTCGAAGGATATTGTTAACAATACAATGTCGATTAAAATTGCTGCATTATAAACGTATGCGGAATACAACAAGAATAAATGTGCCGAGATTTACGAAAATTAAATATAGGTAATGACCATCGAAGTTTAACGAAATGATATATTATCAAGAACCTCCGATACAAGATAACTACAAAAACGATAATATTCGTAAGATTTCGCCATATAAAAATATCAAAATCGATAACCTTCAAAGGTTACCGAAAACCTCCGAAGGATAACGTAGTGATAATCAACGTTAACGTTAAACTTCGAAGGTTTTCGTTATAAAAAATTTCCTGATGTTTACCTCTGCACCTTCCAAATTCAGATATAGATCTGTCAAACCGATTCATCTACTAACTGAAATAGACGATAACAACAATGATGATGAACTTCTCTATTGGGATGATGCAATTGACAAATATTTTGACCGTCCGGATCATCCAAACTTTCACTTGATTACATATCCTAATTACTTTCGTGACTACACCATTCAATTTAAACAATCAAGCCAAAATTCAAACTTATTCTATTGCCGAGACCGTAAAAACAGAATAATTGTTCAACGAAAAACACCAATACTATTAAGATTCACCACATACAAAATAGAAGATGGAGAACCTTTTTTCTTTCAACATCTTATAATGAAAATTCCCGTGAGATCCGAACAAGAATTACTTGGAGAATTTGAGACATACAAAGACAGATTCCAAACAATGTTTCCTACAAGATACAACCAAGTAACAGAATCACTTAGAAAAAACTACATAGAACAGAGAAATTGCATATCGGAATCATACAAATCCATATTAACAACTCTTTTACACAACTTTCAAAATCAAGACTTATCAGACCTAATGTTTAATCAATTCCTTTCACTAAAAAAGCATTGCCCCCAACATAGACTTCCAATTCTTACTAACTCTAGATACCGAACAATACAAAATCTACTCTACACTATCTAACGTATGGGGAAAATCAACTAATGAAAAATATCCATACTTCTTTTTAACAGGTCCAGCTGGAACTGGAAAAATATTCCTAATGCACCAATTAATTTCCTCCCTTCAAACAAAAAATAAAAAATACCTACTGATGGCATCTACTAGTGTTGCGGCTCATAATATTGGTAGAAAAACATTACACTCATTGCTAAAAATCCGATTTCGTGATGGAAGATATGAAACTTTAATCCACCTCAATGAAGAAGATGAGACTAACCTAAAAAAAATAGAAACAATAATGATAGAAGAAATCTCAATGGTCGATGGAGATTTGTTCACTTTTATTAGTAATATCTTTGCCAAAATTCATAACAACAACATCTTATTTGGAGGAATACCAACTCTGGTGATAGGAGACCTGGCCCAACTACCTCCGGTAAAACTAAAATATATCTTTCAATCCCCAACTTGGTTATCATTCTTTCCATTATTTTTAACCATACCCCAACGCCAACGAGAAGATATTGAATTTTATAATGTTCTTCAAGAAATACGAACAGGTCACCTATCGAGAAGAACAAAAGATATTATTCAATCAAAAATAAACACAAGTAATGACCCAGAAAAATTCTACAACACTACTCATATTGTCAGCACCCGTCAAGCCGCATTCAATATAAACCAACTCCTATGTAGCTACCTCCCATTCGACCACACAACAAGTGAACCTCTCACCTCAACATCCGAAGATACAGTGGACTTTGAAAACCTAACCGAAACCAACTTGTCCCCCCACTTTAAGCACTCAACAAATCTACCTCACATAACGCACTTACAAGAAGGTGCACGCATCATGTTCCTAAATAACAAGTTTTTCGATGAAGATATTTGTAACGGATCAATTGGAATCATAACGAGAATTATCGATAACTAAAATATAGAAGTAACTTTCCCTACCTTCACAAACTTGAGCAAAGTCATCGTTCAAAAAGAAACTGTCCATTTCAATATAGATGGAAAACACGCATCGAGAAAACAATTCCCACTACAGAATGCCTTTGCTCTCACCGCACATAAAGTACAAGATTTAACATTACCTCATGTAACCACTTCCGTTGACGAAACCTTATTTGCCGAAGGTCAAGCCTACGTCGCGATTATACATGTTCCCAAAATTGATTTTAGATTTTTGAGGTATTTCGACTTTTTGAGATTTATGCAGAATCTATTCTATATATGGAAGTAAAAAAAGTATCCAGTTATATGTATCTTTAATCAAAGAATAAATCTGGGTGGTCAAAAAATTTCGGGTTTTAAGTAAAATAATTTTGTCTTCTATGAAAAACTATTTCGACTTTTTTCNGTCAAGCCGCATTCAATATAAACCAACTCCTATGTAGCTACCTCCCATTCGACCACACAACAAGTGAACCTCTCACCTCAACATCCGAAGATACAGTGGACTTTGAAAACCTAACCGAAACCAACTTGTCCCCCCACTTTAAGCACTCAACAAATCTACCTCACATAACGCACTTACAAGAAGGTGCACGCATCATGTTCCTAAATAACAAGTTTTTCGATGAAGATATTTGTAACGGATCAATTGGAATCATAACGAGAATTATCGATAACTAAAATATAGAAGTAACTTTCCCTACCTTCACAAACTTGAGCAAAGTCATCGTTCAAAAAGAAACTGTCCATTTCAATATAGATGGAAAACACGCATCGAGAAAACAATTCCCACTACAGAATGCCTTTGCTCTCACCGCACATAAAGTACAAGATTTAACATTACCTCATGTAACCACTTCCGTTGACGAAACCTTATTTGCCGAAGGTCAAGCCTACGTCGCGATTATACATGTTCCCAAAATTGATTTTAGATTTTTGAGGTATTTCGACTTTTTGAGATTTATGCAGAATCTATTCTATATATGGAAGTAAAAAAAGTATCCAGTTATATGTATCTTTAATCAAAGAATAAATCTGGGTGGTCAAAAAATTTCGGGTTTTAAGTAAAATAATTTTGTCTTCTATGAAAAACTATTTCGACTTTTTTTCTCAAAATTGCAATTTCGGGGCCCCAAAATAATTTTGCGTGCAAGTATAGTCGCGATGAGCCATGCAACTTCATGGCAAAATCTCCAAATCATAAACTTTGACTATAACTATTTAAAATCACCGAGGGCCGCTCTGAACAAATACAAAAGATTAAATATGATACATGCCAAGGGGTTACAAAACTTACAATAAATCCTTAAACTTTGAATAACACTCTCTTTATTCAATAAGCTTTATCCAAAAAATCTGTTTTTTATTAATAAATAATTTACGTTACTACTCGTGACCAAAACTCACTGCAACCATACTTTGTACAATTTAAATCTTGTTATAAAAATATAATTGTATTATTAGGAAGTGACCACTAAATAAAATATTAATAAATATCAAATAAAATTCTTTATTAAATAAACCCTGAGACTCTAAAATAAATAAATTAATATTATAATTAATTAAAGAAAAGATTATGAATGTTATGAGATTTATTGCTTGATTGCTTAATTGTATAATATTATAATTCTTAAATTAATAATAATAATATATTCTAAAACTTACGAATAAAGGAAGTACCAACAAATTAAAGATACAATTTTTAATAAAATATGAATTATAAGGAAGTTATCTATAAAGGAAGTACTTAAATAAAGGAAATTCTAAGATTAATAATAAAGGAATTTATTATTAATAAAAGGAAGTTATTAATAAATGAAGTTATTAATAAGAAGTAATTATTAATAATGAAGTTATTAATGGAAGTAGCGAAGTTATAATGACTTGGAAGAATAATTAGTTTGTTAGTTCTAACTAAAAACTAACTGGTGCCTTCTAAAAGTAAAGAAATAACCAAACTGAAAGTCTTGTACCTAACAGGAAGGACTGTAAGTGGGAAGTATGAAAGTACACCCGCAACAACAACAAGATTATGAATAACCTGCTGAATGACTATTTGAAACTTCGAAAAACTACGGAAAAGGTAAAGAACAGCAAAGTTATAAACATAACCTGCTGAACTACTACCTGTTATGTAGAAAAAACTACGGGAAAGGTAAAACATCATAGTATAAGAGTTATATTAATCAAGAAAAGGAAACGTCGAAAACTTTTCTTATAGGAATTCTACTCTAATCCATCAGTTTAACACAACCAAAAGGACTCAAAAAGTTTCGTTGGAGTTTCAGACGACTCAGAAACACATCAAATAAAGATTTTACGAATATCAATGGCGTCCAACCTCATCAAAAACCAATATACTTACTTGAGAAATAAATAAATTTCCAAAAATTTTCAAAAATTTTTGTCCTAAAATTTCATGAGAATAATAATTTTTGAAAGAGTTCGAAACAAGATCATTTAGTATAATCATTTAGTAGTAAATAAACAAGAACATTTTGTGTTACATTAGCGATACGATTCACAGATAAATTTATCTGTCACAGATGTTGATCGAAAATCAATAAAATTTACGCAGATTGATATATAACAAACGAAATGTGATTAACATGTTAACGAATGACCTTTACAGAATATAATTACATGTTTAAGTTTCTACTTTTGTAATACATATTATGTAATACACCCTATATTTTAGCCTATACAGATATCTGTTTTTATCCATTTTTATCTGTAAAATACATAATAATTTTATCTATGAATCCTACCTCTATGTTACATAATAAAAAACATTTTTTATTTGACTGAAAATTTACGGAAATTTGCGCAAGTTTTTCGAAAAATTTTGAAATGAAAATTTTCCAAAAATTTTTGTTTTTTAAAATTTTCTGATACAATCTTAAAGCCATTTTTTTTTCAATATAAAATTTTAACAGCTAACAAAGAAAATCTATATGTCAATAATAATATGTTAAATCACTAAAATCTAATAACCTATATTAACGATAACTTTACTTAATTACGACAAATCACATCCCAGCGACAACTAAAAAACTATACCCTCACCTGTCCTTCCACAATTCATCACATCCCCCTATATTCCTACTGATTATCCCCTTAAGTACTATTATACCATACTTTTATATTAATATATCATCCCTTGATCGACAAAATAGCAATCAGGGTCAAATCAAAATTTAAGAATTCTTTAAAAAACTATCCAAATATATGAAAAATGAAAATTCGAGACGCAAACCTTTCCTTGCCCAAGAAAACTAAATAGCTCTATATGATATCTTTAATTTTCACGTTTATTTAGATATTAACAGAATTAAGAGAAGAAAGACTAGTCTTTAAAAAACCTGAACTTCCTATCAGATTTTATCCCCAAAACCTTTTCCCAGAGTTTATCCGCTAAGTATCATTCTAGCTTGTTATCCTTTGTTATTTACATTTCTTCTTAAAAAAAACAGAACCAACTCTACAACTCCAATATTTGTTACTCTCCAGTTTTATATCTTACTCTGCTTATCTAAGTTTTATCTGATTGGAGTAAGAGCAACCTTTGACAAAAACCACTTCCCTTATAAGCACTTAAGTTTTAATTGTAAAACTGTAAGTGGTGACTATACATGTTCCCAAAATTGATTTTGGATTTTTGAGGTATTTCGACTTTTTGAGATTTATGCAGAATCCATTCTATATATGGAAGTAAAAAAAGTACCCAGTTATATGTATTTTCAATCAAAGAATAAATCTGGGTGGTCAAAAAATTTCGGGTTTTAAGTAAAATAATTTTGTCTTCTATGAAAAACTATTTCGACTTTTTTCCCCAAAATTGCAATTTCGGGGCCCCAAAATAATTTTGCGTGCAAGTATAGTGGTGACTATATATGTTCTCAAAATTGATTTTGGATTTTTGAGGTATTTCGACTTTTTGAGATTTATGCAAAATCTATTCTATATATGGAAGTAAAAAAAGTANTTTATTTAGATATTAACAGAATTAAGAGAAGAAAGACTAGTCTTTAAAAAACCTGAACTTCCTATCAGATTTTATCCCCAAAACCTTTTCCCAGAGTTTATCCGCTAAGTATCATTCTAGCTTGTTATCCTTTGTTATTTACATTTCTTCTTAAAAAAAACAGAACCAACTCTACAACTCCAATATTTGTTACTCTCCAGTTTTATATCTTACTCTGCTTATCTAAGTTTTATCTGATTGGAGTAAGAGCAACCTTTGACAAAAACCACTTCCCTTATAAGCACTTAAGTTTTAATTGTAAAACTGTAAGTGGTGACTATACATGTTCCCAAAATTGATTTTGGATTTTTGAGGTATTTCGACTTTTTGAGATTTATGCAGAATCCATTCTATATATGGAAGTAAAAAAAGTACCCAGTTATATGTATTTTCAATCAAAGAATAAATCTGGGTGGTCAAAAAATTTCGGGTTTTAAGTAAAATAATTTTGTCTTCTATGAAAAACTATTTCGACTTTTTTCCCCAAAATTGCAATTTCGGGGCCCCAAAATAATTTTGCGTGCAAGTATAGTGGTGACTATATATGTTCTCAAAATTGATTTTGGATTTTTGAGGTATTTCGACTTTTTGAGATTTATGCAAAATCTATTCTATATATGGAAGTAAAAAAAGTACCCAGTTATGTGTATCTTCAATCAAAGAATAAATCTGGGTGGTCAAAAAATTTCGGGTTTTAAGTAAAATAATTTCGTCTTCTATGAAAAACTATTTCGACTTTTTTCTCCGAAATTGCAATTTCGGGGCCCCAAAATAATTTTGCGTACAAGTATAGTGGTGACCGAGAGAAAAAAAGAGTTATACACAATACAATATATTAAAATATCAATATTGGTAAAATTAATTAATAATTTAATTTTATCACGTGATCAAAATTGTGTCAACCAATCAGAAATTGCACCAGAATTTAGTCAGTAAAAAATTAATTAGTCTTTGAACCAGAATTTAGCTAATGTAATATAATTAATCTTTGAGCCAAAATTTAGCTGGCACAAAATTAATTAATCAAAGATACAATTATTGAACTAGCTTTGATATCAATTGAGTCTTTTATCTTTAATCAGCAAAGTTTATTACAAATTTCACCTAATTTTTAATTACATATCACGAAATATAAAGATTGTAAAAGTTTCATTTTTAATAGATCAGTTTTATAAAAACTATAATATTTAAAATATATTTTATTAAGTATTTTTTAAATATTTTTTAAATATATAAAAAATTATTTAAAATATTACTATTTTGTATTTAAAATATATTTAAAATATACTTAAAAAATACTTAAAAAATACTTAATTTAGGTAATGAATAAGTATGTTTTAGGTATATATTTAAAATATATTTAAAATATTATTTTAGATATATACTTAAAACATACTTAATTTTAAATATGTTTTAATAATATATTTTAAGTACAAAATAATAATATTTTAAGTAGTTTTTTATAAATATAATTAAATATATTTTAAGTATATTTTAATAATATTTCAATAATATTTTAATTATATTTTAATTAATGATCCGCCACTCAACTATATAACTATAATCGGCAAAATTATATCTTAATAATCTAAAAATAAATACTGTATATATGTTAAGGATACATATTTAAAAAATGGCGCATTAATTATACAAGTTTCAAAATTTTAATTCTATTGTTATTTCGTGTTGAAAATGAAAAAAAAGAAATTTTCGTAAATTTAAATAAATTTTATAATTTTTGTAGTTTTAATCTTAATTTTAGAAATATTTCATGTTTACTAAATTACTTTTTTTAAAAAAATCTATTAATATATGTTTAAACGTTTTTATATATTAATTTTAAGCCTTCTAGCTAATACTTTTATTAAACAAAAAATAGTGACGGGATTTTACTACAATTTTAGCTAATCGGCAATGTTTAGAATTTTTTTGCGAAAATTTTTTCTTTGTAAAAATTACATTAAATACTCAAATAAAGACTCCTAATCTCAAGGTTTTTTCAATAAAAATTTCAGGTAATTTTGTTAAAAATTGACAAACTTTACTTTGGAGGCAATCACCATTCCAGTTTTNATGATCCGCCACTCAACTATATAACTATAATCGGCAAAATTATATCTTAATAATCTAAAAATAAATACTGTATATATGTTAAGGATACATATTTAAAAAATGGCGCATTAATTATACAAGTTTCAAAATTTTAATTCTATTGTTATTTCGTGTTGAAAATGAAAAAAAAGAAATTTTCGTAAATTTAAATAAATTTTATAATTTTTGTAGTTTTAATCTTAATTTTAGAAATATTTCATGTTTACTAAATTACTTTTTTTAAAAAAATCTATTAATATATGTTTAAACGTTTTTATATATTAATTTTAAGCCTTCTAGCTAATACTTTTATTAAACAAAAAATAGTGACGGGATTTTACTACAATTTTAGCTAATCGGCAATGTTTAGAATTTTTTTGCGAAAATTTTTTCTTTGTAAAAATTACATTAAATACTCAAATAAAGACTCCTAATCTCAAGGTTTTTTCAATAAAAATTTCAGGTAATTTTGTTAAAAATTGACAAACTTTACTTTGAAGGTAATCACTATTCCGGTTTTGCCAATCATTTTCTATAGTTGAGTCGCGGATCGGCAATTAAGTATTTTTCAAGTATACGTATTTTTTATAAAGTAGAAATTATTTTTTAATATATTAAGATATACGTAAAAAAAGTGGTTATTTTTTTGATATGCTTATAATTGTTTATTGATAAATGTATAAAAAAAATATCTATTTTGTCACATGAAAATAATATATATCAAAAAAATAACCAAAGATCTATCAAAGATTTATCCATATAGACACTGTTAACTATGATTTACTTTCTAAACAAATGACAGAAACAGATAACTATTAATAGGGATTAATTTGTATAAGATATATAGCACTATACTTAATTTACTAAAGTTGAAGGATTTATACTATTATTAAAGTATAATTGGAAAGGAATTAAGATTATACATGTTTCCAAAATTGATTTTGGAGTTTTGAGATATTTCGTCTTTTTAAAATTTATGCAGAATCTATTCTATATATGAAAGTAAAAAAAATATCTAATTATATATATCTTTAATCAAAGAATTTATCTGGGTGGTCAAAAAATTTTGGATTTTAAAAAACTATTTTGACTTTTTTGTAATTTCAGAATCCCAAAATAATTTAATATGCAAGTATAATTAAGGTATTGCAGAATTAAGGTGAAAGAGGTAGGGGTGAGATTTTATAAGGGTAAACATTAAGTTTAATACTAATTCACTAAGAATTTAAGTCCAGAACACTAAGCAAGACTTATTTATACAAGATAACAAGATCACACAGCAAGTTATCTAATTATTAAAACAAATACCAAAATCACTAAGCAGGGTATTTAAAGAATTTCACTAAGAAATTATAAATTAATTATTCAGATCACAAAACAAAATAATAGTTTATAACAAGAATAATATTCAGATTACACAGCAAAGTATTATTATAAAGGTTTTTATAAAGAATTAAATAATAATTCATCAAGAAATGTATTATTTAATTAAACTATAAGAAGTTTATTATTGAATTAATGAACCTTTTTAACCAGTTAACTGAAGATTGAGAGAACAAAAATTCAATCCTTTATATACATAATAAATTATGTTATTGATTACACTTTTAATTACGCTGTACTATACACTTTTGATTACACTGCACTGGTCGAAAATTTATAAAACCTACACTTATCGGGTACCAGATAGGTGTAGGTTTTATAAATTTTCGACCAGTGTTGTACTATATACTTTGATCTACAGTTGTAATACATATTTTGTTATACTAATTTTTAAGTGATTTACATTAAGATTTATAAAAACAAGTAAATCTTGAATTGTCTTTGCATCAAATGAAATTGGTGAAACTGGACGTGCTGCTCTGAAAGTAATTGATTTCTTATCATTTGATAATGTTGAGAGTGACTGTATTGGCATTTTTGATGAATTTGTTAGAATAGAATCAAATGAATTAGAATGTTGTAAAATATTTTTATTATAATCATCATTATTTGAATTATCTGAGTTAAATATTACAGCACGATCTGGAAGCAAGTTTGTAGTTATCTCAACTGATCACAGTAAGTAAATTTTGTAAAGGTCTTTTCTTCAAATTGATGAGCAGGTGACATAACAGTATGAAAAAAAACTGATCGATTACCAAGAGTATTTATATATTTTGCTTGCAAAAGCTTGTGAAAGTCAATAGAAAATCACATGAAAAATCAATTTCCTAAATTTATTAAATAATTATCAACCACCAAAAGATTAGAAAAATTTTTAAATATCAAAAATTTTTTTTTTTTACCAACGAAGCCTTGCTCCAAGATGTTTATTAAAATAAATATCAAAAACAAATATAATATAAAATTGAGTGACTTATAAACAAATATAATATACTAGGAAACGNCATTTTTGATGAATTTGTTAGAATAGAATCAAATGAATTAGAATGTTGTAAAATATTTTTATTATAATCATCATTATTTGAATTATCTGAGTTAAATATTACAGCACGATCTGGAAGCAAGTTTGTAGTTATCTCAACTGATCACAGTAAGTAAATTTTGTAAAGGTCTTTTCTTCAAATTGATGAGCAGGTGACATAACAGTATGAAAAAAAACTGATCGATTACCAAGAGTATTTATATATTTTGCTTGCAAAAGCTTGTGAAAGTCAATAGAAAATCACATGAAAAATCAATTTCCTAAATTTATTAAATAATTATCAACCACCAAAAGATTAGAAAAATTTTTAAATATCAAAAATTTTTTTTTTTTACCAACGAAGCCTTGCTCCAAGATGTTTATTAAAATAAATATCAAAAACAAATATAATATAAAATTGAGTGACTTATAAACAAATATAATATACTAGGAAACGGGAACCGTTGTGAGTCCGGAGCAAATTTATTAGTTTATTAATTTATTAAATTGTTAAATTGATAATTGATAATTGGATTGTTTATTATTGATTTATGAATGAACAATAAATATAAATAGTAATGATATGTAGTTATATTTGTATCTTGTTTATTAGATGGTATGCGGCGTGACAACTGTTATCTTGTTTATTATTTATTATTTTTATTTATTATTTTTTATTAGACGTCACGCGACGTGACAACTGGAAATCTCCATGTGACTTCGATTTTCACATAGTGCAGAATAATATATAGTCCTACGCTTACGCTCCAGACAAAAATTGAGTGACTTATAAATATTTTAATTTGAATTTTTAAAAAACTTCTAAGCATCAATAAAATAATTAATTCAATTCATAGATCTGTACGACAATAATTGCTATTTTCAATCATAATTTGCATCAGAAAAACTCCAATTACGGAAGGTCAATATTCCTACAGATAAATTAATCACTCTCAGAAACAATAACTAATGTCAACATTAAAGACGATCCTGAGGATGAGGAACTGAGACTGCTTTCAATATTAGCAAGTACTTTCCACCAAGAAACACATCCATTGCTACGTATGGGCCCAATAAGCCTGCGAATTTTCAATGGATAGTGACTCGATGAATGGTGTCGATTAAAAGTTTTAAGTTACGGGACAGAAGATGAACACATCACCATAAATCATGTGGTGGGTAGTAACGTGCAAAGAAANAAAGTTATGCAATTTTCTACTGATAAAGAATTTAATCAGCATTATCTGGAATACTTGCCCCAGGAGAATAAGGCAAATCGGGGTGAATCTGAAAATAGTTGTGGATACTTGTAAGTTATTACTTATATATTTTATGTTTGATTCATCAAATATCTATCAAAATTTATGTCTAATTCTTTAAAATTCCATTTTAACAGTATAAGTACCTTTTTTGTCATATAATTTTCAAAAGGTGAAAACTATTTTTGATTTGACAGCTTCTAATTATTTATATTTACCATGCGTAGAGATAGGAAGNTTGGACAGTGTGAAGGTCATATTAAACAGATTCTTTTACTTCCTGAATAGGTGATGACACTTGCGGTGATGGTGATGATAACATTTGTGGTGATGATGATGGTGGTCGTGAAGCCTATAGATAGAAATAAAATTTATTAATATAACTATTATTGTTAATAATAATTTAGTTTATACTTACAGGTTTACTTCTACATCGTTTTCTTGATGGAGATCCTATAGTATAAACAACCGGTTTTAGATTCCAAAGGCTTTTTCTTCGTTTAATAGAACTACCAACAATTTTATTATCATTGCTATTGTTATTATTGTTACCATTATTCTCATCATTATTATTATCACTACCACTATTACCATTATTCTCATCATTATCACTACCACTATTACCATTATTTCCATTATCGCCATTATCAATGTATAGTCATCACCATTATTTTTCTGCTTGTTTAAAATTCTGGCAAGTTCACCTTTTCTTATTTTTATCTCGTGAAAAATACGGTCTTTTTGCATTTCATATTTAGAAGTGATATACTATATGTGGTGAGAATAGTGAGATGTATAAACAAGTGTTTTGTTTGTATCCTTGTTCGTGTGAGAGTGTGAAAAAAAAGTATCTAGATCGATTTGATGATATCCAATATTTTGTCTTGAGTACATAAACCGTGAGTCGCACATTGAGTCCAGTGCCAATGATAAATATATCGATAAAGTTCTATAGGATTAGCATCAAAGTTGCCATGGCTAATATCGAAATCGGTAAAAATATTTATAGTTTTGGATGAGTCTTGCAAAAGATTTGTTCCTCCAGCTTGATATTTATGCGGATTGAACGAACCAACAAATTATTGCGGAATAATATCCATGCGTCTGTTGCACCACATGTTTCCAAAAGAAACTTCAATAATTGTCTAAGAAGCTTGATCTGTCAACACAAAAATGATCATAGCTATGAAACAAAATCCCAGTCTTTGATCAATAATATATACCCGTTTGTTTCGAAAATAATATTGTCTGTTGTTGAGGCTATAGTTGGCACAGTCAGCACAGCTGGTGCAATTATATTACGGTCTGGTATAGTCGATTTTTGCTCCCTTTCAAGCAATTGTGACGTGAAAACTTTTGGTCGATTTCTCCAGTGACATATTACTGATATTAAATAATTGACAGAATAAAATAGAAATTAATTCTGTCACGTGATGAAGTGATTATAAATCCAAATCTGATTAACGCGTTATTGGCGTGTTTAAGGATTCTCGTTTTTTTTACGATTCTTGTATTTTTTCTTGCACCTAGTTTTTTTATATCAAAATGTCTGAAGAACTCACCTCATATCTGACGCGAAGCAAAGACAAATCTTTTCGGGGTTTTCTGCGCCGTTGTCGAGACACAATCGTTACCACTGCTACAGCTACTTCCCGTAAACAAGATCTCAATAACTTCTGGTCTGCTATTTTCATAAGAGAGGCGAGAAAACTTGAAGGAGATTTAGAAGAAAAGGTGTGTATTCCTTTTTATTTTGCAAGGTTAGAGTAACTTCTAGTCGAACCGCAATGCGTGCATTGTCGTTGCCTAGGAGAACTACCGGGTGTGACCACTTGGGTAACCAGCCCCAAGTCCTCTATTCGGGCACCCTAACTTTGTCGTTGGTAAAGGTCTACTGATTCCGGAGGAGGAATCGATTATGTGTCTTCTTTTTGGGGCATGCCTTTTATCAGTTGATTTCTCTATACTATAGGGCTCGCCCTAAACCATTTGATTTTGGCATGCCCTCACCACTAAATAAAAAATTACACACTGTTAACATTGATAAATGCTTTTCTTACAATAGGTTAATTCGGAACGGAAGCGCCATGCAAAAAAACTGGAGGATTATTGGAACGAAGTAATTTATGAATGTAAATTAGTAAGTAAACCACTTGTTTTGCATTTATATATTTGCTTTAACATTATTTTTAATTATTTTTCTGGAATTAGAGACAAGAAATCATCAATTATGAACACGAGATTAAAATAAGAAAAGATGAAATTTCTAGAATTTTAGACAAATATAGCAATAATAATAATAATAATAACAATAATGATGACAATGGTGGTAATGATGATAGTGACGACAACAATGCTGATGATAATAATGATAATAATAAAAATAATGATAATAATGTTGATAATGATAATGTTGATAATAATAATGGTAATGATGAAAACAATAATAATGATGGCAACAATAATGGTGATAATGACAATGATAATAAAAATAATAATAATAATAATGGCAATAATGATGATAATGATGATAACAATAATAATGGTAATAATGATAATAATAGTAATAACAATTATAGCAACAATAATAATGATTTTTTTAACATTGTTGATGGTATTCAACAAAATAATAATAATGATAATAATAATAGTAATAGCAACAATAATAATAATGATGACAACAATGATGAAAATAACAATAACAATAATGATAACAATAACAATGATAACAACAATGACAATAATGATAATGGTGGTGATGGTAANAGATTAAAATAAGAAAAGATGAAATTTCTAGAATTTTAGACAAATATAGCAATAATAATAATAATAATAACAATAATGATGACAATGGTGGTAATGATGATAGTGACGACAACAATGCTGATGATAATAATGATAATAATAAAAATAATGATAATAATGTTGATAATGATAATGTTGATAATAATAATGGTAATGATGAAAACAATAATAATGATGGCAACAATAATGGTGATAATGACAATGATAATAAAAATAATAATAATAATAATGGCAATAATGATGATAATGATGATAACAATAATAATGGTAATAATGATAATAATAGTAATAACAATTATAGCAACAATAATAATGATTTTTTTAACATTGTTGATGGTATTCAACAAAATAATAATAATGATAATAATAATAGTAATAGCAACAATAATAATAATGATGACAACAATGATGAAAATAACAATAACAATAATGATAACAATAACAATGATAACAACAATGACAATAATGATAATGGTGGTGATGGTAATAGTAATAATGGTGAAAATAATAATAGCAACAATAACAATAATAATAACAATAACAATGACAATAATAATAATAATAATAATAATAGTGATGATGATAACATTGATAACAACAATAATGGCAATGATAATGATAACAATAATAATGACAATAACAATAATAACAACATTGCCAGTGGTTTTACACGACGAAAAAAAAGAAAGCGGGTTAATCATAATAATAATGATGATAATAGTAGTAATAGTAATAATGATGATAATTATAATGATGAAAATAATAATAGTGATAATGATAACAACAACAATAACAACAATAACAATAACAACAATGATAATGATGATGATAACAATAATAATGAAAATAATAATAATAACAATAGTAATAATAATGACAATAACAATAATATCGACAATGTCGACAAAGATAATAACAATAACAATGATAATAGAATTTCTGGTAATTCTATTCAACGAAGAAAAAGTCCTCGAAATCTAAAACCAGTTGTTTATACTATAGGATCTCCACCAAAAAAACGACGTAGAAATAAACTTGTAAGTGTAAACTAAAGTATTATTAACAATAATAGTTATATTAATAAATTTTATTTCTATTTATAGGTTTCACAACCACCATCATCATCACCACAATCACCACCATCACCACAAATTTTATCATTACCACCATCACCACAAGTGTTATCATCATCACCTATTCAGGAAGAGTGTTTAATGTGTCCTTCACATTGTCCAAGAGAAGAAAAAGTTTAAATAAATTTCTATATATTTCTGTTTATATTGATCTTTGAAACTAAAAGTTGTATATTTTTTTGTACATATTAATTTTTTGTATTTGGTATCTATATGCTTTATATATTTTATTTGTAACAATAAATAAACATGTATTTTTTTCTGAATTTGTTTTTATTTTTACTGCATCAATAAAACTGGTCCTGGTAACTGATTTCACATATATAATCGTGTTCACTTTGCATATGTATTTTGGAATTTATTTTATTGTATTAATATTGATATCACACATATATGATCAAGAATTTTTTTCTTGGCAAAAGTGATCAGATAACTTTTTGATAATATATATTGATAATAATTACAAGATAACTGATTAATATATGTAATTTGTTTTTTGCATCCTTACAGAGATTTGTGAAACGTATTTTTCATATGGTGTTAATCATTATTTTAAATAAATCTATATCTTATAAAATTTATTATTATACATGTAATTCAAAATTGATTTATTAAAACAAGAGAATATCAAACTTATGACTAAAATCTTAAAATTGGAACAGATTGCAAAAGAAAAAAATAAGCTTGAGGTTAGAATTGTGAAATTAGAACAAACTACAAAGTTAAGTTAAACAAAAAATGCCAAACTCAAAAAATAAAATTACAAAATTAAAACAAACTGTTAAGAATATTGAAAAGTAAAATCAAATAGTTACTAATGATTTAAAATTTCTAAAATATTCCACTTCATTACCTAACAAGAGTTGCTCAAATGATGAAAATATGCAGATTAAAAATTCTTTAACTCACCACGAAGTGGATCAATCTATGACCAGCACTGACTTAGTAACTTTAAACACTTTAAAACAGGTAGTTAATACAATTTCTGATATATCTAACCTTAATAAAACTTGCTCCGGAAAATTTAAATCATTAGAAAATAAAGAAATTGATATTTTTTTAGATTTGAAAAATAAAAAAAGGGTTAGTAATAAAATAAAACAGAAAAATAAAGAAAAAAAATTTCAGAACTTATCTCTAATAGAATCAAAAAAAATCATAAATAAACCATCTATTAATTTTGATTCTACAGATCCATTCAAATATAATGATGATTTTTTTCAACTTGATAAAAACATCAAGAATTATATAAAAGTGTTCTAGTATGCAATAAGTACGAAAAGTATTTATTGCGTTCAATATATGCCATTTTATTGCGTATTACGAACGTTACGTTTTAGAACGATCTGTTCTACAACGTTTTACGAACGATAAGTATTAATAACGTTATATAACGGATCGTTCTAGTACGGTTTGCGAACTATCAGTATTAATAACGTTCTAGAATGATCTATTCTAGAACGTATTACGAACGATATATACTAATAACGTTATATAACGTATCGTTATACGAAATATCAGTATTAATAGTTATATAATGGATTGTTCGAGAACGTTATTGATTATAATAGTGTGTATCGTATAAAAGATCAACTCTTATAGTTTGCAATACACTATATTATAGATCATAGATCAATATATAACGATTATATTTATTATTATTTTTTTTTGTTCAGAGCATAACGAAGGATATCATATTTCTTTTTTGTCACATGCAAACGAAAAGATCATATTTATTTATTTTGTCACGACATATAGTAGAAGTTTTCGTAAAATATAATAAATATTTAATACAAAAATAAAATTATTTATTGTAAAAAATTATATATTAAAATTTTTATTTTTCCTTACTATTTTATTAAATTATTAGATGCTTTATCTTATGTATTTAATAATTTAATGATTATTATTTAATGAATACGATGATTAAAAGTAGCAATATATTGTGTATTGTTTTAATGAATACGATGATTAAAAATGGCAATATATTGTGTATTGTGTATTACAGTCAAACTCTCCATGTAAATTGTATGTCCTACCATGGGACCATACCTATAATATGCATTAAGAGGAGTTATGCATTTAGAGGAGATGCATTCAGAGGAGTTTTTTTGTATTTCGAATAAGGCTTTGTTTTATAATTAATACGATGATAATTTAATGATAATTTAATGATAATTTAATGATAATTTAATGATAATTTAATGATAATTTAATGAGTATTATTTAATAATGAATGCGATATTAAAAATAGCGATATATTGTGTATTATCTCGAAATAAGGCATTCTTTTATGATCTATACGATTATAATTTAATGAGTATTATTTAATAATTAATACGTTTATTAAAATAGCGATACATTGCATTATATTTTAAATTATTAAATGTATTATTGTATATCGAAGGTATATTTGTATTGTTTACTATCATTTTAAAAATAATATTTTCAAAAGTTATTTAAGGATGAAGTTTTCTTCCAAGTCTTTCAATTCAAAAAAAATTTATTTCAAGAAAATAACAATATTTTTTCAGAATAAATTATAAATAAACCTAATATTTTATATTATTAAGACAACATGAGTAGAATGCGTAATAGAAGTATATTTGCTTCTGCCATTGCTAGATTACCAGCATTCACTACACCAAGCACATCAATCACATCAAGACGCACAAGACCCGGAACAGAACCAACTGCACCGTTTGTAGTTGAAGAAGAAGAAGAAAGAGAAGCAACTAGAAAAGAAATTAGTAATTAAATATTTATTCATTTTATTTATTGATATATTAATATTATTATTAAAATCAATTTTTACAATTTTAAGATGTTTCAGAAAGTTCTATGAAACGATTAATAGCAAAAATCGATTCACTTGATAAAAAAATGGATACCCTTTTAAAAGAACAAATAGATATTAAAAAGAGGCTCAAAAACATTGAGCTTCTATCTGAAATAAACAATGATCCGAATTTTTCAAAAGTAAGTATTTCAACTAATTTATATGTTATATTTTAACATATTATTAATATTTATGATAATTTTAAATAAGGATGTAATTACCCGAGTCACAACGAATGTTTTTAAAGTAAATATATTTCCTTCTGAGAAGAATTTGAAAGAAGAAACCAAAAGCGTTATCAGGAAAAGCTTTCCAGATATTTANTAATGATAATTTAATGATAGTTTAATGATAATTTAATGATAATTTAATGATAATTTAATGATAATTTAATGATAATTTAATGAGTATTATTTAATAATGAATGCGATATTAAAAATAGCGATATATTGTGTATTATCTCGAAATAAGGCATTCTTTTATGATCTATACGATTATAATTTAATGAGTATTATTTAATAATTAATACGTTTATTAAAATAGCGATACATTGCATTATATTTTAAATTATTAAATGTATTATTGTATATCGAAGGTATATTTGTATTGTTTACTATCATTTTAAAAATAATATTTTCAAAAGTTATTTAAGGATGAAGTTTTCTTCCAAGTCTTTCAATTCAAAAAAAATTTATTTCAAGAAAATAACAATATTTTTTCAGAATAAATTATAAATAAACCTAATATTTTATATTATTAAGACAACATGAGTAGAATGCGTAATAGAAGTATATTTGCTTCTGCCATTGCTAGATTACCAGCATTCACTACACCAAGCACATCAATCACATCAAGACGCACAAGACCCGGAACAGAACCAACTGCACCGTTTGTAGTTGAAGAAGAAGAAGAAAGAGAAGCAACTAGAAAAGAAATTAGTAATTAAATATTTATTCATTTTATTTATTGATATATTAATATTATTATTAAAATCAATTTTTACAATTTTAAGATGTTTCAGAAAGTTCTATGAAACGATTAATAGCAAAAATCGATTCACTTGATAAAAAAATGGATACCCTTTTAAAAGAACAAATAGATATTAAAAAGAGGCTCAAAAACATTGAGCTTCTATCTGAAATAAACAATGATCCGAATTTTTCAAAAGTAAGTATTTCAACTAATTTATATGTTATATTTTAACATATTATTAATATTTATGATAATTTTAAATAAGGATGTAATTACCCGAGTCACAACGAATGTTTTTAAAGTAAATATATTTCCTTCTGAGAAGAATTTGAAAGAAGAAACCAAAAGCGTTATCAGGAAAAGCTTTCCAGATATTTACGAATCAATGAACTCGCAGCACCATTCAAGTTTTTTCAAAAAAATAAAAACTAAAGTAAGAACTATTTATTAAATAAAAAACGGTATATTTTATTTTATTTTATTATATTAAATATTTTTATTAATAGTTGCTAGAAAAACTTCGTGGAATGCGAGGTGGAATCACTTCCCGGGTCAAGTCAGCAATTTTTGAAATCTTTGGAGAATCTCAACTCCCTCACATAGATTTCCAATCCTCCCTGACGGAAATTAATTCTTGGAAGTCAGACCAAAGAGTTAAAGATGCCTACCGCAAGCTATTTGAAGTTTTTTCAGATAATTATACATATATGGAAATTATTTTAGATAGAGTTTGGAGATCTAAAAAAAAAATTTCTAATATGTATATTGCGTAGGGTGTCGCAATAGCTCAACTTTTTTTAAATCCCAAGGTAAAGGGGATTCAAATTTCAAAAAATTTATTAAAAAAACAAATGAAAATAAATTTTGTAAGTGTATTGTTAAAAATCGTAATATTTCGTTATAAATGATTTTTAATATAATTTTATATTTTTTAGCGGAAACTTCAAAATAAACTGCCATTAAAGCCTGGAGATGGAGAGTTAAAAGCAGAACAAACAACCAAAGAGGAATCCGAAGAATGGGAGGAGGAGGAAAGAAGTCCAAAAAGGAGAAGAACCTCTGAAGATCGTGTTCTTTCTCCTCGGCTTGGTTCTCCTCGGCTTGATTCTCCTCGGCTTGGTTCTCCTCGGCTTGCTTCTTCTCGGCTTGTTTCTCCTCGGCTTGTTTCTTCTCGGCCTGTTTCTTCTCGGCCTGTTTCTCCTCGGTTTTTTGAATCTCCTGATACTCCTGATACTTCTGATACTACACGAGAAGAAGGTGATACAACAGGTGGTGATACTAAAGGTGCTGAAATAGTAGGACAATAGTAGAAATAATAAATTTGCGTTATATAACGCTATATAATTTAATTATATTATTTATATTATTTAATATTTTTTATTATAATATCATTGTACAAAAAATATTAATTCTATATTGAAATAAAAAAAATTAATATTTAAGTTCATTTTAATATTATCCCCGTTGACGCGAGAAAATAAACAAATAAATAATATAATTAATAAATAAAAAATAAATTTTAAAATATAATTAAATATTTTTTTTTATAAACTTTGTTAATTATTTCATTTAGTTCTATAACAATATTATTCACGTCTACAAGGATGACATTATAAATTGACGTTCTAGCTGTCTCTTTCGCTCCAGGCGTATATCTATTCATAGAAGGAGCCGCGACGATCCAATAGTTCCATTCGATTGTCGACTAAGAACTCCTTCTATTTGATTTATTATATTGCGATTATACTTGCACGCAAAATTATTTTGGGGCCCCGAAATTGCAATTTTGGGGAAAAAAGTCGAAATAGTTTTTCATAGAAGACGAAATTATTTTACTTAAAATCCAAAATTTTTTGACCACCCAGATTTATTCTNTTTATATTTTTTAGCGGAAACTTCAAAATAAACTGCCATTAAAGCCTGGAGATGGAGAGTTAAAAGCAGAACAAACAACCAAAGAGGAATCCGAAGAATGGGAGGAGGAGGAAAGAAGTCCAAAAAGGAGAAGAACCTCTGAAGATCGTGTTCTTTCTCCTCGGCTTGGTTCTCCTCGGCTTGATTCTCCTCGGCTTGGTTCTCCTCGGCTTGCTTCTTCTCGGCTTGTTTCTCCTCGGCTTGTTTCTTCTCGGCCTGTTTCTTCTCGGCCTGTTTCTCCTCGGTTTTTTGAATCTCCTGATACTCCTGATACTTCTGATACTACACGAGAAGAAGGTGATACAACAGGTGGTGATACTAAAGGTGCTGAAATAGTAGGACAATAGTAGAAATAATAAATTTGCGTTATATAACGCTATATAATTTAATTATATTATTTATATTATTTAATATTTTTTATTATAATATCATTGTACAAAAAATATTAATTCTATATTGAAATAAAAAAAATTAATATTTAAGTTCATTTTAATATTATCCCCGTTGACGCGAGAAAATAAACAAATAAATAATATAATTAATAAATAAAAAATAAATTTTAAAATATAATTAAATATTTTTTTTTTATAAACTTTGTTAATTATTTCATTTAGTTCTATAACAATATTATTCACGTCTACAAGGATGACATTATAAATTGACGTTCTAGCTGTCTCTTTCGCTCCAGGCGTATATCTATTCATAGAAGGAGCCGCGACGATCCAATAGTTCCATTCGATTGTCGACTAAGAACTCCTTCTATTTGATTTATTATACTGCGATCTATAATAATCGATTTTATTATTTATGAAAAAAATAATAATATTTTTGAAAAAAAATAATAATATTTTGTAATATATAAATATATAGATACCTATATTTTTTGTTCTCCAATTTTTACATTCTATTATAAATTTTACACCTTTTTTCATTCCTTTAATATCTATTCCTTTATCACCCGGCCCACTAAAAATATGTTTAATTAATAATGAATATTTGTATCATTGTTATCAAGGATAAGAAGGACGTTCTTTATATGTTATATCAAATACAAAGGCCACGAANTTTTGACCACCCAGATTTATTCTTTGATTAAAGATACACATAACTGGATATTATTTTTACTTCCATATATAGAATAGATTCTGCATAAATCTCAAAAAGTCGAAATATCTCAAAAATCCAAAATCAATTTTGGGAACATGTATAATTGCGATCTATAATAATCGATTTTATTATTTGTGAAAAAAATAATAATATTTTTGAAAAAAAATAATAATATTTTGTAATATATAAATATATAGATACCTATATTTTTTGTTCTCCAATTTTTACATTCTATTATAAATTTTACACCTTTTTTCATTCCTTTAATATCTATTCCTTTATCACCCGGCCCACTAAAAATATGTTTAATTAATAATGAATATTTGTATCATTGTTATCAAGGATAAGAAGGACGTTCTTTATATGTTATATCAAATACAAAGGCCACGAAATGCTTCCTGTTCTTTACCACTATATGTTTGATTCACCATAAAAGACCCACTTTGATTTAACCCCACATACACGTCGAACGGTCTTCACGAATGGAGGGTACTCGTGTGATAGCGTAAATTTCAAACATATAAATAACTCAACAAATATTCAGTGAAAGGATATAACTCACCCTGTTATTTCACATTTAATATTCGCATCTGTTAACAATTTTTCTATTTTCATTTCAAAATTTTTACCTTTTTGTATGGGAGAATTTTCTTCTTGTTGAAATTTAGTCATTTTGTTAAGTTTAGAAAAAAATAATAAAAACAATTATAATAAATGATACTTATTTTAAATCGCGAAGATACAAAATAGGTAATAAGACATGAGAAACAATATTTAGATTGTAGTGTAACAATTAAAAGGTCAATTAAATTCTATTCTTTGGTCAAAATCAATAAATTAAAAAAAGATTGTAGTGTAACAGATTAAATGTAACAATATATAAAATACATTAATAAATTTGCGTTATATAACGCTATATATTATTATAATAACTATTATTTATTATCTATTTATAAAATTTTTTATTATCTATTTATAAAATTTAAAATAAAAATTTATTTACTAAAAATTCGTTATCTATATTAAAACGTGGAATAATATGTATTATATCATTTATTGCTTCTATTTTTATTAAAGTAAAAATATTTGTTTTTTCTAATAATGGGCATTCGTATAAATATGAATTTACCGATGATTTGAAATTATACCACTGCACGAGTGCGAGATGCATTGGTTCTTCATAATTCATTATTATTTCAATTATTAAAAGAACCTATTTATAAAATATTAATAATAATTAAATATTCATCATTATTTCACAAGATATTAATTTTGATCTTTACCTGAGCAAAGCATACACCATTATCTGATGTGTATTCAAAGATTTCATCTGGATTCATTTCAACTGCAATATTACTGAATATAGGTCTTTTATGGAATTTATTANCAATTTTGGGAACATGTATAATTGCGATCTATAATAATCGATTTTATTATTTGTGAAAAAAATAATAATATTTTTGAAAAAAAATAATAATATTTTGTAATATATAAATATATAGATACCTATATTTTTTGTTCTCCAATTTTTACATTCTATTATAAATTTTACACCTTTTTTCATTCCTTTAATATCTATTCCTTTATCACCCGGCCCACTAAAAATATGTTTAATTAATAATGAATATTTGTATCATTGTTATCAAGGATAAGAAGGACGTTCTTTATATGTTATATCAAATACAAAGGCCACGAAATGCTTCCTGTTCTTTACCACTATATGTTTGATTCACCATAAAAGACCCACTTTGATTTAACCCCACATACACGTCGAACGGTCTTCACGAATGGAGGGTACTCGTGTGATAGCGTAAATTTCAAACATATAAATAACTCAACAAATATTCAGTGAAAGGATATAACTCACCCTGTTATTTCACATTTAATATTCGCATCTGTTAACAATTTTTCTATTTTCATTTCAAAATTTTTACCTTTTTGTATGGGAGAATTTTCTTCTTGTTGAAATTTAGTCATTTTGTTAAGTTTAGAAAAAAATAATAAAAACAATTATAATAAATGATACTTATTTTAAATCGCGAAGATACAAAATAGGTAATAAGACATGAGAAACAATATTTAGATTGTAGTGTAACAATTAAAAGGTCAATTAAATTCTATTCTTTGGTCAAAATCAANATATCATTTATTGCTTCTATTTTTATTAAAGTAAAAATATTTGTTTTTTCTAATAATGGGCATTCGTATAAATATGAATTTACCGATGATTTGAAATTATACCACTGCACGAGTGCGAGATGCATTGGTTCTTCATAATTCATTATTATTTCAATTATTAAAAGAACCTATTTATAAAATATTAATAATAATTAAATATTCATCATTATTTCACAAGATATTAATTTTGATCTTTACCTGAGCAAAGCATACACCATTATCTGATGTGTATTCAAAGATTTCATCTGGATTCATTTCAACTGCAATATTACTGAATATAGGTCTTTTATGGAATTTATTATTTGCACGCATTTTTGCACCATATTTTAACGTCACACCACTATATATGCGAAATTTTATATTAATTTCTTCATGTTCAGATAGTTTTTGATCATAGAAATCTAGATATGCATCTAAACACTCCAAGAATTTTTTGAAGCCAAGTTTTATTTCTTTTTCGAGGTCAGGGTCATTCATTCTTGTTTGGATATAAATTTCAGCATTTTGTATACAAAATTCATATAATTTTTTTGAATATTTTAATGCTATTGGGGTTTTTGGTATTTCTTTTGAGGAACTTTCTGTTATAATTGCTTTGCGACGAATCTAAAGAAAAATGTGTTAATATAAATTTAATAACATTATATAACGATTTTTACCAAAAAAGAATACTTACAATTTTCATTATTTGTTTTTCAATTTTTTTTTTATTTGTTAATTTATAAGGCTTTTTGACATAATCTTTATGGAGGCTTTCATATGTTTCTGTTGTATACCCATTAATGGCACCAAATTCACAAATTGAAGAGCAAATATGGAACACCCACGAATGTAATTTGAGAAATTGAAGCTTAGATGATGAATATTCTTCAAATAGTTCAATAAAAAGTTTTGCCCATTCATTTATCGATTTCTGAAATTAATTAGAGAAAATTTTAATATGCAACAAATTAAAATATTGTATAAAGATATATATTGTTACCTGCAGACAAGTAATATCAGATTCTTCATAATTTTCTTTTCTTGATAATAAATACATTTTATTCCATTTTAAATATATTTCAGTAATTTTGTTATTTTTAATAAAATTTGGTCTTTTGGAATCTTGATAGAGATTATCTACAATAAAAATCATTATTTTCATAAGGCTTCGGTATTCCGAAGCGGTTAGTAAGGTAAGATGTAAAAAACTGTTAGAAAACGATTTAAGATCTTGATAGTGGGAAATTAATTTAACGCGATTATTCATTTTATCGATAAAGGATTTTCCACATTGTTCGAGAATTAAAGCTTTAGTAAAGCTTAATTGATAATGAAACAGACCGAGATCAAGGTGGTGCATTCTATTGGGTACTGTGGCAGCGTATATATTGACATCCCTATTAAATTTTGAATTTTATTAATACTTTTATTATTTAAAATTAAAAATTTCATACTTACGGGACATTCCAAAAAAAATTTCAAACTTTTTCAATGCTAACGTTTTTTTCTGTATTATTTTTATAATGTAATTTCATATTTTTATGAGATCTTGGTTCTATTTGATTGCTATTTAAGTTTATATTTGATAAATTTTCTTTAGAAACAAAACAAAAATGACAGGGGTGATTTGATTGTGTTGATTTATATGTTAATGAAAATGTGCATGCTTCGGGCCAGTCAGAAATAATCATAGAAATTCTAGGGATACACCACAATATTCTATTATTTAACTCTAATTCTATACCATTATTTTCGTTATATAATGGAGACAACAAAAATTTGAGAGATTTATGAAAAGTTCTGCAAACTATATTTTTATGTTCTTCAGATTTTTTTTGAGTATCATTTTTTGCTTTTATAATAGGAAGATATGCTAATAATTGTTTTACATCTAGTTTATTTCTACGCCAGGTTATGATCAGTGTTGTCAAATTTGCATGTCCCTAGCTTTTTCGACTGTCCCTATGTCCCATGTCCCAATGTCCCTACCTTTAAATAGTTTATAAATAAATACTAAAACTTTATAGATATGTATAAAAATTAATTTTAAACAACTTTAATTAATAGGTCAAAGTAAATTTTTATAATAAAATTTTGTATTATTTATATTTTTAAAAAAATAATTTTTGTCCCAACATTGTCCCGTGGTGTCCCTTGACAACACTGGTTATGATATTGCCCAGAGTTATAAAAATGGAGTGCAAGGTATTTTTTCCGAGAGTGTCGGTCGTTGAAGCGTCGGAATATAATATGATTGATAATAGATGTGAACCAAGTGGTATGGTTTTTTCTGTTTTTGCCCACCAATTGGCGGTATATTGCTCGCTGTAATTCTATTATTATTTGACCATAAAACGGTATATAGTGTTAAAAAATAATAATTTATAATATTATATTGTTAAAATTAATTACCTGATTATTTTTAAAATTAAACGTAATATTATTATGTATATCTAAGGTACGGAATGGGCCGGGTTGGGCCGGGCTTACCTAAATTAAAACCAAGCCCAAATAATATTTTTAGGTCCGATCTGGGCCCAAGCCCAATAGAAAGCCCAGAGAATAAGTTGGGCCGGGTTTTATTTTAAAACTTGGCCCGGCCCATACAGCCCACTAATTTATATGAAATGTAGCCGATTTGATTATCGCACATGTTTAATATGTATTATATATGTTACGTTTTGCATTTAATGCATATTTATATTAAAAATACTAAAAATAACGTATATTTTATCATTATTATTTTTTGTTGATAATAAAATCTTTCTATTTTTAAATTTTAACCGCGTATTTTATTATTATTATTATTTTATTTGATAATAAAATCATTCAATATATTAATTATTAAGTATTATTATTATTATTTAATTATTATTATTATTATTATTTAATTATTATTATCATTATTATTTAATTATTATTATCATTATTATTTAATTATTATTATCATTATTATTTAATTATTATTATTATTATTATT
>PQFF01000007.1:0-13519 GCA_003547095.1 Diversispora epigaea | reverse complement strand
GGCCCTTAACTTTATAAACTCTTTTGAACTTTGCAATTACCTCCTCTTGTTACCTAGATCGTTAGAATGTTGTTGCGCCACCTAAAACACTTTAAAATATACTTGAATTCTTTAAAAATTCAATAAATTTCAAAAATTATGCTATTACATAGAAAAATAAATCAATTTTATTTTTTGAAATTAATACCAACCCAACAACTATAAATGCCATTTCATTTCGGATTAGCATTTCAAAGTTTCTTCTACAGCCGATTTAGTAATCCAAGCCCAAAAAGTGACAAAAGTATTAGTAATAGTACTTAAAAATTAGTGAAAACTCATAGAATAAACGAAATACTACCTACTCTTAACTTTATAAACTCTTTTTAACTTTGTAATTATCTCCTCTTATTATCTAGATCTTTAAAACATTGTTGCGCTACCTGAAGCACTTTAAAATATATTTGAATTCCATAAAAATTCAATAAATTTCAAAAATTATGTTATTACGAACTTTTTATTAGAAAAATAAATAATTTTATTTTTTGAAATTAATGCTAACCCAACTGTAAATGCCAACGGCCGCTAATATAAAGTCTGAAAAAATGAACGGTTTGTTTATAATAAAGTTGAGATTCAAGAACATGTGATTTCATATTACAAATTTGTAACATTATATTTTAATTTGAAAATTCGTAAGACATAATTAAATATATCACAAAAAACGGATTCAAAAATTTTAATATATGGATCTGCGTCAATTTCACCATATTTAGGGTAACCTGTTTAGATGTGATTCATCAATTAAATTAAAAATATTTGTTTTTTCTAATAATGGGCATTCGTATAAATATGGATTTACCGATGATTTGAAATCATACCACTGCACGAGTGCGAGATGCATTGGTTCTTCATAATTCATTATTATTTCAGTTATTAAAAGAACCTATTTATAAAATATTAATAATAATTAAATATTCATCATTATTTCACAAGATATTAATTTTGATCTTTACCTGAGCAAAGCATACACCATTATCTGATGTGTATTCAAAGATTTCATCTGGATTCATTTCAACTGCAATATTACTGAATATAGGTCTTTTATGGAATTTATTGTTTGCACGCATTTTTGCACCATATTTTAACGTCACACCACTATATATGCGAAATTTTATATCAATTTCTTCATGTTCAGATAGTTTTTGATTATAGAAATCTAGATATGCATCTAAACACTCCAAGAATTTTTCGAAGCCAAGTTTCATTTCTTTTTCGAGATCAGGGTCATTCATTCTTGTTTGGATATAAATTTCAACATTTTGTATACAAAATTCATATAATTTTTTTGAATATTTTAATGCTATTGGGGTTTTTGGTATTTCTTTTGAGGAACTTTCAGTTATAATGGCTTTGCGACGAATCTAAAGAAAAATGTGTTAATATAAATTTAATAACGTTATATAACGATTTTTACCAAAAAAGAATACTTACAATTTTCATTATTTGTTTTTCAATTTCTTTTTTATTTGTTAATTTATAAGACATAATCTTTATGGAGGCTTTCATATGTTTCTGTTGTATACCCATTAATGGCACCAAATTCACAAATTGAAGAGCAAATATGGAACATCCACGAATGTAATTTGGGAAATTGAAGCTTAGATAATGAATATTTTTCAAATAGTTCAATAAAAAGTTTTGCCCATTCATTTATCGATTCCTGAAATTAATTAGAGAAAATTTTAATAAAAATTGTTATGCAACGAATTAAAATATTGTATAAAGATATATATTGTTACCTGCAGACGAGTAATATCAGATCCTTCATAATTTTCTTTTCTTGATAATAAATACATTTTATTCCATTTTAAATATATTTCAGTAATTTTGTTATTTTTAATAAAATTTGGTCTTTTGGAATCTTGATAGAGATTGTCTACAATAAAAATCATTATTTTCATAAGGCTTCGGTATTCCGAAGCGGTTAGTAAGGTAAGATGTAAAAAACCATTAGAAAACGATTTAAGATCTTGATAGTGGGGAATTAATTTAACGCGATTATTCATTTTATCGATAAAGGATTTTCCACATTATTCGAGAATTAAAGCTTTAGTAAAGCTTAATTGATAATGAAACAGGCTGAGATCAAGGTGGTGCATTCTATCGGGTACTGTGGCAGCGTATATGTTGATATTCCTATTAAATTTTGAATTTTATTAATACTTTTATTATTTAAAATTAAAAATTTCATACTTACGGGACATTCCAAAAAAAATTTCGAACTTTTTCAATGCTAACGTTTTTTTCCGTATTATTTTTATAATGTAATTTCATATTTTTATGAGATCTTGGTTCTATTTGATTGCTATTTAAGTTTATATTTGATAAATTTTCTTTAGAAACAAGACAAAAATGACAGGGGTGATTTGATTGTGTTGATTTATATGTTAATGAAAATGTGCATACTTCAGGCCAGTCAGAAATAATTATAAAAATTCTAGGGATACACCACAATATTCTATTATTTAACTCTAATTCTATACCATTATTTTCGTTATATAACGGAGATAACAAAAATTTGAGAGATTTATGAAAAGTTCTGCGAACTATATTTTTATGTTCTTCAGATTTTTTTTGAGTATTATCTTTTGCTTTTATAATAGGAAGATATGCTAATAATTGTTTTACATCTGGTTTATTTCTACGTCAGGTTATGATATTGTCCAGAGTTATAAAAATGGGGTGCAAGGTATTTTTTCCGAGAGTGTCGGTCGTTGAAGCGTCAGAATATAATATGATTGATAATAGATGTGAACCAAGTGGTATGGTTTTTTCTGTTTTTACCCACCAATTGGCGGTATATTGCTTGTTGTAATTTCTATTATTATTTGACTATAAAACGGTATATAGTGTTAAAAAATAATAATTTATAATATTATATTGTTAAAATTAATTACCTGATCATTTTTAAAATTAAACGTAATATTATTATGTATATCATTTATTGATAAAATATTTTTAATACAATTTATTATAGGCCGATAATATATGATATAATCTTTGTTATTATATTTTAAAATTATTTTTTCTTTGTTTAATAAGTTAATTAATTTCATCCTATCCATTAGTTTTCTTCCTTGTTCTATGTTTTTGGGAAGAGGTGATGTCGGTAGGTTTGAATGTTTATTAAAAAAACGTATTATTGCGTTTCCGGCTTTATTATTTAGGTTATGTTAGATAATTAATGTCATTAAATCAGAATAGGTATTGTTTGGAAATTTTGGTATGGTTTCAGTTTCTTCGGATTCTTCAGATTCGTCGGATTCATTATCAGTTTTATCTGATTCGAATTCGGTTTTATTAGATTCAGATTCAGTTTCATCAGATTCAGATTCAGTTTCATCAGATTCGAATTTAGATTCTTCAGTTTCAAATTCAGGTTCTCTGGATGCGGATTCTTCATATTGTATAGATGCGTGTTCCTCGAATGTTAGACTATCAATATTTTGTGGACGTTCATCTATTTCAACTTTATAATTTATATTGGTTACATATATTTGATAATAATCGAAAGATTATAATAAGAAATTTTCACANGTAAAGCTTAATTGATAATGAAACAGGCCGAGATCAAGGTGGTGCATTCTATCGGGTACTGTGGCAGCGTATATGTTGATATTCCTATTAAATTTTGAATTTTATTAATACTTTTATTATTTAAAATTAAAAATTTCATACTTACGGGACATTCCAAAAAAAATTTCGAACTTTTTCAATGCTAACGTTTTTTTCCGTATTATTTTTATAATGTAATTTCATATTTTTATGAGATCTTGGTTCTATTTGATTGCTATTTAAGTTTATATTTGATAAATTTTCTTTAGAAACAAGACAAAAATGACAGGGGTGATTTGATTGTGTTGATTTATATGTTAATGAAAATGTGCATACTTCAGGCCAGTCAGAAATAATTATAAAAATTCTAGGGATACACCACAATATTCTATTATTTAACTCTAATTCTATACCATTATTTTCGTTATATAACGGAGATAACAAAAATTTGAGAGATTTATGAAAAGTTCTGCGAACTATATTTTTATGTTCTTCAGATTTTTTTTGAGTATTATCTTTTGCTTTTATAATAGGAAGATATGCTAATAATTGTTTTACATCTGGTTTATTTCTACGTCAGGTTATGATATTGTCCAGAGTTATAAAAATGGGGTGCAAGGTATTTTTTCCGAGAGTGTCGGTCGTTGAAGCGTCAGAATATAATATGATTGATAATAGATGTGAACCAAGTGGTATGGTTTTTTCTGTTTTTACCCACCAATTGGCGGTATATTGCTTGTTGTAATTTCTATTATTATTTGACTATAAAACGGTATATAGTGTTAAAAAATAATAATTTATAATATTATATTGTTAAAATTAATTACCTGATCATTTTTAAAATTAAACGTAATATTATTATGTATATCATTTATTGATAAAATATTTTTAATACAATTTATTATAGGCCGATAATATATGATATAATCTTTGTTATTATATTTTAAAATTATTTTTTCTTTGTTTAATAAGTTAATTAATTTCATCCTATCCATTAGTTTTCTTCCTTGTTCTATGTTTTTGGGAAGAGGTGATGTCGGTAGGTTTGAATGTTTATTAAAAAAACGTATTATTGCGTTTCCGGCTTTATTATTTAGGTTATGTTAGATAATTAATGTCATTAAATCAGAATAGGTATTGTTTGGAAATTTTGGTATGGTTTCAGTTTCTTCGGATTCTTCAGATTCGTCGGATTCATTATCAGTTTTATCTGATTCGAATTCGGTTTTATTAGATTCAGATTCAGTTTCATCAGATTCAGATTCAGTTTCATCAGATTCGAATTTAGATTCTTCAGTTTCAAATTCAGGTTCTCTGGATGCGGATTCTTCATATTGTATAGATGCGTGTTCCTCGAATGTTAGACTATCAATATTTTGTGGACGTTCATCTATTTCAACTTTATAATTTATATTGGTTACATATATTTGATAATAATCGAAAGATTATAATAAGAAATTTTCACACTTTGTATAATGTCATTGATTCTGTTGCTTCTTGGACTAGACCTAGATTCATCATCCGATATATAAATTATTTTATTATTTCGATTATCTTTGCTATTATCCTATATAAATAAAGTATTATTAAAAATTAATAATATTATATAACAAATTTTATAATATTTCATTAATATTAATTACTTCTTGCTCAGATATAATGATATCGAATTCATTTTGAATAAAAATTTTTTCAGAACTACTTGAAACATAATTTTCAGAACATCTTTTAACATGCTGACTGTAAGCAGAACGGTTTGAAAGAACACGATTACAAAAAGGACATGCAAAAACCATTATTATCGTTAAATGAATAATTAATAGGAATGGTTAATAAAATGATTCATTTAAATACTTTAATACTTGTGAATTTCTAAATTTGAAAATTTATTACTTGTTTATTACTGATTTAAAACGTAATACAACGTTATTATAATTCTATACTACAAAATTATCTATATTAAATACATATTTAATCAGAATTCTTCAAGAACTTCATAAAATTTATAAATCATAAAAAATATTTGTAATATATTTTAATTATTGTAAAAAAGAAGTTTATTTGAAAATAATATAATACTTTCTCAAACAAAGGAAGAAAATGTCGTGAAACACGTAATATAGAAGGAATTTGTCGGATTCGTAGTCATAAGATATTTTAAAAATGATACTCCTCATTACATTAAAGAAAGAAAATACATATGTAATATTATATAGAAGGAATTTGATGAGGATAGATAAACAAATCTGTGAGAAAATTAGATATTAGATTAAAAATAAAATATTCCGTTATACACCATTATTAAAAAACTGGTTATACTGTTTATGCATGATCAGGAATAATCTGCGTTATCGATTATCAAATGGTAAAATACTATTTAAACCCTTACCCCATAAAGATTGTTTATTTACCACAAAAAATGAAGGGATAACTTTAAGAGAAAAATTTCGAAACGAAAGTTTCGAAATTTTTTTTAAATTATACACGCAAATAATTAATTTTTTTTTGTTTCACTTTACAATATGATGCTAAGTAATTATAAAAATCCTTTATTTACATTATTTATATTAAATATAATAAACAATATATTAATATTTTCAACTGAACTTTTCAAACAAAAACGTTATATAACGTAATACTAACGTTATATTCTAATATTTTTAAGTCAACCTAACAAAGTCCTTTTCAGAAAATACCTTTTTTTTTACTTTTCAACAAAATTTTTTTTCAATTTCAACTAACTATACTTAAGAGTCAAGATAGTCTGCTACAAATATCGCATGAGAAAAAAGAATGGTAAATATAAATATTTAATTTATTTGTTAAAGAAGTAGAGATAAATCTATATAAAGAGTATTATTTGAGATAAAATAATGTCAAAATATTATTTAAAGAAGAGAAATTATAATAATATATATATAACGAAACATTTCGTTATATATTGAAATATGTAATAAATAAAAATATATTTTATTACTATATTATACAAAGCCACGTAATACAAAAAAACCCCAAAAAAACAATAACAATGACAATGAAGAAGCACCAGAAGCAACGGTGACATCATCATCAACGCCAGTTTCAACTACAAAATCTGCTTCGGTATCCGCTCTCTTATCAAAATCAACATCAAGATCTATAGCAACAACAAAATCAACTTCAACTTCAAAATTGAAATCAAACTCAACCTCAACAAAATCAACTTGTTCCGCTNTGATACTCCTCATTACATTAAAGGAAGGAAATACATATGTAATATTATATAGAAGGAATTTGATGAGGATAGATAAACAAATCTGTGAGAAAATTAGATATTAGATTAAAAATAAAATATTCCGTTATACACCATTATTAAAAAACTGGTTATACTGTTTATGCATGATCAGGAATAATCTGCGTTATCGATTATCAAATGGTAAAATACTATTTAAACCCTTACCCCATAAAGATTGTTTATTTACCACAAAAAATGAAGGGATAACTTTAAGAGAAAAATTTCGAAACGAAAGTTTCGAAATTTTTTTTAAATTATACACGCAAATAATTAATTTTTTTTTGTTTCACTTTACAATATGATGCTAAGTAATTATAAAAATCCTTTATTTACATTATTTATATTAAATATAATAAACAATATATTAATATTTTCAACTGAACTTTTCAAACAAAAACGTTATATAACGTAATACTAACGTTATATTCTAATATTTTTAAGTCAACCTAACAAAGTCCTTTTCAGAAAATACCTTTTTTTTTACTTTTCAACAAAATTTTTTTTCAATTTCAACTAACTATACTTAAGAGTCAAGATAGTCTGCTACAAATATCGCATGAGAAAAAAGAATGGTAAATATAAATATTTAATTTATTTGTTAAAGAAGTAGAGATAAATCTATATAAAGAGTATTATTTGAGATAAAATAATGTCAAAATATTATTTAAAGAAGAGAAATTATAATAATATATATATAACGAAACATTTCGTTATATATTGAAATATGTAATAAATAAAAATATATTTTATTACTATATTATACAAAGCCACGTAATACAAAAAAACCCCAAAAAAACAATAACAATGACAATGAAGAAGCACCAGAAGCAACGGTGACATCATCATCAACGCCAGTTTCAACTACAAAATCTGCTTCGGTATCCGCTCTCTTATCAAAATCAACATCAAGATCTATAGCAACAACAAAATCAACTTCAACTTCAAAATTGAAATCAAACTCAACCTCAACAAAATCAACTTGTTCCGCTTCAACTCTTACTGCGTTAACTCCTATTGCATCAACTCAATCCGCATCTTCTCTAATCCCCACAAGAAGATTCCAAGAATCATTTCCATTGGATGTTGAAGCAAACAAAAAAAAGAAAACCAATAAATTTGAAGGTAATAAACGTTATATATCGGTTTAAAAGATAATTAAATATATTATAATATAATTAATGTTGAATTTCTTTAATTTAGACGAAAAAACAAATCAAAAAATAATGAATACACTATTGGAAATAAAAAAAGACATTACTGGAATAAAAAAAGAAATCTCTGAAATACACAAAAGTGTAGATAATTCCAAAGAAAAAAATAAGGAAGTGGAAGAATCATATTTAAATGTAAGAATAATGTTATACTTTATTTTTCTTTATGTATATAAATAAAAATTAATTTTAAATATTTTTACAGAAAATAGCCCAAACTGTATCGAAACCTTTTATTGAAACAGATATGTATCTGGATATTGAAAAACTAAAAGAAGAAACAAAGAACTACTTAAATTCAAACGATCCCGAATTTCTTGCAAAATGTTCAGAGAAAAAATGGAATCATTTGTTTGAAAAAAAAATTCATGGAAAGGTAAATAATTTAATTAATAATTTATCGTATATCAAATGACATTTAGTGAAATATGACGTTAGATAACATTTTATAATATAGATGCTATTGAAACTTCGATCAATGAGAGGTAATATGGTTGCTAAAATTAAATCGGCAATATTTTCTACCTTTGGTGAAGATTCGTTACCAAATATTAATAACAACACTACGTAAAAAGATATAATGGATTGGAAGGAAAAAAAAGAAGTTAGAAAAGCATTTGAAAAATTACATAAAAAAATAAATAATGACAACGACGAAGAAACACCAACATGGTGTAATAAAATATTACTGAAAGCATTTTCAAATCCTGATAAGGTAGGAAAACCTCTCCTCGCGTTCGCCGTAGGAGTAATTGAAATAATTCTTGATTCTGATAATGGAGGTATAAAAGTAAAAGACGAAATAATGAAATCAAAAATAAAAAAAAATATAGTAAGTTTAATTTAAATATTATTAATTTATTGAAGACTCCGGAAAAAATAAAAAAAAAAGGGTTAAATATCATTATAATTTAGGATAAAATCGAAAATGGAAATATCTATATTTCATCATCATCCTCGGAATCATCCTCAGAATCAGAAAAGGATAACAATGACAATACGAATGAAGACAATGAAGATGTTGGCGTAATTTATATTGACTCTAATGAAGAAAACGATATAAATTTATTTCAAATGAATGATGAAAGCGAAATGGAATAAAAAAAATTAAGTATGTTTATTACTTTAATATTTTAAAAAATTTGTAATAAATTAATATTTATTAATATATTTCTTTATTATACATGTAATAAAATAATATGTAATTATAATAAATGTAATATAATAATTAATAAAAGAAAATAATAAAGATTGAAAATCAAATTTTAAATTCAAAAAAATGTAATATTTTGAAAAAATAAAAATAAATTAAATATAAAAAACGTTATTTAACGCTAAACGCTATTAAATGATTATATATCGCCGTTTTATAGTGTAAAATGAACATTTCGTACTTTTAACATTATTAAACGCTTCTGACTAACGATATACGAACGCCGATATACAACGTTATTAATACAAAACATTCGTAATACGTTATAAAACGGTGATATATAACTAGACATTGGAACCTCCAAAAAAATCCTTAACCGGTTAATTGACTATTTATTTTTTAATTAACCAATTATAATCGGTTAATTTAATTATTTTAATCGGTTAATTTATAGGTTAACTGGTTAAAAAATTAACTGGTTAATAGTCGATTAATTATATTAAATTTGTAAAAATGATTTATTTTATTATTTTTATTATTAAAAAAATTAGATTTATTACAAATTTGTTATTTTGCATTATTTATAATCAAATATATCAATATAATTTTCATTTTTTTTTAAAAAAAAGCATTTCTCCTACAGTGCGGAACCTTTATAACCGGTCAAAAATTTTGCTATTTTTAAATGTATGTTACACCTGCCAAAAGAAGTAAATAAAAATTTTAACCGTTAATTTCGATAGATCATATCAAAAGCTACAGAAATTATCGGTTTTGATCAAAAAATTTTAAGATTTGCCGGTGTTACATAGATTTGAAATTTGCACGTTTTACTATAAAAAATAAAAATTGCAAATAATAAATTTTGTATGACTTTCTAAAAATATTATCATTTTGTAGTGTTTATGTTGCCCAATCATTTTAGCTTAGAAATGCATGTATAGATTATTATAAAAATTTTAAGTTGCATTATGTCTTCGCGCAAAAAATTAGCTGCAAAAAAGAGAGCAAAAAATCAAATTCGCAATGTAAATACAGGTCAATTTATAGAGCAATATTCAACAAGTGATGATGAATATACATTATCAAGTGATGGTTATTCAACAGATAGTTCATATGAAAGTTATTATGCCCAAAGAATATTAAAACTTGGGGATATAGTTTTTAATTTAACAGAGATTGATGAAAAAAAGAAAGCACCATATGTTGGAAATTCTACTGCAACGTATTATCGAAAATATGGACTATCTGATACATTTACAAAAGCAGTTAAAGGTTCATTATCAATTAACCAATATTTTACAGCAAATATTACCAATAATTCACAAGAAGTTTCAATTAATGAAATAGAAACTAATACAGAATCAACAAATGATATATTGCAAGTGAAAAATTCTGAAAGTTTGCAAGAAGGAATAATGGATATTGATACTGAAGATATTTTACAATTAGAAGATTCTGAAAGTTCACAAGAAGAAGAAACAGATATTAATGATAATGATATTGAAAATATTTTTTCACAAAAAATAAAAGATTTAGAATTAATTCTTCAAGATAAAAACAAGTTTATTGTATATGAATATTTAAAGTATCGTTCAATTTATGAATTTTTAATTAATTGGAAAAAAAAATATATGTCTCGTGATGATGCTGCATTTAATGCTGCACAAAAAGTTTTTGATAAAGGGGTATATTGCGCAAGAACAATCAAAAAATGGACTAAATACTGGCTTGAAAATAAAACAATACCAATATCAATACAAGGTTGCCATCAAAAAACAAAATCATTCATTGATGATGAAGATATTATTAATGACAGTCTTACTTTTATTCGACAAAACAGTGGAANATTGGAACAATTTATGCCAACATTTATTGGAAATGAAATGACACAACTTAATCCAGAAATTCCTTCAAATCAAAAATTACATATATTTATCACACATGATTATACATGTTCCCAAAATTGATTTTGGATTTTTGAGGTATTTCGACTTTTTGAGATTTATGCAGAATCTATTCTATATATGGAAGTAAAAAAAGTACCCAGTTATGTGTATCTTCAATCAAAGAATAAATCTGGATGGTCAAAAAATTTCGGGTTTTAAGTAAAATAATTTCGTCTTTTATGAAAAACTATTTCGACTTTTTTCCCCGAAATTGCTATTTCGGAGCCCCAAAATAATTTTGCGTGCAAGTATACACATGATGAATGTTTATTTTATGCAAATGATGATCGTCCGATAGTATGGGCACCAATTGGAGAACCTCCATTAAGAAAAAAAGGTCATAGCAAATCAATTATGGTTAGTGATTTTTTACTTGAAACAATTGGCAGATTAAAATTAACTCCTGAGCAATCCTTATTAAATCCAAATATACCAGTTGAAGCACGTAAATTTTTAAAACCTGGAAAAAATGAAGAAGGTTGGTGGACAGCAGAACATTTGATTGATCAAGTTATCAATTATGCAATTCCTATTTTTGAAACTATTTATCCAAATGCAACTGCTGTAATGGTATTTGATAATAGTACCAATCATGGTGCAATGCCAGAAGATGGTTAAATGCTACAAAAATGAATGTTAATCCTGCAGGAAAACAGCCACAAATGCATTCAACATTTTTTGGAACAGATAATATATCACAATCAATGGTTTTTCCATCAGATCATCCACAATATCCAAATAAAGCTAAAGGTATGCGACAAATTCTAATAGAAAGAGGATTATGGAAAGAAGGATTAAAAGTAGTGTTAGGAATCGTGTATATATTTGTACTCGATTATTCGTTACGATTATACATGTCGTCAAAACTATTGAATTGAGTCAGACGCAATTAAAATTGAGAAAAATTGGAGTTGAGTCAAGGCAAATTTTGATTTTTATTAGTGATTGACGCAATTAGTTGAGTCAGACGCAATTAAAATTGAGAAAAATTGGAGTTGAGTCAAGGCAAATTTTGATTTTTATTAGTGATTGACGCAATTAGTTGAGTCAGACGCAATTAAAAATTGAAATTTTCAAAGTTGAGTCAAGACCAAATTAGTTTTGACGACATGTATAGTCACGATTATTCGCCGATTATTCACGATTATTCGGTGATTATTCGGTGATTATTCGTCTCAACGATTATTCAACGATTATTCGGCGATTATTCGACGATTATTCAACGATTATTCGGCGATTATTTGACGATTATTCGGCGATTATTCGGCGATTATTCTTCTCGACGATTATTCGACGATTATTCGGCGATTATTCGCGATTATTCGACGATTATTCGGCAATTATTTGGCGATTTTTCACAGATATTTTTTTAAAAACTTGAATAACTTCGCGAATATCAATGCTACAAGGATGAAACATATACCATTTTGTAGCTAAAAACAAGACCGTTCTTTCTGTCTTAGAAATATCTTAGTAGAAAATTGCTCTGTGCTTCAATAATCGCGAGCGAAGTCAAAAAAACAGAAAGAAATAAGTACAGGTGGTAAAAATTTGTGCAAATTTTTGCCTCTAAAAATTTTCTGATGCTAATACCATCAAAATCACTACTAAGTAAATATAAAAATATAAGTAAATGTTTATTTCTTTTAAATAAAATATTTATTTAATACTCAATTTTGATATTAATTAATAAATAACAAAGTTTATAAAATTTCAATATTTAAATTGATTTATTAATATAATTAATATTAAATGGTTTGATATTAAATTAAAATTAACATTTAGAATTAATAAATTAATATTAGAAATTATAAAAGTTATATTAAAAATTAAAAATTATTAAGGAAACATTTCTACATATATATTATTTCGTTTAATAAAAAGAATTTGATTGACTAAATGTGGATTTAACCTATTTCTAAGAGAAGTTACATGAATTCCAGCATCTGAAAATAATCTTTCAGATGGTACAGATGTTGCAGGAATTGATAAATATTTTTGTGCCAATTTTGATAAATTGGGATATGAATTACATCAGGAAATTTTAATAGGCGAAAATTTGCGCAAATTTTCACTTCGAAAATTTCCGCAAATTTTCGACACCTTCGGAGGTTTGCGCAAAAAAATTTCGCAACATTTCGCAATATTTCGCAATATTTTCGCAATATTCGCAAAAATTTCCGCAATATTTCGCAAAAATTTCCGCAATATTTCGCGATATTTCGCAAAATTTCCGTAACGTTTTCGTAAAAATTTCCGTAACGTTTCGCTAAATTTATAAAATTTGCATTTATATACAGGCAAATTTTTTACATTTTATAATTTATTAATAATT
>PQFF01000085.1:421925-454041 GCA_003547095.1 Diversispora epigaea | reverse complement strand
ATTATAATTATAATATAATAATTATAATATTATAATTATAATAAAAATATTATTTTTTTTTTTTTGTTTCAGTGAGGCCTTGCCTCAAATTTTATTAATTAGAAAAACAGAAAGTTTCTTATACATAAGATACATAACTTATTCTAATGACTATTAGTTAAAGATGAGACTCAGACTAACCCGAAGGGACATGCCTGCAACCTACCGCCATAATAAAAATATTATAATTATAATAAAAATTATAATTTTTTTATAATTTTATAAGATTATTAACGATAATTTTTTTTTTTGTAGATTCCGATATGAGCGAACCGGTGATAATAATCGAACCTCAGGAGAATTGGACCAACGCGGAGAAGGAAAGAAGGCCACACCACGAAAATAACGAAGAGGGTAGTGAAGAGAGTGGAGAAGACGGTAAGAGAAGAACTGAAATCGTCAAAATCGCCGATGTTACCGAAACTGCTCTAATTACGGTTGCAGAAGGTCATAGACGTCTAAGAGAAGGGACAATTACAGTTCCGAAAGGTTACAGACGTCTAAGAGAAGGGACAGAAGGAAAAAGGGGGTATTAGAAGAGAAGAACTTGAGGAAAGGGGAATAGAAAAAGAAGTGAGAAGTAAAGGAAAGAGTAAAATCGCCGAAATTACAGTTATGGAGGGTCACAGACACTTAGAAGAAGGGAGTATAAGAGAGAAGAGGAGTATAAGAAGAGAAGAAAATGATAAAAGAGAAGAGAATGATAGAAGAGAAGAGAGTAAAGAACTTAAGGAAAGGAGAATAGAAAAAGAAGTGGGGAAAAAAAGAAAAAGAAATATTGTCAAAATTATAGAAACAGATGATGAAGAGGATGAAGAGAAGAATAAAGAAGAGGATGAAGAAGGGAAAAGTGAAGAGAGAATAAATAGTAATAAAAAAAGAGTAGAAAAAAGAAAAAGAGATATTGTCAAAATTATAGAAATAGATGAAGAGGATAAAGAGGAGGATAAAGAAGAGGATAAAGAAGGAGAAAGTGAAGAGAGAATAAATAGTAATAAAAAAAGAGTAGAAAAAGGAAAGGGAAAGGTGGTAGAACATGAAGAAAATGTAGATGTGGAAAATACAGAAGGTTGGATTCTAGAAAATAATTCTAATAATGAAAATGATTTTTTATCTTTTGAAATGAATTTAATGAATTTTCTAAGTGAAGAAGAAATACCTATTGCTTCATCAAGTAAAAATATTATCCAAAGAAAAAAAACCTCAATGAATAGAATAAAAGGCAATACAAATAAGAAAGGAATTCAATCTTTTTTTGAAAAATTAATTAATATAGAAGAATTAAATAATTATGAAATTAATAATGAAGGTGATGAAAGTAATGAAGATAATGAAGGTAATGAAGGTAATAAAGGTGATGAAGGTGATGAAGGTGATGAAGGTGAAATCAGTAACAATAATATTTTAAATAATTCTAGTCGTCTTCAAAATCGTAGAAAAAGAAAAGTATCTGTTTTATTAAAAACCTCTAAAGGAAAAAAATCAAAATCAAAATCAAAAAAATCAAAAACAGTAGCAGCATTGAGATCTAGTTTTGTTTGGGATTTTTTCATAACTGATCATGATACAGAAACAGATGTTGTTTATGCAATCTGTCAAATAAAAGATTGTACACGCAAATATGCTCATCATGGTTCTACAACTAATTATGCAAAACATCTTCGTGATGATCATCATATTACTGAAGCTTCACTATCTTCAAAAACTCCAGAAGAAATCAACAATCTAAAACAACCAAAACAACAATCTATTGTTGAACTTCTATCAAGACCTCTTAGTTTAAGAAATAAAAATTATTAAATCAAGATCTTGTAAAATTTATAGTAGAAACAAGACAACCATTATCTATTGTTGAAAGTGATTGTTTCAAAAATTATTGTAATACACTCAATCCACAATTTTCTATTCCTTGTATTAATACTATCAAAAATTTAATAGATCTTTCATATAATTATATGAAAAGACAACTCAAAGATACAATAATTAATTCTATTGATTATATTCATTTAACCTTTGATCTGTGGTCATCAAAAGCACATGATTCATATTTGGGCATTACTGCTCATTGGATTAACAAAGAATTTGAGATTTGTAACATGGTTTTGAATGTTGGAGAAATACCATATCCACATACTGGTGTTGAAANAAATTTTTGCAGGTGGTGAAAATTTGTGCAAATTTTCGCCTCTAAAAATTTTTTGATGCTAATACTATCAAAATTACTACTAAGTAAATATAAAAATATAAGTAAATGTTTGTTTCTTTTAAATAAAATATTTATTTAACATTTTTTTTTTTTTCCAACGGAGCCATGCAATAGTAAACTTTATTATACAAATTTTAAACTCTTAAACAACGCTATGCTATACAAATTAGATTACTAATTTATTTAACTAGACTAACTTATGAAATAAAGAGAAATGCAAATTGCGCCTACTATTACTATTTAGAAATACACTCAATTAAGATGCATCGCACGGATCGGCCCATCGTTGCCTGAATTGTTAAATTCCTGCAACTGATGTCCATGGCTTCATCCAATACTTAAAGATTAAATTAATCAATAAGGCATTAGATAGAACTTTTATGAAACACCCCACATAAAACCTAACCCAGGAACTGTACCCAATCGATACAGCAAAATTGTTATTTTATATAACTTGTATCCACAATATTTGTTCAATTTCAAATAACCTCAAAAATCCTTAAATCTTTTATGTTCCCCGCAAAATAACCCAAAAAAAGTATCTGAACATAGCTAGTGTTCCCATACCAGGCCTTTTACCCCAGCCCAACCCATCAGGATATCAATACAAGGCAAAAGCTATGTAAAAATACTATATAAAATAAAACTACTAACAACTACCCAACCGACAACTAACCCTCTAACACTTCAACCAACTCAAACCCCACAACAACTAACCCTCCTAGAACCAAACCGCTTTTCAACGCCTACACCTTGGTTCCTCCCTAATTCCCAACACATCGAAACATCAAACTGGAATAAAATCATAAACAACATTCCTCATGACGCAAAATATCTAAACCTGTTAACCGACCAGATTATTAATCCCACAATATACACCGTAAGAGCTGTCACAAGATTCAGGTTTTTATGCCCATATATGCATAACCTTAAAGGTCCTCACATGTTCATACCTTATATAGTACAAACTCGATGTAAGTGTTACCCCCTCTTTAGTTACACAAAATATTCAGCCCATCGCACAACTCCCGTTATGTCTAAATTAAACCGGTCCCTGCATATGTTTTTCCTTCTTCAGAATAACACTCATGCAGGTGTTACAACATACCCCTTAAATTATACCTCAGCCCATCGGACAACTGACTGGACCCCCCCAGAAGATTTTATGGCTGCCTCCAGGCAAGAGAAACCATATTTTTCGATAAAGCTTTTAGCATAAAATTAACCAACGACTCTACAGATGCCTACCAAGCCTCCGCCCAATAATGCATATCTGGCCTGTTCATAATAACCGAAGTAGAGATACCACAAGAGTAAATAAAATGAGACCATGTTATATCTACACTAGCAAAAGAAGGTCACTCGTTTCAAAACATCGAACCACACGGTTCAGTTTTTCGTTTGAAGTTAGAGTTCTTAATATAACTACATCAGGAAACTTTTCGGAGCGTAAATTTACAGAAAATTTACGGGACCTACAGAAATTTACGCCTAAAAAAATTAATTTTTTTGACTTTGATCACTATTTATGAGACAAGGAACGATTTTTTACTAAGATATTCCTATGACAGATCAAAAGATCTGGTTCTTAGCTACAAGATGATATATGTTTCATTTCTGTAGCATCAATATTCGCGAAGATATTCACGTTTAAAGCTTTACATCTATGAAAAAATTTCCATGTAAATTTTCCGAAAATTTTCGTAATTCTGCCGGAAATTTCTATGACGTCACGTAAATTTCCGGCAGAATTACGAAAATTTTCGGAAAATTTACATGGAAATTTTTTCATAGATGTAAAGCTTTAAACGTGAATATCTTCGCGAATATTGATGCTACAGAAATGAAACATATATCATCTTGTAGCTAAGAACCAGATCTTTTGATCTGTCATAGGAATATCTTAGTAAAAAATCGTTCCTTGTCTCATAAATAGTGATCAAAGTCAAAAAAATTAATTTTTTTAGGCGTAAATTTCTGTAGGTCCCGTAAATTTTCTGTAAATTTACGCTCCGAAAAGTTTCCTGATGTAGTTATATTAAGAACTCTAACTTCAAACGAAAAACTGAACCGTGTGGTTCGATGTTTTGAAACGAGTGACCTTCTTTTGCTAGTGTAGATATAACATGGTCTCATTTTATTTACTCTTGTGGTATCTCTACTTCGGTTATTATGAACAGGCCAGATATGCATTATTGGGCGGAGGCTTGGTAGGCATCTGTAGAGTCGTTGGTTAATTTTATGCTAAAAGCTTTATCGAAAAATATGGTTTCTCTTGCCTGGAGGCAGCCATAAAATCTTCTGGGGGGGTCCAGTCAGTTGTCCGATGGGCTGAGGTATAATTTAAGGGGTATGTTGTAACACCTGCATGAGTGTTATTCTGAAGAAGGAAAAACATATGCAGGGACCGGTTTAATTTAGACATAACGGGAGTTGTGCGATGGGCTGAATATTTTGTGTAACTAAAGAGGGGGTAACACTTACATCGAGTTTGTACTATATAAGGTATGAACATGTGAGGACCTTTAAGGTTATGCATATATGGGCATAAAAACCTGAATCTTGTGACAGCTCTTACGGTGTATATTGTGGGATTAATAATCTGGTCGGNAAAGTGAAGAGAGAATAAATAGTAATAAAAAAAGAGTAGAAAAAGGAAAGGGAAAGGTGGTAGAACATGAAGAAAATGTAGATGTGGAAAATACAGAAGGTTGGATTCTAGAAAATAATTCTAATAATGAAAATGATTTTTTATCTTTTGAAATGAATTTAATGAATTTTCTAAGTGAAGAAGAAATACCTATTGCTTCATCAAGTAAAAATATTATCCAAAGAAAAAAAACCTCAATGAATAGAATAAAAGGCAATACAAATAAGAAAGGAATTCAATCTTTTTTTGAAAAATTAATTAATATAGAAGAATTAAATAATTATGAAATTAATAATGAAGGTGATGAAAGTAATGAAGATAATGAAGGTAATGAAGGTAATAAAGGTGATGAAGGTGATGAAGGTGATGAAGGTGAAATCAGTAACAATAATATTTTAAATAATTCTAGTCGTCTTCAAAATCGTAGAAAAAGAAAAGTATCTGTTTTATTAAAAACCTCTAAAGGAAAAAAATCAAAATCAAAATCAAAAAAATCAAAAACAGTAGCAGCATTGAGATCTAGTTTTGTTTGGGATTTTTTCATAACTGATCATGATACAGAAACAGATGTTGTTTATGCAATCTGTCAAATAAAAGATTGTACACGCAAATATGCTCATCATGGTTCTACAACTAATTATGCAAAACATCTTCGTGATGATCATCATATTACTGAAGCTTCACTATCTTCAAAAACTCCAGAAGAAATCAACAATCTAAAACAACCAAAACAACAATCTATTGTTGAACTTCTATCAAGACCTCTTAGTTTAAGAAATAAAAATTATTAAATCAAGATCTTGTAAAATTTATAGTAGAAACAAGACAACCATTATCTATTGTTGAAAGTGATTGTTTCAAAAATTATTGTAATACACTCAATCCACAATTTTCTATTCCTTGTATTAATACTATCAAAAATTTAATAGATCTTTCATATAATTATATGAAAAGACAACTCAAAGATACAATAATTAATTCTATTGATTATATTCATTTAACCTTTGATCTGTGGTCATCAAAAGCACATGATTCATATTTGGGCATTACTGCTCATTGGATTAACAAAGAATTTGAGATTTGTAACATGGTTTTGAATGTTGGAGAAATACCATATTCATATACTAGTGTTGAAATTTCTCGTCATGTATCAAAAGTTCTTGATGACTGGAATTTGGAAGATAAAATAATAATTATAGTTATAAATAATGGAAGTAATGTTAAATCTGTAGTAACAAGATTGGAAAAAGATTGGATCCCATGTGCTGTTCATACATTGCAATTATCAGTTAATAAAGGATTGAAAATAATTGATCCTCTAATAACAAAAGTAAAAAATCTTATTACTTTTTTGGGAAGTGATAAAAGAAGACAATAATTAAGACGTGCACAAATTATGTGTAATCAAATTCAAGAAAATGAAACAGTTGAAATTATCAAGCCTATAGATATAAAGTGGAATTCATTTTACAATGCTTTAGTTCGACTTTATAAATTAAAAAATCCAATTAAATGGTTAGCCAATAACTTAGAAAATAGTCATTTATTAAGTGATGTTCATAATTTTAATATTATAGATCAACTTTTACCCACTTCAGCAGAATGGAAAACTATTCAAAATTTGACAAAATTATTAGCTTCTGCTGAACAAGCGACAAGATTATTAGGAGGAGAAAAATATACAACATTAGTTCTTACTGCTCCTATAATTGATGAAGTTATACGTAATTTAAAAAATATAAAATCAAATAATACTATTATTACAAATACTACAATTTCAAACATTTGTAATACTATTTTAGATGATCTTGAAAAAAGATGGAGTATTTCAAATAATTATAGAATAATTACATCATTTTTAAATCCTAGATTTAAAAATTTAACTTTTTATCTAATTTATTATTTAGAATACACGTGATATTATACATACCAAAATTAAAAAAGAAATTGAAGAAATTGTAAATTTGTCATCTGATGAAACTCAAAGTTCATTAGAAGTAGATTCAACATCTTTAATATCATCTTTTTTTTCTCATCTTTCTTCAACTTCTAATCAAGGATTTAGAACTAATTCAAATGAAATTAACCAATATTTACAAATGAAAGAGTTATTGATGCATGAAAAAAATGATCCTTTAATTTGGTGGAAAACTAATTATAATTCATATCCCAATTTATCAAAATTAGCACAAAAATATTTATCAATTCCTGCAACATCTGTACCTTCTGAAAGATTATTTTCAGATGCTGGAATTCATATCACTCCTCGTAGAAATAGATTAAATCCACATTTAGTCAATCAAATTCTTTTTATTAAACAAAATAATACATATTTAGAAATGTTTCCTTAATAATTTTTAATTTTTAATATAACTTTTATAATTTCTAATATTAATTTACCAATTCTAAATATTAATTTTGATTTAATATTGAACCATTTAATATTAATTATATTAATAAATTAATTTAAATATTGAAATTTTATAAACTTTGTTATTTATTAATTAATATCAAAATTAAATGTTAAATAAATATTTGAGTATGATCTTCCAAACTCTTTCCACAACCACCATCCAAAAAAATGTTCATAAATTATTCTATATAATTTTATTAATAAAATTTTACTACTTTCCTTATTCCACCTATATTTATAGTATCTTTCCTCATAATCTCATAAACTTTGGACTGCTCAACATGTTATGGAACTACATCAGGAAACTTTTCGGGGCGTAAATTTACAGAAATTTACAGGACCTACAGAAATTTACGCCTAAAAAAATCAATTTTTTTGACTTTGATCACTATTTATGAGACAGGGAGCGATTTTTTACTAAGATATTCCTATGACAGATCAAAAGATCTGGTTCTTAGCTACAAGATGATATGTATTTCATTTCTGTAGCATCAATATTCGCGAAGATATTCACGTTTAAAGTTTTACATCTATGAAAAAATTTCTGTGTAAATTTTCCGAAAATTTTCGTAATTCTGCCGGAAATTTCTATGACGTCACGTAAATTTCCGGCAGAATTACGAAAATTTTCGGAAAATTTACATGGAAATTTTTTCATAGATGTAAAGCTTTAAACGTGAATATCTTCGCGAATATTGATGCTACAGAAATGAAACATATATCATCTTGTAGCTAAGAACCAGATCTTTTGATCTGTCATAGGAATATCTTAGTAAAAAATCGTTCCTTGTCTCATAAATAGTGATCAAAGTCAAAAAAATTAATTTTTTTAGGCGTAAATTTCTGTAGGTCCCGTAAATTTTCTGTAAATTTACGCTCCGAAAAGTTTCCTGATGTAGTTATATTAAGAACTCTAACTTCAAACGAAAAANTAATTCTGCCGGAAATTTCTATGACGTCACGTAAATTTCCGGCAGAATTACGAAAATTTTCGGAAAATTTACATGGAAATTTTTTCATAGATGTAAAGCTTTAAACGTGAATATCTTCGCGAATATTGATGCTACAGAAATGAAACATATATCATCTTGTAGCTAAGAACCAGATCTTTTGATCTGTCATAGGAATATCTTAGTAAAAAATCGTTCCTTGTCTCATAAATAGTGATCAAAGTCAAAAAAATTAATTTTTTTAGGCGTAAATTTCTGTAGGTCCCGTAAATTTTCTGTAAATTTACGCTCCGAAAAGTTTCCTGATGTAGTTATATTAAGAACTCTAACTTCAAACGAAAAACTGAACCGTGTGGTTCGATGTTTTGAAACGAGTGACCTTCTTTTGCTAGTGTAGATATAACATGGTCTCATTTTATTTACTCTTGTGGTATCTCTACTTCGGTTATTATGAACAGGCCAGATATGCATTATTGGGCGGAGGCTTGGTAGGCATCTGTAGAGTCGTTGGTTAATTTTATGCTAAAAGCTTTATCGAAAAATATGGTTTCTCTTGCCTGGAGGCAGCCATAAAATCTTCTGGGGGGGTCCAGTCAGTTGTCCGATGGGCTGAGGTATAATTTAAGGGGTATGTTGTAACACCTGCATGAGTGTTATTCTGAAGAAGGAAAAACATATGCAGGGACCGGTTTAATTTAGACATAACGGGAGTTGTGCGATGGGCTGAATATTTTGTGTAACTAAAGAGGGGGTAACACTTACATCGAGTTTGTACTATATAAGGTATGAACATGTGAGGACCTTTAAGGTTATGCATATATGGGCATAAAAACCTGAATCTTGTGACAGCTCTTACGGTGTATATTGTGGGATTAATAATCTGGTCGGTTAACAGGTTTAGATATTTTGCGTCATGAGGAATGTTGTTTATGATTTTATTCCAGTTTGATGTTTCGATGTGTTGGGAATTAGGGAGGAACCAAGGTGTAGGCGTTGAAAAGCGGTTTGGTTCTAGGAGGGTTAGTTGTTGTGGGGTTTGAGTTGGTTGAAGTGTTAGAGGGTTAGTTGTCGGTTGGGTAGTTGTTAGTAGTTTTATTTTATATAGTATTTTTACATAGCTTTTGCCTTGTATTGATATCCTGATGGGTTGGGCTGGGGTAAAAGGCCTGGTATGGGAACACTAGCTATGTTCAGATACTTTTTTTGGGTTATTTTGCGGGGAACATAAAAGATTTAAGGATTTTTGAGGTTATTTGAAATTGAACAAATATTGTGGATACAAGTTATATAAAATAACAATTTTGCTGTATCGATTGGGTACAGTTCCTGGGTTAGGTTTTATGTGGGGTGTTTCATAAAAGTTCTATCTAATGCCTTATTGATTAATTTAATCTTTAAGTATTGGATGAAGCCATGGACATCAGTTGCAGGAATTTAACAATTCAGGCAACGATGGGCCGATCCGTGCGATGCATCTTAATTGAGTGTATTTCTAAATAGTAATAGTAGGCGCAATTTGCATTTCTCTTTATTTCATAAGTTAGTCTAGTTAAATAAATTAGTAATCTAATTTGTATAGCATAGCGTTGTTTAAGAGTTTAAAATTTGTATAATAAAGTTTACTATTGCATGGCTCCGTTGGAAAAAAAAAAAAATGTTAAATAAATATTTTATTTAAAAGAAACAAACATTTACTTATATTTTTATATTTACTTAGTAGTAATTTTGATAGTATTAGCATCAAAAAATTTTTAGAGGCGAAAATTTGCACAAATTTTCACCACCTGCAAAAATTTGCACAAATTTTCACCACCTGCAAAAATTTTCGCAAATTTTCAACTATTTTTTTCTGTTTTTTTGACTTCACTCACGATTATTGAAGCACAGAGCAATTTTCTACTAAGATATTTCTAAGACAGAAAGAACGGCCTTGTTTTTGGCTACAAAATGATATGTGTTTCGTCCTTGTAGCATCGATATTCACGAAGTTATTCGAGTTTTAAAAAAAATATCTGCGAAAAATCGTGTAAAATTTTCGAATAATCGTCGAATAATCGCAAATAATCGTTGAATAATCGCCGAATAATCACAAATAATCGTTGAATAATCGCAAATAATCGCCAAATAATTGCTGAATAATCGTCGAATAATCGCAAATAATCGTCGAATAATCGTGAATAATTGCCGAATAATTGCAAATAATCGTCGAATAATCACGAATAATCGCCGAATAATCGTCGAATAATCACCAAATAATCGCGATTATTCGTCGATTATTCGTGACGATTATTCGAGTCTAAATATAGACCCGATTCCTAACACTATTGCAAACTATAAGAGTTGATCTTTTATACGATACACACTATTATAATCAATAACGTTCTCGAACAATCTATTATATAACTATTAATACTGATATTTCGTATAACGATACGTTATATAATGTTATTAGCAGTGTTGTACATTTTGACTGTCCGCCAGTTTTTTTGTTGTTCCGGACAATTATACATGTCGTCAAAACTAATTTGGCCTTGACTCAACTCTTAAAATTTCAATTTTTAATTGTATCTGACTCAATTAATTGCATCAGTTGCTAGTAAAAATCAAAATTTATCTTGACTCAACTTCAATTTTTCTCAATTTTAATTGCGTTTGACTCAATTCAATAGTTTTGACGACATGTATACGGACAATGTCCGACGATTGTCCGCACCTTGTATAGTATCACTATTGAAACGAAAACTATAAAAATATATGTAAAATTGACCATTGAACATTTTTACTTAGAAATCAAAGCCAGTTGTTTTAATAAATTTCGAGATATTGATGTTTATATTTTGTGCAACATGTCTACTTTGTGTCCGGGGCTGTCCAAGTGATAACACTGGTTATTAGTATATATCGTTCGTAATACGTTCTAGAATGTTATTAATACTGATAGTTCGCAAACCGTACTAGAACGATCTGTTATATAATGTTATTAATATTTATGTTCGTAAAATGTTGTAGAACAGATTGTTCTAGAATGTAATATTCGTAATACGCAATAAAATGGCATATATCGAACGCAATAAATACTTTTCATACTTATTGCATACTAGAATGTCTTTATATAATTTCTGATGTAAAAGTAAAAAAAGTATCCAGTTATATGTATTTTTAATCAAGGAATTTATCTGGGTAGTCAAAAAATTTCAGATTTTAAGTAAAATAATTTCATCTTCTATAAAAAACTATTTCAACTTTTTTTCCTAAAATTGTAATTTCGAGATCCCAAAATAATTTAGCATGCAAGTATAATTGAAATAAATTACTAAAAATTTTTAAATTGAAAAATTTTTAAAGTTCTTTGGTTTATTATTTGATCTAATATTATGTTGCATTAGGCCATTTATTTCTGATTATTAATGTAACACAAAATTTTAATTAGTAATAACATGACCATCATTAGAAAATTTTTTATTGGAGATTATTGTAATAATTTTGTTTTCAAAAGTTATTGAAGGTTATTGAATCAATAACTTTCGCAAATATTATATTTATTATAATAAAATGAAGATTATTGAAAGTTATCAATATCAATAATCTCTGGAGTATTATGTTTTATTAATAAAAATAAAGATTTTCAGTATTAATAACCATAAATATTACATCAGGAAATTTTTTATGTCGGAGGTTATTGTAATAATTTCGTTTTCAAAGGTTATTGAAGGTTATCGGACCAATAACCTTCGCAAATATTACGTTTATTATGATAAAGTGAAGGTTATTGAAGGTTATCAATATCAATAACCTCCGGAGTATTACGTTTTATTAATAAAAATGAAGGTTTTCGGTACCAATAACCTTCGTAAATATTACGTTTATATTGGAGGTATTCGAAGGTTATCGGGGTGAAGGACTTTGAAGGCTTACGTTTAAAAAAATTTACTGATGTATATTAATGTTGAAGGTTATACATGTCGTCAAAACTATTGAATTGAGTCAAACATAAGTAAAATCGAAAAAAATTAAAGTTGAGTTAAACCAAATTTTGATTTTTATTAGTAACTGACGTAATTAGTTGAGTCAGATGCAATTAAAAATTGAAATTTTAAGAGTTGAGTCAAAGTCAAATTAGTTTTAACGATATGTATATNTGCAAGTATAATTGAAATAAATTACTAAAAATTTTTAAATTGAAAAATTTTTAAAGTTCTTTGGTTTATTATTTGATCTAATATTATGTTGCATTAGGCCATTTATTTCTGATTATTAATGTAACACAAAATTTTAATTAGTAATAACATGACCATCATTAGAAAATTTTTTATTGGAGATTATTGTAATAATTTTGTTTTCAAAAGTTATTGAAGGTTATTGAATCAATAACTTTCGCAAATATTATATTTATTATAATAAAATGAAGATTATTGAAAGTTATCAATATCAATAATCTCTGGAGTATTATGTTTTATTAATAAAAATAAAGATTTTCAGTATTAATAACCATAAATATTACATCAGGAAATTTTTTATGTCGGAGGTTATTGTAATAATTTCGTTTTCAAAGGTTATTGAAGGTTATCGGACCAATAACCTTCGCAAATATTACGTTTATTATGATAAAGTGAAGGTTATTGAAGGTTATCAATATCAATAACCTCCGGAGTATTACGTTTTATTAATAAAAATGAAGGTTTTCGGTACCAATAACCTTCGTAAATATTACGTTTATATTGGAGGTATTCGAAGGTTATCGGGGTGAAGGACTTTGAAGGCTTACGTTTAAAAAAATTTACTGATGTATATTAATGTTGAAGGTTATACATGTCGTCAAAACTATTGAATTGAGTCAAACATAAGTAAAATCGAAAAAAATTAAAGTTGAGTTAAACCAAATTTTGATTTTTATTAGTAACTGACGTAATTAGTTGAGTCAGATGCAATTAAAAATTGAAATTTTAAGAGTTGAGTCAAAGTCAAATTAGTTTTAACGATATGTATATTGGAGGTATTCAAAGGTTATCGGAACGAAATACTTTGAAGGCTTACGTTTAAAAAAATTTACTGATGATTAATTGATATGCTTAGAAAATATTTAAAATATAATTAAAATATCATTAAAATATTATTAAAATATATTTAAAATATATTTAAAATATATTTAATTATATTTATAAAAAATTACTTAAAATATTATTATTTTATACTTAAAATATATTTAAAATATGTTTAAAAACTACTTAATTTAAATAACAAGTAAGTATATTTTAGATATATATTTAAAACATACTTAATTTTAAATATGGTTTAATAATATTTTAAGTATATATACCTAAAATATATTTATATTAATGTTCTGATCCTTAATTCTATAAATCTGAATGAATCCTATAATCCAGATTATACATGTTCCCAAAATTAATTTTGAATTTTTAAGGTATTTTGACCTTTTGAAATTTATGCAGAATCTATTCTATATATAGAAGTAAAAAAAGTACCCAGTTATATATATCTTTAATTAAAGAACATATCTGGGTAATCAAAAAATTTTGGGTTTTAAGTAAAATAATTTCGTCTTCTATGAAAAACTATTTCGACTTTTTTTTTAAAATTGCAATTTCAGAAACTCCAAAATAATTTTGCGTGCAAGTATAATTCAGATGGATCCTATAATCTGAATTTGTTTATTTTAAAAAGGATTTATTTGAAATAAAAACGAATTGCGGATACAGATTATCCGGATTATAATTTAGATTATATATATATATGTGACACACGTGACAATATTTTTAGCGATAATAAATTTGTCATTTATTTGTCACAGTCTTGTACTATGAAAATAAAGATGAGGTGTGATGATTTATTAATAAATCTGAGTGTGATAAATTAACATCTGTTACTACAATAAAAAAAATCCTAAAAATAAGAATAAATCTTAAAAATAAAAATAAATTCTAAAAATAAGAATGGATCCTAAAAATAAGAATGGATCCTAAAAATAAGGATGTATCCTAAAAATAAGGATAAATTCTAAATATTTAAGGATAAGGATTTATAATTTAGATTTGATCAAAAAAATTTGAATCTAATTCGGATTGTATTTTGAAATAGGATCAAAACACTAATTTATATATTACTTAAATTAAATATTTTTTTATATATTTAAAAAATATTTAAAAAATATTTAAAAAATTCATTATATTTATATTAAGAAATAAAATGTTTATATTAATTATACTATCCCTTAAACCGTATATTTTAGCGGGCAAATTTGCCCGCTAAAACAATTGGAGAAAATCTAGTCACACAAAAAATTGTTCATAAAAAGTCTAACTTAAATTTATTAGGATAACCCCCAGAGCCACATATCATGTGCCACGATATAAATTGTGATGTTACCATGTGACTTGACCTCCCGAGATGAGCACAAATTTGAGTCACATGAAATATGTTATGTTTCAGCCGTGAGATATCTCATGTGACCAAACTTACNAAATTATGATATAAATTTATTTTTAAATACTTTAGATCTAGACGAAAAAAAGCTGTTATGTAATATGGGGACTTAATCATAATAAAATTTTGCATAATCGGATAATTAAATTGTTAAAAAAGGTTAAATAAATTTAATATTACAAATTCATATTACTAATCTAATAAAATTAATAAAAATAAATATCGTTATTTAATTAATTTTAATAATAAAATAATAAAAATCGCGATATTCAAATTACATAAAAATTAAAAATTTACAAAAAAAATATATTTATTTTTTATTTTTTATGAAAAAAAATATATTTATTTTTTTATGAAAATAAATTTATTTTTTATGAAAATCAATGAAACAATTACGATTGCCATTACAACAAAGAGGAACATTGCACTTTATACACCAAAGCTGACTTTGATGTGGTGTTTTACGGTCCAAATTTAAATTTTTTTTACTTGCTAACCAAGTACACCATTGGCATGCTTCTCGTCGCTTCCTCCACTCTACAAAATGATCTCCAGGTATAAATCGTTGATTTGAAAGTTCAAAATTTTTTGTTACTTTTGGTCGTTTACCTTCTTTTTTTGCTTCACTTTTTGAACTATTTCTTAAATAAACTTTATCATCCGTGAAATTAATAAGCTCCCAAACAAGCTCATGCCGAAATTCTTTTTGTTCTAGCTCCAATCCTAATGTTCAGATGATCCAGTATGTATTGATGATTGCTGTATCTAATAACCAAAAAAAAAGGGGCATCCAATTTCTTCGCACTATTTGTTGTGTATTGTAATATGATCGTAATTGGTCCGCGATATCTACACCATTCATGTGATGATTGTAATCATCAATAATTTTCGGAATTTTTAATTTTTTTTTTGATTCGGAACCAAATACTGCACGCACCTTTTATTAATAAATTATTTAACAAAAAAATAGATAAATAAAATAATGCAACAAGAACGTTTGAATTTAATTATGAAAAATATATATACCTTTGTTGCATTTGTACTTGTTTCTCTTGGTCGTCGTCTTTCCCGTTCTACTTCCCATTCTTCACCAACAAGACCATGAATTGTTGATAGCATAGTGACAGGACCATTATCTTGCCAAAAAACTGCCAATACGCCATTTATTACAACACCAGAACGGACATCCCAGTTAAGTTTAATATTTTTATCCAACTTTAATTCTTTTGGAAATCCAGAAGCTGTTTTTCGGACAGTTCCACAAGCACCAATACCAATTTGCCGAAAATATTGAAAAAGAGGAACATTAGAAAAATAATTATCCATAAAAATATTGTACGAAAACTGATGATACGGAAGTTGTGTAATGAGATGATGAACTAAACATCCAGTTTGATTAAGACCATTTATTCTGGGCACATTACTTGGAGCAACGCGTGATGTTGGTAAAAAAGTGTACTTATATCTAGCTTCACAAAGTGACAAAATTTTGAAACCTTCAGGAGTTGGTTTGTTCTTTATTCGAATGGTATGAATGCTTCTTCCAGAAAATCGTACCATCATTTCATCTACTGAAACATTTGATTCTGGTGTGTAAAGCTGCTTTGAAACATCTCGTACTTTTGAGAGCAACGGCTCCAATTTATCAAAATACATCAGGAATTAAATATAAACGTTCTAGTGCGTCTAAAATACACCGATCTATAGCGTCCTACGAACACCACCTACGTTCATATAGCGTATTAAATATGCCGTTCTAGTGCGTTCTCCGAACGTTTCGTATATATAGCGTACTAGAACGCACCGTTCTAGTGCGTTCTCTGAACGTTTTGTATATATAGCGTACTAGAACGTACCGTTCTAGTGCGTTCTCCAAACATTTCGTATATATAGCGTACTAGAACGCACCGTTCTAGTGCGTTCTCCAGACGTTTCGTATATATAGCGTTCTAGAACGCCTCTATATAATTCCGGATGTAATTATTAATCGTAGCTGATGGTGAGGAAATATGTAAATACCTTTTTATTTGTTCAAAACGAAATAAAGACATTTGTTTTGAAATATTGTGAATAGGAAATTTTATATCTTCATTCCAATATTGATTAAGAGAAGGTAATTTAAAAAGTCCTTGATAAATAACTAATGCAATCCAAATAATAAGTTCTTTACGTTCTATTTTTTGCCATGGTCTGCCAGTAACACCAGCACCTTTTGTTAATGCATACAAATTTGTATTAATAACTATTGTATCTAAAATATTCGTTGGAAAAAAAAGAAGAAAAAGATTAATTGGTTTGGAAAAATTGGCTTCGTAATGTGGTGGCAAATTAACAAATGCCCGATGTAATGGTCTTGAATGAACAAAGCATTCAAAATTAGAAGGTGGTGGTGGCAACTGTATGGTTCCTGCTGGTTCGTGTCTACCTCTACCTCTACCTCTCCCTCTCCCTCTCCCTCTTCCTCTTCCTCTACGAACATTCCTTGTGTCCTCTACCTCCTCTTCTTCTTCTTCCTCCTCATCCTCAATTTCAGATTCTGGACCGTCTGAAAAATGTTGTCGGGATATCAAAAGTGGTACATATTCTTCCTCATCATCGGCGTTTACTTCTGTAATTTCTAAAGGAAACGAACTCGAAGAGGGCAACGTATTTGAACTAACCGCAAAGGACATAGTTTTAATATTATTTTTGTGGGGTGGAAATTTTAGATAATTATTAAAAACATCGTGAGAACGAAATCATATGACGATCGAAAATATACTACACATTCATATTTGCTTAGTAATAGGGGGGGTGTTGTTTAGTAAAATCTGAATTAGTCACACAAAAGATGATCAAAAATAATTCTAGCGGGCAAATTTGCCCGCTATACGGATTAAGGGATAAAAATAACAATAAATAATAAATAATAATAATAAATAATAAATAAATAAAAAATAATAGTCAAATAAAAGGGAGATGATTTTTTTTTTTAATAATATTTCAGAATAAAATTATATTTAATGAGAAAAAAAAAATACAATAAATATTTGCAAATTATAAGTATCTAATATATATTATCAACATTTGAACTTTTAGAAAATATCTTTTTTTATATATTTAATGAAAAAAATTTATTTATACTTTTTACAATTTATTTGTTTTATTTAAAAAAAATAAAAGAAGAAATAAGTAGTTTGTTTTTATTATTTTTTTTAAAAAAATATATTTGCTTACACTGGTCAAATAAACAAAAATCAAAATTCTATTAATGATGCAAATATGTATAAATCAGACATTCTATTTATGAAAATTCATAAATTAAAAATTTCTATTCATAAATCAGAAAAAATTGACTATCTATACAAAAATCATATTTTTGATTTCNTAATTATTAATCGTAGCTGATGGTGAGGAAATATGTAAATACCTTTTTATTTGTTCAAAACGAAATAAAGACATTTGTTTTGAAATATTGTGAATAGGAAATTTTATATCTTCATTCCAATATTGATTAAGAGAAGGTAATTTAAAAAGTCCTTGATAAATAACTAATGCAATCCAAATAATAAGTTCTTTACGTTCTATTTTTTGCCATGGTCTGCCAGTAACACCAGCACCTTTTGTTAATGCATACAAATTTGTATTAATAACTATTGTATCTAAAATATTCGTTGGAAAAAAAAGAAGAAAAAGATTAATTGGTTTGGAAAAATTGGCTTCGTAATGTGGTGGCAAATTAACAAATGCCCGATGTAATGGTCTTGAATGAACAAAGCATTCAAAATTAGAAGGTGGTGGTGGCAACTGTATGGTTCCTGCTGGTTCGTGTCTACCTCTACCTCTACCTCTCCCTCTCCCTCTCCCTCTTCCTCTTCCTCTACGAACATTCCTTGTGTCCTCTACCTCCTCTTCTTCTTCTTCCTCCTCATCCTCAATTTCAGATTCTGGACCGTCTGAAAAATGTTGTCGGGATATCAAAAGTGGTACATATTCTTCCTCATCATCGGCGTTTACTTCTGTAATTTCTAAAGGAAACGAACTCGAAGAGGGCAACGTATTTGAACTAACCGCAAAGGACATAGTTTTAATATTATTTTTGTGGGGTGGAAATTTTAGATAATTATTAAAAACATCGTGAGAACGAAATCATATGACGATCGAAAATATACTACACATTCATATTTGCTTAGTAATAGGGGGGGTGTTGTTTAGTAAAATCTGAATTAGTCACACAAAAGATGATCAAAAATAATTCTAGCGGGCAAATTTGCCCGCTATACGGATTAAGGGATAAAAATAACAATAAATAATAAATAATAATAATAAATAATAAATAAATAAAAAATAATAGTCAAATAAAAGGGAGATGATTTTTTTTTTTAATAATATTTCAGAATAAAATTATATTTAATGAGAAAAAAAAAATACAATAAATATTTGCAAATTATAAGTATCTAATATATATTATCAACATTTGAACTTTTAGAAAATATCTTTTTTTATATATTTAATGAAAAAAATTTATTTATACTTTTTACAATTTATTTGTTTTATTTAAAAAAAATAAAAGAAGAAATAAGTAGTTTGTTTTTATTATTTTTTTTAAAAAAATATATTTGCTTACACTGGTCAAATAAACAAAAATCAAAATTCTATTAATGATGCAAATATGTATAAATCAGACATTCTATTTATGAAAATTCATAAATTAAAAATTTCTATTCATAAATCAGAAAAAATTGACTATCTATACAAAAATCATATTTTTGATTTCAATTCTGAGAAAAAAGGTAAGTATTTATTTTTTATATTTAAAAGAAAATAAAAGAAAATGTAAATAATTTGTTTTTATTATTTTTTTTAAAAAAATAAAAATAAAATAAGATTTTTTTTTTAATACACTTGTGTTTTAATGCATAGGAGTTTATTTATTATAGATAATAGATGACAAATATGGTTTTCATATATTAAAAAATTTTAAATTCTTATAATTTATAATAAAAATTAATATTTAACAAGTGTAACACAAGGTGATAAATTTTTTATCCTGAACTAATCTTAACTCTTATATTTAATTATATGATAAAAACTAAACATGTTGTTAAAATTATACTTGTACATAAAATTATTTTGAGGTTTTGAAATTGTAATTTTGAAAAAAAAAATCGAAATAATTTTTCATAAAAAATAAAATTATTTTATTTAAAATTTGAAATTTTTTAATTATCTAGATAAATTTCTTGATTAAAAATACATATAACTAGATACTTTTTTTACTTTTATATATAGAATAGATTCTACATAAATTTTAAAAAGACGAAATATTTTAAAAACATATATAATCAAAACTATTGAATTAAGTCAAATTATATATGTCGTCAAAACTATTGAATTGAGTCAGACGCAATTAAAATTGAGAAAAATTGAAATTGAGTCAAGGCAAATTTTGATTTTTATTAGTAATTGATGCAATTAGTTGAGTCAGACATAATTAAAAATTAAAATTTTAAAAATTGAGTCAAGGTCAAATTAGTTTTGATGACATATATAAATCAAACGCAATTAAAATTAAGAAATTTTAATTTTTACTAGTGATTGATACAATTAGTTAAGTCAGATGTAATTAAAAATTGAAATTTTAAGAGTTAAATTAAAGTTAAATTAATTTTGATAACATGTATAATAAACTTAGTAATTTAGTCAATAAAGTAGCTCACATGCTATAATGCAGATGTGTTAAAAAATATAATTCAATAAAATAATAATAAATATACTTATTTATTTTTGTAAATTTAACATATTATAAGAACAATATTTTGATTTTAATTTTGAAAAAAAAAGATAAGTATTTATTTATTTTATTTAAAAATAAATAAGAAGTAATAATTTTTTTTTTTTTACATATTTTATTCCAAATTTTTTTTTTTAAAAAAAAAAATTATTATTATTATAATTATTATAATTACAATTAAGTAGTTACATTAATTTTATTTAAATATTTAAAGTGAATTTGATAATTTTTTTTTTAAAAAAAAAAATTATTATTATTATAATTATTATAATTACAATTAAGTAGTTACATTAATTTTATTTAAATATTTAAAGTGAATTTGATAATTTTTTTTTTTAAAAAAAAAAATTATCAAATTCACTTTAAATATTTAAATAAAATTAATGTAACTACTTAATTGTAATTATAATAATTATAATAATAATAATAATAATATAATTAATTAATTAGCCAATGAATTTGTCCTGGTCTCGTAAGCTTTCTTCAAACTCACAAACTTTCTTCAAGCTTATAGACTTTGTTCAGACTCATGAGTTTTATTCAGGTTTACAAGTTTTCTCAGGTTTACAAATTTTCTTTAAGCTTGTAAGCTTTTTTAGACTCATAAACTTTTTTTAGGTTCACAGGTTTTCTTTAGACCTGTAGGCTTTTTTCAAACTTGTGAATTTTTTTCAAATTTGCAAACTTTCTTTAGGTTTGCAAGCTTTCTTCAGAATCATAAGCTTAAATTAAATTCAGTTAAAGCTTAACTTGGTTTGAGCTTAATTTTTAAAATTATAAATTTAAAATTAAAACTTAACTTAATTTGTCAGGCCTGTAAGCTTTAGGACTTGTGAAGAATTTTAGTAAAAATAATATAATAATATTATAGGAAAATTTATAAAATGTAAATTTAATATAAAGAAAAAAAAGAATATATAGTAGTAATACTATTAAATAATAAAATTTCATTTTAAAGAATTAAATATAATAATTTTTTTACTTTTTTTTGAATTTAAAATTATATTGTTGTTTAATTATATATTAAATATAAATAAATAAATATAAAAAATATAAAGAACAAAATAAAATAAATAAGCAAAAATCAGAATCTTATTAATGATACAAATATACATAAATCAAATATTTTATTTGTAAAAATTTATAAAATAGAAATTTTTATTTATAAATTAGAAAAAATTGATTACATATTATCAGAAAATTTTCAAAAACAAAAATTTTCATTTATTTTTTTCTGTTTTTTTAATTTTACTTACAATTATTGAAGTACAGAGTAATTTTTTATTAAGATATTTCTAAAACAAAACAATGACTTTGTTCTTGACTACAAAATGATATATGTTTTATTTTTATAACATTGATATTTGCAAAGTTATTTAAGTTTTAAAAAAAATATCTGTAAAAAATTGTACAAAAATTTTCATATGATTTTTCATAAATATTTTTTTTTAAAAACTTAAATAACTTTATGAATATTAATATTACAAGAATAAAACATCTATTATTTTGTAATCAAGAACAAAACTATTCTTTTTGTTTTAGAAATATCTTAATGAAAAATTGTTTTATGCTTTAATAATCATGAGCAAAGTCAAAAAAACAGAAAAAAATAAGTGAAAATTTACACAAATTTTCGTCTCTAAATATTTTTTGATGATATTTAATAAATCTTAGCAAATTTAGTTATTAATTAAAATTCTATTCATGATAAAACCATTTACTTTTTTTTATTTAACCAATGAAATTTTAACATGCGTTTCAATAATACGATTAAATAAAAATAAATCTTAACTCATAAAATAATTTTGAAAATCAGTAAAAATGTTTAGACAATTTAAGAATTGGTTGATAAATTGACAATGTTATTTATTAATTTTTAGCCAATTAAAAATTGGTAAAGTATTGTTTCCAATTTTCAAATTAAACAAAAATCAAAATAGCAGATTAAGAATTATACAAAAAATCAAAAAAATCAGCAAAAATCAGATTAAATTAACACATTTGATCTGTGTAATAGTATAAGAATCTGAATCCTTCAAAATTTAACAGAAAGAGTGGTTTTGACTTGAAGTCCAGATTTTTATGTTAATACCAAAAATACAATATAATAAGATATAAAGGGGTAAAGAGTTGTCCTTTAGGTATTGTAGGTGTGATATAATTTAAATTTTTATTTGAAAGAACAATATTGTTCATTAAAGAGTTGAAGTAGAAAGAAGTAATTAAAAAGTTGAAGTAGGAAGAAGTAGCTAGATAGTTTTTTGATTTTTTTATACAAGCAAGTTTGGCTTTAGGGTCTTGTGGTAGTTTTGGCAGATTAGCAGGTGGTAATTAGTATTAGTTTAGTATTGTATTGTTTATGTATGCCTTTTGGAACTTATAAATTTTATGAATCTAAAATGATACAATTGCAGCTCATTAAAAAAAAGAATTTAGCTGGCGCAATTTAATTAGCCTTTGAGCCAGAATTTAGCCGGCACAAAATCAATTAGCCAAAGGCACAACCATTGAGCCAGCCTTGATATCAATTGAGCCTACCACCCTTAGACATTCTTAACTCTAAGTTCCTTAATAGCGTTTTGATATTTATAAGTAAAAGACTTATCTATGTGACAATGACTGATATTAATTTCAAAATTTTAAAATAAAATTTTTCATAAAAATTTTCATTAAAATAATGTAAATTTTGAATTTTATTGGTTTAATAAATCTTTATTAAATATTCAAGTAAACATGGTAATTATTATGGTCAATATTTAAAGATTTATAAATTCCAGGCAAATTTGCCCGCATTACCATTTAAACCTTTATGATATATTTAAATTGTTCTCCATTACAAATGAAAGAGGAGAAATGTGATAGAAAATTTGAAATTGTTAAAAGAAAACCAAAATCTATACTATATACTAATCTGTTGATGAGGAATAGATGCCTAAATAAAGGGAATGAGTTTGATGGAAAAAATATTATAAATTTAAGTTGTGATAATTCTGTCAAGTACAAACCCTTGAAAAAAATTTTTTTGTTCATCTGAATTCTTAAGCCAAAGTTTAGATTGAGATTTTGACAGGATAGTTTGATTACTATGTCCATCTATATTGTATTCTTTAGCATAACGAATAACAAATCGCTTGAACTGGAAAAAGGAATTGGGTATTGTACAATTTTCACCAGATCTTAGGTTTCGAACGACACCAAATCCAAATTGAGCAACGAAATTAGACTTCATCATCTTTTACAGGGGATTACCCGAAGCGTTTTTATTTGAGCAATAGGTTTATAGGAAATTTGATATGTTATGAAGCAGAAATTGCTATTTAATCTAATGGTCTTAAAAAAGTATTCTAATAATAAAAAAGATTGCTTATGCCAAGTAAATAAGTAAATGAATTTTTCGGCTTAGCTATATCGTATTGCATATATGTTTCATCGTATAGTATTTCGTTTAGAATTTCATCATTTGCATTATAGCCTTTTATTATATAGAATAGTTTTATTTATTTGATTTATTTAATATAGAGGGATGAAAGAAATTTATTATGGGAAGGATAAGGGTTTATAACTTATCAAGCCAAAAAAAGAAGGGTATATTTATCCTTCCAAGATCCAGGCGATGACAAGTTGATCTTCAAGCGTTCTAAGTTGCCAGTAATGACAAGATACCAATATCTCTCGAGTCTTCCAAACATTAATCATCTCGGAGCCAACTCTCAAGGATGAATCTTTAAGAGTTCTATCAAGATTATTGGTTATAAGCTCACAAGATTTAGGTGATGGCATTTCATCTCTTTAAAGACATCCTTATATGAATCACTATTATATAGATATGTTGTGCCTATATACAGAGGGGATTCTATTTCTATTTCATTTGGATATAGTATTTAAATTTATAGAATTTTATTTTAAACGTTGAATAAAGTTAATGACATTAATTATGAAATTTATTATTTCTTATAGCAAAAATAAAATATGCTTTTTATATGTATATTTTATATATAGTATAATACGATTACATTAGAAATTATTATAAACTATTATTTACTGTATTTATATATTTTATATGGAAACCATTAAATTTTTCGTTGTTAGATTTTCTTGGAAGACATGCGTATTGATTTTATCATTCTCCAATATACTGTATATAGTATATTTTTTCTATTTACTTTATTTTTTATTCTTTCTATTATAATTAATATTTAATATTCTTGCATAATCCCACTTTCATTATATAGCAATGTATACACCATTAAAAACGCGACTAGGAAAATACCCCTTCCGAAAATGATAATAGCAAAACGCAACCTTCCGAGAAAATCTAACAACGAAAAAAAAAAAATTGTAATAATTTACCAATTGACCAGAAACCAGTGAAAAATGCATAAAATATTAAGGATAATATAACAATTCGAAGGTAAGAGGGTAATGTAAGGTAAAAACTGGGAAGTTGGGGAAATAATAACGAGATTGCATTGGGCAATTGAGTCATTATGAAATTGTGTATGTAATTTTCTATATCTGTGCGGTTTTTTTTTTTTTTTTTAAAAAAAATGATGATTTAAAAAAAAAGTCAGTAATGAAAACAAAAAAAAAGTGATGATTAATTGTTTTAAAGAAATGTTATTACCTTGCCAAGATACTATAACCTCATTTACATTATCTATAATTTAATAATTAATAAAAATGGTGAATTGGCGAATTAGAAGAAACATCAGGTAAATAAGATAAATAATAATATAATAATAAAATTATTAATATTAACTGATATATGCTCCAGGCATNTATAATTAATATTTAATATTCTTGCATAATCCCACTTTCATTATATAGCAATGTATACACCATTAAAAACGCGACTAGGAAAATACCCCTTCCGAAAATGATAATAGCAAAACGCAACCTTCCGAGAAAATCTAACAACGAAAAAAAAAAAATTGTAATAATTTACCAATTGACCAGAAACCAGTGAAAAATGCATAAAATATTAAGGATAATATAACAATTCGAAGGTAAGAGGGTAATGTAAGGTAAAAACTGGGAAGTTGGGGAAATAATAACGAGATTGCATTGGGCAATTGAGTCATTATGAAATTGTGTATGTAATTTTCTATATCTGTGCGGTTTTTTTTTTTTTTTTTAAAAAAAATGATGATTTAAAAAAAAAGTCAGTAATGAAAACAAAAAAAAAGTGATGATTAATTGTTTTAAAGAAATGTTATTACCTTGCCAAGATACTATAACCTCATTTACATTATCTATAATTTAATAATTAATAAAAATGGTGAATTGGCGAATTAGAAGAAACATCAGGTAAATAAGATAAATAATAATATAATAATAAAATTATTAATATTAACTGATATATGCTCCAGGCATTTTAAATTCTGATAAAGATTCATCATTTATGTAGTTATCAGGTGTCGATATAAAAGTTCTATCTTCCATATCTTCTATATATATTGAAGGTCGTCTGGATAATAGTGATACAAATTCTATTATATTTTTATAACAAATAAGATAAATATATTATATATGTTATAGATAGATGTTATTAAAGTGTAAGAGAGAAAGAGATAGATATTAAAGATAGATATTATATACCGAAAATATCTTTAGAATCTAATTCTACGTGACAATTAAAACCGTCAGAATGATCTATATAAAGAAAATAATATTTAATTAAAATTAAAATTAAAATTAAATTAATTAATTACAAATTACACAATATAATATAATAATATAATGAATGACATACGAATTCGTGCACAAAATGAAACCATTTTATAATAGGTTTCCGGTGAAAAATTTTCTGGATCTGGTAAACTTGGAAAATCTAAATGTCGTTTATGATATACTGCTTCTGGATGTATCCAGGTAATACCCTCTTTAAATTTTCTTTCATTATCAGCAATATGAAATTCTTCGGCAATATCCGAAGATGGTTCATTACATACATCTAACCACCATTGTACCCAAAGTGAAACTTCTTCTGCTTCAGGTCTATTCTCAATTTTAGCATCCCAACAACTTTTAATTAATTTAGATAATGATTTTGGAATAATTTTACCCATATGTGGTCTTAATCCACAACAAATTCTTTGAGCCAATAATTTATCATGAGCATTATTATCAAATGGTGATCGTTGAACAGCTATTTCCCACATTATTACTCCTAAACTATATACATCAGCTGCTTTAGTAAATGCATCACCCCTTAATACTTCGGGAGCAACATAAGGCAATACACCATATACACCGGATAATGTAGGTGAATTTTGTGAATCTTCAATTGAATTTAATTCAGTAATTAAAATTGAATTCATTTGTCGCCTTAAATTTCCTGTATGAAGACATTTATGAAGTGAACCATTATCATGGATTCGTTGAAGAGTAAAAGCTATATCCGAAATAATTTCTAATTTCGTTTTCCAATCGTATTCGGGAAATGGTTGATCTTTATATAGAAAACTTCTCAAGTCTGTTTCTATACATCGAATTACTATTGCATAATCTTTAGTTTCAGGATGTTGCGTAATTCCATAACATCTTATTAATCCATTTCGACCATTTTGATGAGTCAGAAGCTATTATAAATAATTAAATAATAAAATTAATAAAATTTTAATAAATTAAAAAAATAAAAAAATAAAAATTAATAAAAATAAAAAATAATAATAAATTAATAAAGTTATAAAATTAATTTTACCTCATTGAGAAAATCGGGAATATTATTTGATAAATTCCGAAATACTTTAACAGTAAATTCAGTACGAGCATCACATCTTCCCCAACTTTGTAAATTACTATCCCAATGAGTTATATAACCATCTAACCAAGTAACATTATAAGAGACACCAAATGTTCCTAATCCTATTCTTTTAATGTTTTTAAATCTTTCCCAAGGTATCCATTCTAATACTTGACTACATCCAATAGCAGTTATTTGAGTGGTCAAGATGAAATTATCAATATCTTCATTTCCACTTGTCCAACTATGAAACTTTTTACTTGATTTAAATTTTTCAGAATTACATTGTTTACACCATCTAGCACTTGTCTTGGGTGATTCACATTCTTTACAAATACCATAAACAAGATGATGACGTTTTTTTAATTCTAAATCATCACTAACAATAGAAGATTTTGATGATGATGTATTATGAGAGCTGAAACCTCCACTACTGGTACTACTTTCACTACTTGAAGAACCACTAGTTGGTCTGGAGTCAACTTCCATTTTTTTTTAATTTTATTTTATTTAAGGTTATCAGTTCATCGAAAATAATCGAAAATAATTATCAAAATAATAATCGAAAATAATCAGAAATAAGTAAGAACAAGAAAAAAAAAACAAAAGAATATATATTTTTTATTTTTACATAAAATGAAATGATAAAATAAATGATAAAATAAATGATAAAATAAATTAATTGATATTATAAGTAAGGAGACGAATTAATTGTTTCAAGAAAGAAACAATGTACGGTTTATTATTTAGAGACAAAAAAGTAAAAAATAGAAAAAATAAAAGAAATAAAATTATAAACGCGTATAAAAAGGTTCATGTTCATGATGTCCATTTTGTCTACTATTTGGTAAGACGAAAAAAATTTTATTAAAATATTATTTAAAAAAACAAACAAGGTATAAGTAATGAAAAAAGTAAATTTTGATCCCTGGTCATACCCCTGAAGTTATTAAAGTTGTTAGAAGAATTATAATTGGTTCATATTGAAACACCAAATATAAACAATTAATAAACAATTAATAAATAATTATTAAATAATTATAAAACAATTAAGCTAATTCGGATAAAATTAATTAAATAATTCCTAATTTGTTAATAAAAGAATTCTTAATTAACGATAAAACCACTCATAATAATTGTTACTCTCAATTATTTTTTATATATTATTCTAAAGTATTCTTAATATAGAAATCTATTTATTACTATTGTTACTATTGTGTAATGTAAGATATGAGTTAAAGACATTAAAATACTATTTTAAGTATTGGGTGAGAACTAATGCAATATGCAAAAGACACAAAAATGATTCTAAAATTTCGTATTCAAATATCTAAATACATGTAACTAAGTACATATATAATGTTAACATATTGCTGCTACAAATATTCATTTTAATCAACGCTGTAAAGAAGAAAACCAATCAAATATTTTATCTCTGATTTCCTTGGACCCTGTTTCTAGCGAACTGGTTCAGAAAGAATACCGGATAAAATGATCCGACACATTTTAGTCAGAATTATGTCTAATAATAATAAAATAAAATAATAATAGAGAAAGTATGAAACTTTCATAAAGGTTTTAATTACGATAAATTTAAATATTAACTTATCATCAAATAAATAATTCCAGCTGCAATCAATGCTGGGAATGTAATAACTACTATTGTCACTTTCAACCGAAATCTGTCGTTGTGAATTTAATATAAATTACGAACATCACGGTCCGCCAATTAAAAACAATTAAAAATCATAATAATTATACACCGATGGGTCGTAATACATCAACAACAGGAAATCTCCGGATAAATGTTAGTGTAAATAATTTTATTATTATATCTATTGTTGTTTATTCCTAAATTGTCACTGTATTAGTAAGATTTCGTTCATTTTAATGTTTTCTTGTTCTTTAAATAGACCTTAATTTAATAAGTTTATTAAAATAATTATCAAGATAAAAGAATCCATGACATACAATAAATCATGCAATCCTGAAAATCGATTTTTGTTTAAATTACTTTATTTAGATGATAATACATAATAATAATAATCTGAAATTCAAGATATTCATTTTTTGTGCAAATTACTTGATTTAGATGACACGTTTGTTAGCAAAAGAACATCATGCAAGTAATAATAATAATCCTGAAATTCAAGATATTTGTTTTTGTGCAAATTACTTTATTTAGATGACTGGAAAGTTTGTTAATAAAAGAAGGAAATTTTTGAGGTGAGGAAGAAAACATATGCAATTTCAAACTTTTATAAAATTACTAGCACTTATCTTTATGATATCTCTTCTTTTTTTTCCAAAATTAACTTCTAAAAATGTTAATCCCACCTCCATCACCACTACCCCCACCTTCACCTCTACCTATGGGCTCTTCAATTTCAAATAAGATCTTACTGAAATATTTAAGTAGAGATCTTGTTTCAGACACTGGTCAAATGAACAAAAACAGGAAAAATTTTTGGCACAAATGGGCAAGAAGGTTAGGCAGGGTGATTTGGTTCAAGCAGGAGATTTTTAGTCAATTTGTAAATAGGCTAAGCCAATTTGTGTCAAAAATTTTGTCAATTTTTGATTATTTGATATGTGAAAGATTGTAGTTATTAATAATCTCTAGTATTTTATCTTTAATCTTCCTAAACTAATGATATCCGCTGTAATTCAAAAAAAAAGTGTTACAATTAATTACAACATATGGTGTAATTAACTTTTCTTTAAGCTGTTTATATTCTCCAGGAGAATATAAATGATTTAGATTATATTATAATAGTTTTAGATACAGGTCGAAATATTATAAATCTGATAAATATCTAGTATCTAATATCAAGTGAAAAATTATACAATATAATATCAAATATATATCAGGTACCTAATATGCAATATCAGATACAATATAAGGTATCTTATATGTAATATTAGGTATCCAATATGTAACATTAGGCTGATATTCAATATTATACAATTTTCACTTGATATTAGGTACCAGATATTTATCAAATTTAATCTGAGATAATAATGATAGTGATAAGGGTGAAAGATTCAATTGGTATCAAAACTAACTTAATAATTATGCTTTTGGCTAGTTGATTTTGCATTAATTAAATTCTGGCTCAAAAGTTAATTAAATTGTACCAGCTAAATTCTGGCTCAAATATTAATTAATTTTTTACTGGCTAAATTCTGATGCAATTTTGATCATATAATAAAAGTTAATCAGATTAAATTATTAATTAACTTTACCAATATTGATATTTTAATCTATTGTTTTAAAATAGCTATAATTTGATGAATTTTAATGTTACAAAAATAAAATATATATTATCTTGTAGCTAAAAACTAAAGTTTTCAATCTGCTATAAAAATATTATAGTAGAAAATTACTTTTAGTTATATAAAATTAATTTGAAATTAAAGATAAAAGTAATTATTTAATAAATCTTATAATTGCAAAAGCCAATCAAAATTGTACTATTATTTAACTTTTGTATCAGAATTTAGCCATTGTACATTGTGCTATAATTAAATTCTAGACTTAATTAAATTGTATTTGACTAAATTTCTAACTCAATTCATATTGTACTTACAATTCCTAAGTAATGAGTTTCTGTTATTAAACCATTAATAATAGTAATTTAAAGTTTTTATCTATACATGTCATCAAAAATATTGAATTGAGTCAGACGCAATTAAAATCAAAAAAACTTGAAATTGAGTTAAGGCAAATTTTGATTTTTACTAGTGATTGATGCAATTAATTAAGTCAGATGTAATTAAAAATTGAAATTCTAAGAGTTGAGTCAAAGTCAAATTAGTTTTGATGACATGTATATTTCTGTTATTAGGTTACACATAAAATATCATGATAGTAATAATTTATTTCTATTAACAGACTACATAATAATGGTGATAAATTTTTGGCATTAGAGATAAAAATTATGAGTATAAAATTGTTATTTGATTATATAATTGAATCTAAATTTTGATAAATAATTAATTGTAATTTTCATAACCATCAATAATCATCAATTAAATTATAATTTTATAATTATTAATTTAATCACAATTTTATAATTATCAATTTAATCACAATTTTATAATCATCAATTAAATTGCAATTTTATAATTATTGATTAAATTATAATTTTATAATCATGATTTAATCATGATTTTATAATCGCAATTAAATCAAGATTACTAAATCACAATTAAATTATAATTATTAAATCATAATTTTATAATTATAATTAAATCTAATTTTATAATTGTAATTAATTATAATTATCAAAATTATTAAATAATTTTTTAATAACAATAATTGTTTTTATTAATTTATTAAAAAAATAATAAAATAATTAATAAAAATTTTAAAAATTAATATTTGAAATATAAGTGAAGAGCTATATGCTAATCAAATAAAGAAAAACAAAAAAATTTTAACATAAATAAGTAAAGAAATATGTAAATAAACAAAGAGATTTGTAAATGATACACAAATAAGTAAAAAGATTTGTAGATAATATATAAATAGGCATGGCAATATACAAATAGGCAGACAATTTTTTATCGATTTGTGATTAATTTGTATTATAATTTACAGATTTTTGATTATTTGATGTATGATACATTTATATAGAAAAAAAAAACAAAAGAAATAAGAAAAACAAGAGATACAAGAGAAATAGGAAAAATAAAAGAAACAGAAAAGATAAGAAAAGTGAAAAGGGAGAAATGAAAAAAATTAAAAAAAACATTAATTCCAAAATTATCAATACTAAAATTGTTAAAATTATCATTTCAAAGAAAAAGAAACAAAAAAATAAAAAATAAAAGATAACAAAAAATAAGAGAAAAAGAACAAGAAAAAAAAATAATAAAACTAAAAAAAAAAAAAAA
>PQFF01000085.1:291336-409024 GCA_003547095.1 Diversispora epigaea | reverse complement strand
GAATTTTGACCAAGTTTATTTACCGGATTTTGAATATTTCTTTCTGATTTCTATCTGAGTTCTGAATAAATTTACTTACCGGATTTTGAACAATTCTTGAATATTTCTTTCTGATTTCTATCAGAATTCTGAATAAATTTACTTACCGGATTTTGAACAATTCTTAAATATTTCTTTCTGATTTTCATCAGAATTCTGAATAAATTTACTTACCGGATTTTGAATATTTCTTTCTGATTGCTATCAGAATTTTGAATAAATTTACTTACCGTTTTCTTTCCGATTGTTGAATATTTCTTTCTGATTTCTATCAGAATTTTTATTACCGAATTTTTGCCGATTGGTTGCCAATCGGCATAACAATCGGCAAAAAAAAAAAGAAAAATTTCGTCCGACTTTTGGCTATATTTCGGCTGAAAATCGCATAGCCGAATTTTAGCCGAATTGGACCATTTCGACTAGTGTTATAATATTAAAAAACTTTTTAATTTTAAATAATAGAAATTTTTAAATTAAAAAATAGTAAAATTTATAATTGGAACAAGACAATTATTATTTATTATTAAAAATACAGATTTTAAAATCTTTTATATTATATTTAATTTTCATCGCATTAATATAATTAAAAATTTAATAAATTATTTATATAATTATATGAAAAATCAAATTAAAAAAACAATAATTAAATCTATTCAATATATTCATTTAACCTTTAATTTATAATTATTAAAAACATATAATTTATATTTAAATATTATTGTTTATTGGATTTAAAATTTATACAGTGATCTATGAAAGTAATATAAAATTTGTATTTTTGTCTTTAAAAAATTCTATTTTATAAATAATCAATTTTAAATAATAGTTTTTAATTTTTGAAAACTATTTAATATCAAATTAATTAATAAAATTTTAATTGTAGATAAAATTTTATACAGAATAGTTACAATAAAAATAATTATAAAATTAATTGTTCTTCTCAAAAAGAACAAATATATCAAATTTTATAACAATTGAATTATACATGTCATTAAAACTATTGAATTGAGTCAAATACAATTAAAATTAAGAAAAATTAAAGTTGAATCAAGATAAATTTTAATTTTTACTAGTGATTGATGTAATTAGTTAAGTCAAATATAATTAAAACTTAAAATTTTAAGAATTAAGTCAAGGCCAAATTAGTTTTGACAATATATATAAATTGAATTAATGATTATAGAAAAATTAATTTTTGAAAATTGAAATTTTATATATAAAATAAATTAAAATAATTTTTTATATGTAAAATTTCAATTTTCAAGAGTTAATTTCTTTGTAACTACTGATTTAATTGTTATGAAATTTAGTATATTCCTTGAAAAGAACAATTAACCTTATAATTACCTTTATTGTAACTGTTCTGTATAAAATTTTATCTGTAATTAAAATTTTATTAAGTATTAATTCTTAATATTAATTATTTATTTGTAAAAAATTAGTATTATTAATTTAATATCAAATAGTTTTTAAAAATTCTTCAAATCTTAAAGATTAAAATAAATATAGAAACTATTATTTTAAAATTAATTATTTATGAAATAGAATTTTTTAAAAACAAAAATATAGATATTATATTATTTTTGTAAGTCATTATAATTTGATTTTAGATATTGGAAAAATCCTATTTCCACATATTATTATTGAAATTTTTTATTATGTATCAAAAATTTTCAATAATTAAGATTTGAAAAAAAAAGTTTTAATAATTGTTATTGATAATAAAAGTAATATTAAATCAGTTATATTAAAATTAAACAAAAATTAAATTCTATATACAGTATATACATGTTGTCAAAACTATTGAATTGAGTCAGATGCAATTAAAATTAGGAAAAATTGAAGTTGAGTTTATACTTGCATGTTAAATTATTTTAAAATTCTGAAATTGCAATTTTGAAAAAAAAAGTTGAAATAGTTTTTTATAGAAGATAAAATTATTTTACTTAAAATCCAAAATTTTTTGATCACCCAGATAAATTCCTTAATTAAAGATACATATAATTAAGTATTTTTTTACTTTCATATATACATCAGTAAATTTTTTTAAACGTAAGCCTTCGAAGTCTTTCACTTCGATAACCTTCGAATACCTCCAACATAAACGTAATATTTACGAAGGTTATTGGTACCGAAAACCTTCATTTTTATTAATAAAACGTAATACTCCGGAGGTTATTGATATCGATAACCTTCAATAACCTTCACTTTATCATAATAAATGTAATATTTGCGAAGGTTATTGGTCTGATAACTTTCAATAACCTTTGAAAATGAAATTATTACAATAACTTCCGACATAAAAATTTCCTGATGTAGAATAAATTCTGTATAAATTTCAAAAAGAAAAATACTTCAAAAATTTAAAATTAGTTTTGGGAAAAATCAAGGCAAATTTTGATTTTTACTATATACCTGCTGTCCAAATTTAAAATCCAAATGTTGAAATTTCAAATACACAAATTTCAAATTCCAAATTTTAAATTATAATTAGTATCTTTTGTCAAAATCCCAAATCCTAAATCCTAAATACTAGTAACACAGGTCGAAATATTAAAAATCAGGTACCTATTATATATCTATCGGATATCTGACTGATACCTAATTTCAAGTACCTGATAGGTCCTTGATTATACATGTTCCCAAAATTGATTTTGGATTTTTGAGGTATTTCGACTTTTTGAGATTTATGCAGAATCTATTCTATATATGAAAGTAAAAAAAGTATCCAGTTATGTGTATCTTTAATCAAAGAATAAATCTGGGTGATCAAAAAATTTCGGGTTTTAAGTAAAATAATTTCGTCTTCTATGAAAAACTATTTCGACTTTTTTCCCCCAAATACCAATTTCAGGGTCCCAAAATAATTTTGCGTGCAAGTATATCCCTGATATGTTACTGATAATCCCTATTAAGTGTCCAATATGCCATATCGTATACCTATTGGATATCCGATATGTCATATCATGTATATTGTTGACCTATTTATATCTTTAAAGAAAAATAGAGAATGACAATTAAAGCAGGAAAAAATTATATATAAAAGTCACACAGCAGTTATATGTAATGTGCTATAGTTGAGAGGTTTGTAAATAAATACAACTATAAATGATTTAAATCCCTATAAGAAATACGTATGCTTAAAAAATACTTAAAATATAATTAAAATATTATTAAAATATTATTAAAATAAATTAAAATATACTTAAAATATATTTAATTGTATTCATAAAAAACTACTTAAAATATTATCATTTTGTACTTAAAATACATTAAAATATGCTTAAAAAATACTTAATTTAGGTAATAAGTAAGTATGTTTTAAGTATATACTTAAAATATACTTAATTTTAAATATGTTTTAATAATATTTTAAGTATATTTTAAATATATACCTAAAACATACTTACTCATTACCTAAATTAAGTATTTTTTAAGTATTTTTTAAATATATTTTAAANCAAATACCAATTTCAGGGTCCCAAAATAATTTTGCGTGCAAGTATATCCCTGATATGTTACTGATAATCCCTATTAAGTGTCCAATATGCCATATCGTATACCTATTGGATATCCGATATGTCATATCATGTATATTGTTGACCTATTTATATCTTTAAAGAAAAATAGAGAATGACAATTAAAGCAGGAAAAAATTATATATAAAAGTCACACAGCAGTTATATGTAATGTGCTATAGTTGAGAGGTTTGTAAATAAATACAACTATAAATGATTTAAATCCCTATAAGAAATACGTATGCTTAAAAAATACTTAAAATATAATTAAAATATTATTAAAATATTATTAAAATAAATTAAAATATACTTAAAATATATTTAATTGTATTCATAAAAAACTACTTAAAATATTATCATTTTGTACTTAAAATACATTAAAATATGCTTAAAAAATACTTAATTTAGGTAATAAGTAAGTATGTTTTAAGTATATACTTAAAATATACTTAATTTTAAATATGTTTTAATAATATTTTAAGTATATTTTAAATATATACCTAAAACATACTTACTCATTACCTAAATTAAGTATTTTTTAAGTATTTTTTAAATATATTTTAAACATATTTTAAGTATAAAATAATAACATTTTAAGTAATTTCTTATATACTTAAAAAATACTTAAAAAATACTTAATGGAGTATATTTTAAATATGTTTTAAGTCTATTTTAAATATCGTAATTTTTATAGGGAATATGTGGTTTTATTCGAAAGAGGTAAGAGTGAGGTTTTAAAGGGATTTATAGAGAACAAATCTCTATTATCACAAAGACAAAGTCACAAAGACAATTTATAAAGAAACCAATTCTTCATCAGGAAATTTTTTATATCAGAGGTTATTGTAATAATTTCGTTTTCAAAGATTATTGAAGGTTATCAGACCAATAACCTTCGCAAATATTACGTTTATTATGATAAAGTGAAGGTTATTGAAGGTTATCGATATTAATAACCTCTGGAGTATTATTTTTTATTAATAAAAATGAAGGTTTTCGATACCAATAACTTTCGTAAATATTACGTTTATGTTGAAGGTATTTGAAAGTTATTGGAGTGAAGGATTTCAAAGGCTTATGTTTAAAAAAATTTACTGATGTTTAACTACGGGGTTTTCAACTAATAAAAAAGGTTATTATTCACCAAGAATAATAATATCAAAGTATATAAATTATAATATTCAATGTCATCTAGACTTTATTATCAATTTATTATTTACTATGAGCTAAATACATTTAATAGGTTGTACTAAAGTGTATTGAAACTTATATTGATTTGTATCTAATTGAAGACTGAGATTAAGGGAAAACTCAGTTCATTTATAATTAATAATTCTTGCCATCATCTATGTTGTCGCGTATACCATCAAGTATGCCATTATGCATGTCATCATACGTATTATCATACATACCATCATCTATGTCATGGCTTTTATCATCACTTATGCCATCACGTTACTGATCGACAATGAATTACTAATCTAGATATACTAATTTAGGTAACAAATGATAATTCGTAATACATGACTAAATTGATTTACAATAATATAATAACTATAATAGAGATAAGATATAAAATATAATAATAATAAAAATGATAAAAAAATACATATAGGAAATATAACTTAATAATAAATAATAAAGATAAAAACTATATTAATAACATACACTGGTTGAATGAAAAAAAATAGGACGGTTTTATCATGAATAGGATTCCGATTGATGGCTAAATTTGCTAAGATTTATTAAGTATAGGCAGTCGATTTTTTTCGATTTATAAATAGAAATTTCTGATTTATGAATTTTCACAAATAGGATGTCTGATTTATGCATATTTCCGCCATCAATAGGATTCCGATTTTTGTTCATTCGACCAGTGATATTGTATACATATTGGATACCCGATATATTATACCTGATAGATATCCAATATGTGTACGATATATGCATAATATAATATATCAGGTATTCAATAGGTGTATGATATGGCATATTAGATATCCGATAGGAATTATCGGTAATATATCGGGAACCTATTGAATACTTGAAATTAGGCACCAGTTAGGTACTTGATAGTTATATGATAGGTGCTCGATTTTTAATATTTCGACCAGTGTAATTTGTGCATTTTGGTATCTCAAATTTCAAATGATTTAGAATTTGGGCAACACGTATATTTTATTAGTAATTAATGTAATTAATTAAGTCAGATACAATTAAAAATTAGTTGAATTAAAGTTAAATTAATTTTGACAACATGTACATACTTTACAATTATCAATTAATAAAAAATTAAAAATAATTGATCTTTTAATAACAAAAATAAAAAAAATTTTTTTTTTTATCAAATAATAAAAAAAAACAATAATTAAAACATGTATAAATTATTTGTAATAAAATTAGAGAAATTGAAACAATTGAAATTATTAAATCAATTAATATAAAATAAAATACTTTTTATAATTTTTTAATTTGACTTTATAAATTAAAAAATTTAATTAAATGATTAATTAATTTTTTAGAAAATAGAAATTATATATTGATAATTATAATTTTAATATAATAGATTAATTTTTATTTTCTTTAATAAAATGGCAAATTATTTATAAATTAACAAATTTGTTAACTCTTGCTCAACAAATAACAAAATTATTAGGAAATAAAAATTATATAATTTTAGTTATTACTATATTAATAATTGAAGAAGTTAAACAATATTTTAAAAATGTAAAATTATTAAATGCAACAATTATAAATATTAGTATTATAATTTTAAATGATCTAGTTTTAAGATAAAATATTCTTAATAATTTTGAAATTATTATTTTATTTTTGAATCTTTATTTTAAAACTTGATATTTTGTTTATTGGTAAATATATATTTTTAATTATATTTTAATTATATATTATTTAAATAAATAATTTATTGTCTGAAGCGAAGCGAAGGATACTATATTTTTACGCACTATGAAAAATTTTAAGTCACAGGTGTTTCTCTATCTTTCATGTGATAATTAGCCAATAATATCGCGATTCTTTTTTTAGATTATTTAGATTATATAACGATAATATTTTTTTTAAAAAAAATTGTGCTTTGGACTAACAATGGTTCCCGTTTCCTAGTATAATATTTAATTTGTTTATTTAGAGTATACAATTAATTGTATATAATAAAGTTTAATAAAAAATTCAAAATTTATTATTATCTGATAAACTTCTAATTTCATAAGATATAAATAATTTATTTTTAATATTTATATTTTTTTCTTAATTATTAAATATATCTAATATAAAATTTAAAAGTAATTCAAATGAATTTGAATGATATTATCATTTATATCCCAATTTATTAATATTGACTTAAAAATATTTATTAATTCCTACTACTTTTATACTATTTGAAAGATTATTTTTAGATATAAAAATTTATATAATTTCTTTTAAAAATAAATTAGATTTATATCTAATTTATATATATCGTTAAAATTATTAAATTGAGTTAGATATAATTATACTTGTATGTAAAATTATTTTGAGATTTTGAATTACAATTTCAAGAAAAAAAGTCGAAATAATTTTTTATAAAAAATAATTATTATATTTAAAATTTGAAATTTTTTAATTACCCAGATAAATTTTTTGATTAAAAATATATATAACTAGATATTTTTTTTATTTTTTTTATTTTCATATATAAAATAGATTTTACATAAATTTCAAAAAAAATGAAATATCTCAAAAATTCAAAATTAATTTTGAAAATATTTATAGATTATATATATTATTCAAATTATTCAAAATTTGAAATTTGGTATTTGAAATTTGATATTTGAAATTTGGTATTTGAAATTTGATATTTGAAATTTGAAATTATATATGGTACCAGAAGTTTATACTTAACAATAAAATTGTACCACTATAAAACTTATTAACACCTTAAAAGATATATAAATTTTAAAAAATAAATTAGTAACTTTATTTTTTAAGACATGTTCTATCAAATTACTAATTAAATTTTTAATTAAAAGTCTATATTAAAAATTATAAGTATTTAAAAATACATAATTTTTATATGTTTAGTACTATTTGAAACAATATATTTATTAGTCAGAACTTATAAAATTCTTAACTTTTATTTAATATTAGTATTTTTAATAATTTTCTTTCAAATTTTTTGTTTTTTTTTTATTCAATTTTATTTTTTTTAATTTAATATAAAAATTTTAATCAATAATTTTTTTTTTAATTTAATATAAAATTTTTAATCAAAAATCTTAATTCTTATTGAACAATTGACTTTCATATGACTATACTTGCATGTTAAATTATTTTGAAATTCTGAAATTGCAATTTTGGAGAAAAAAGTTAAAATAATTTTTTATAGAAGACAAAATTATTTTATTTAAAACCTAAAATTTTTTGATTACCCAGATAAATTTCTTGATTAAAGATACATATAACTAGGTACTTTTTTTATTTCTATATATAGAATAGATTTTGTATAAATTTAAAAAAACAAAGGGTGTGTTCACATGTGAATTTGGATTTGGATTGAGTCAATCCAGATTCAATCCAGATTGATAACTAATTGGCTGAATCCAAAAATCAATCCAATCTTGTTCGCGACATTTATATTTTTTATAGATCATTGTTTTCATTATGACGAACCACCAAACTTTTTTTTTACTTGCAATAGATACCTTATATGAAACTTCTTCTTCCTCAAGTAACTCAAGTAGTTCAAGTGATGAGGAAATCGAAATTTTAACTGGAGTTGTCCAAACATTTCAAACCCTTAATGGAAGTAAATTTAAAAAAAAGAAACGAGAAAAAAGAGCAAAAAGTACAGTTTGGTTTACAAACATTTGTATGCAGTGGCAAAATGAAGAATTTAGAAGGCATTTCTGACTTGGTAGAGATACTTTCGAATGGATTTTAAGAGAAATTTCACCTGAAACAACAGAAAACCATGGAATATCAATGCATTTAAAATTGGCTGCAACTTTGTGGTTTCTTGCAACTGGTGAATCATTTCGTGCAATTGCACAACGATTTGGTATTGGTGTTTCAACTTTTCATTATCATTTTAGAAATACTATTCAATTAATTATAAATGTATTTTTAAAAGAAAAAATCAGGTAATTTTTTCTTTAATTTATTTTTNCTTCTTCTTCCTCAAGTAACTCAAGTAGTTCAAGTGATGAGGAAATCGAAATTTTAACTGGAGTTGTCCAAATATTTCAAACCCTTAATGGAAGTAAATTTAAAAAAAAGAAACGAGAAAAAAGAGCAAAAAGTACAGTTTGGTTTACAAACATTTGTATGCAGTGGCAAAATGAAGAATTTAGAAGGCATTTCTGACTTGGTAGAGATACTTTCGAATGGATTTTAAGAGAAATTTCACCTGAAACAACAGAAAACCATGGAATATCAATGCATTTAAAATTGGCTGCAACTTTGTGGTTTCTTGCAACTGGTGAATCATTTCGTGCAATTGCACAACGATTTGGTATTGGTGTTTCAACTTTTCATTATCATTTTAGAAATACTATTCAATTAATTATAAATGTATTTTTAAAAGAAAAAATCAGGTAATTTTTTCTTTAATTTATTTTTTATTTAAAAAATATTTATAATGTTTTTTATTTCAGATTTCCAACAAATAATAATGAATGGCAAAAAGTTATCAATGGTTTTTGTCTATTAAAAGGTTTTCCACGAGTTATTGGAGCAATTGATAGAAGTCACATTCCTATTAGAGCACTATCCAAAGATAGTATAGATTATTTTAATAGAAAAAAATTTTATAGTGTAGTATTACAAGCAGTTTGTGATTCACAATACAAATTTATGGATATTTATTGTGGATGGGCAGGTGCAACTCACGATTCTCGTGTTTTGCGTAATTCTCCATTTTATTCTTCATTTAATAACAATTTGTTATTACGACCTTCCAAAACTTATATTTTAGGTGATAGTGGTTATGCCAATCATGATTGGCTTTTAGTACCTTATAAAGATAATGGACATTTAACTTGAGTTCAAAATCATTACAATTATATACATTCTGCAACAAGAATTAAAATTGAACAAGCTTTTGGATTACTTAAATCACGTTGGAGAGTGTTGCGAAATCCAATAGAAACAAATCTTAAAATAGTATCTCATATTGTAAGCTGTTGTTGTATTCTTCACAATATTTGTGAAGAAAAAAAAGAAATAATTGATGAATTTGATATTATTTCTGATCAAGAATTGATAAATAATGTAACAACATCAGAAGTAGATATAATTAATGGTACTGAAAGAGATTTAGTAACTGATTATATTTTTTCAAGATGAAAAAAACGTTTAATTTATCAAGATGATTCACTTGAAATAGAAGCACAAGGTAAATTATTATAAAATATATTTATTAATTTATATTTATTAATTTTAATTTTAATTTTTAATTAATTTACAAATTAAAGAAAATGATTTAGAACTTGAATTAACAGGTAATTTAATAAATTATTTATTATTAAATTATATTATTAAAAATTTTATTTATTAATTAATTTTATATTTCAAACAAAGAAAATAAATTAGAGAAAGAATTACATGGTAAGAATTAATAGAATTATTAAATTTTATTTTATTAAAATTTTATTTATTAATTAATTTTATATTTCAAACAAAGAAAATGAATTGGAGAAAGAATTACATGGTAAGAATTAATAGAATTATTAAATTTTATTTTATTAAAATTTTATTTATTAATTAATTTTATATTTCAAANCAAAAATCAATCCAATCTTGTTCGCGACATTTATATTTTTTATAGATCATTGTTTTCATTATGACGAACCACCAAACTTTTTTTTTACTTGCAATAGATACCTTATATGAAACTTCTTCTTCCTCAAGTAACTCAAGTAGTTCAAGTGATGAGGAAATCGAAATTTTAACTGGAGTTGTCCAAACATTTCAAACCCTTAATGGAAGTAAATTTAAAAAAAAGAAACGAGAAAAAAGAGCAAAAAGTACAGTTTGGTTTACAAACATTTGTATGCAGTGGCAAAATGAAGAATTTAGAAGGCATTTCTGACTTGGTAGAGATACTTTCGAATGGATTTTAAGAGAAATTTCACCTGAAACAACAGAAAACCATGGAATATCAATGCATTTAAAATTGGCTGCAACTTTGTGGTTTCTTGCAACTGGTGAATCATTTCGTGCAATTGCACAACGATTTGGTATTGGTGTTTCAACTTTTCATTATCATTTTAGAAATACTATTCAATTAATTATAAATGTATTTTTAAAAGAAAAAATCAGGTAATTTTTTCTTTAATTTATTTTTATTTAAAAAATATTTATAATGTTTTTTATTTCAGATTTCCAACAAATAATAATGAATGGCAAAAAGTTATCAATGGTTTTTGTCTATTAAAAGGTTTTCCACGAGTTATTGGAGCAATTGATAGAAGTCACATTCCTATTAGAGCACTATCCAAAGATAGTATAGATTATTTTAATAGAAAAAAATTTTATAGTGTAGTATTACAAGCAGTTTGTGATTCACAATACAAATTTATGGATATTTATTGTGGATGGGCAGGTGCAACTCACGATTCTCGTGTTTTGCGTAATTCTCCATTTTATTCTTCATTTAATAACAATTTGTTATTACGACCTTCCAAAACTTATATTTTAGGTGATAGTGGTTATGCCAATCATGATTGGCTTTTAGTACCTTATAAAGATAATGGACATTTAACTTGAGTTCAAAATCATTACAATTATATACATTCTGCAACAAGAATTAAAATTGAACAAGCTTTTGGATTACTTAAATCACGTTGGAGAGTGTTGCGAAATCCAATAGAAACAAATCTTAAAATAGTATCTCATATTGTAAGCTGTTGTTGTATTCTTCACAATATTTGTGAAGAAAAAAAAGAAATAATTGATGAATTTGATATTATTTCTGATCAAGAATTGATAAATAATGTAACAACATCAGAAGTAGATATAATTAATGGTACTGAAAGAGATTTAGTAACTGATTATATTTTTTCAAGATGAAAAAAACGTTTAATTTATCAAGATGATTCACTTGAAATAGAAGCACAAGGTAAATTATTATAAAATATATTTATTAATTTATATTTATTAATTTTAATTTTAATTTTTAATTAATTTACAAATTAAAGAAAATGATTTAGAACTTGAATTAACAGGTAATTTAATAAATTATTTATTATTAAATTATATTATTAAAAATTTTATTTATTAATTAATTTTATATTTCAAATGAAGAAAATGAATTGGAGAATGAATTACATGGTAAGAATTAATGGAATTATTAATTAGATTTTATTAATGGAATTAATGAAATTATTAATTAAATTTTATTAATTAATTAATATTTTAAAATTAAGAAAATGGATTAGAAGAATTATGAAGTAAAAATTTATTATATTATAATTTTAGTGAAATATTTAGAATTAGAATTAATTTCTATTTTGTGAATGATTATAATTATAATGAACAAATTGATGTTCATTAATAAATTCAGAATTATTAAATTCAGTATTTTTTTGAGGAGGATTTTGAAATGTGTAATTAGATACAGGTGGCAAAGTGTTGGTTATATATAAAGTACCAGAATTTTGTGGTTGTCCTAAAAAATAAACATATTAATAAAATTTTATAATATTAAAATATCAAATAAAATATTTTTAAATAATTTACCATTTATATTATTGATAAGAAGTGATATTAATTTGCATCTTTCTTCATCTCTTCTAACTTTTTCTTCGGCTCTTTGTTTTCTCATTTCTTTTTTTTCATCATCTTTAATTATTTTTCGTAGATAAAGGTTTTCAAGAATTTTGGTACATTTTTGAGTATCTGTTGTAATCTTAACAAATTTTTTAGATGTTGGTTTAGGTTCTTTTTCACTATCTTCATCACTTGATTCTATCAAGGTTGATGTTTCAGTTGATAATGACCATTTTTTAATTTGTCTATTGATTGTAATTTCAGTATTTTCAGTACTTGCTGAAGAAATAAGAGTAACTGGTTTGAATGTAGCCCTATTTTCATCCAAAATATCATCAAGTTCAGTTCTAAAAGATATAACTACAGGAGCTCCACCACTTTGCCTTTCAGAATCTTTTGCTTTCTATGTAAAATAATTAATTATTTTATTCAATTATAAAAAAATTTACAAAGATTAAAAATACCTTATATGATGCTGTTAAATTTTTAAATTTATTATAACATTGTTCTTGGGAATATGTAATATCATATTGATTTTTTAAATGTTCACTACACTCTAACCATAGTGGATGATTAGGGTTGGTTCGACCACGAGACTTGTTTAAGATTACGATTTCTTGTTTGCGCAGTGCCAAAAAAGCTAAAAGTGCTTTAGTTGAATTGGTATCCCACTTGGTAGTTTGCTTTCTTCCTTTATTTTTATTTTTACATGAAGAAAGTGTAGAAGATTAATTTTTTATATCAAAAGTTTCGTTTACAAAAGTATTATTTTCTTCCATTTTTTATAAGAATAATAAGAAAAATAAAAAAATTAACGCGAATCTACCTCGCGAGGTAGATTGATATTTAATTAGTAGTAATCCAATCTGGATTGGATTTTGGATTTAGTAATCCAATCCAAAACATGTGAACAGGATTCGTGCAACTAAAACCAATCCAATCCAAATCCAATCCGTATGTGAACACACTCAAAATATCTCAAAAATCTAAAATCAATTTTGGGAACATATATACATATTATACATATCATTAAAACTATTGAATTGAGTCAGACACAATTAAAATTAAGAAAAATTGAAGTTGAGTCAAGATAAATTTTGATTTTTATTAATAATTGGCGCAATTAGTTGAGTTAGATGCAATTAAAAATTGAAATTTTAAAAGTTGAGTTAAAGTCAAATTAGTTTTAACAACATGTATAGTCTTAATTATACATGTTCCCAAAATTGATTTTGGATTTTTGAGGTATTTCGACTTTTTGAGATTTATGCAGAATCTATTTTATATATGGAAGTAATAAAAGTACCCAGTTATGTGTATCTTCAATTAAAGAATAAATCTGGGTGGTCAAAAAATTTCGGGTTTTAAGTAAAATAATTTCGTCTTCTATGAAAAACTATTTCGACTTTTTTCCCCAAAATTGCAATTTCGGGACCTCAAAATAATTTTGCGTGCAAGTATAGTTTTAATTGTCCTTTTCTATTTTTAACGTTATAATTTCAAATGAACACTGGAAACAGGAGTTTTTTCTAGAGCTATATAATTTTCGTCTAATAATGAGAAAGGTTTATACTACGAATTTTCTTTTTTATNTATACATATCATTAAAACTATTGAATTGAGTCAGACACAATTAAAATTAAGAAAAATTGAAGTTGAGTCAAGATAAATTTTGATTTTTATTAATAATTGGCGCAATTAGTTGAGTTAGATGCAATTAAAAATTGAAATTTTAAAAGTTGAGTTAAAGTCAAATTAGTTTTAACAACATGTATAGTCTTAATTATACATGTTCCCAAAATTGATTTTGGATTTTTGAGGTATTTCGACTTTTTGAGATTTATGCAGAATCTATTTTATATATGGAAGTAATAAAAGTACCCAGTTATGTGTATCTTCAATTAAAGAATAAATCTGGGTGGTCAAAAAATTTCGGGTTTTAAGTAAAATAATTTCGTCTTCTATGAAAAACTATTTCGACTTTTTTCCCCAAAATTGCAATTTCGGGACCTCAAAATAATTTTGCGTGCAAGTATAGTTTTAATTGTCCTTTTCTATTTTTAACGTTATAATTTCAAATGAACACTGGAAACAGGAGTTTTTTCTAGAGCTATATAATTTTCGTCTAATAATGAGAAAGGTTTATACTACGAATTTTCTTTTTTATGTTCTTTGATGATTTTGGAAAATTTTCAAATTTCAGTTTGATTCTGATTTGTCAATTATATTGATCAAGAGTGATGCATTAATAAAAAGTGTAATACTATTAATATTTAAGGAGAGATCAGTGATAATGAAATTTTTATGGTAGTACGTATACTTGCACACTAAATTATTTTAGGGTCTTGAAATTGTAATTTTGAAAAAAAAAGTCAAAATAGTTTTTCATAAAAGATGAAATTATTTTACTTAAAATTCAAAATTTTTTAATCACCTAGATAAATTCTTTGATTAAAGATACATATAACTAGGTATTTTTTTTATTTCCATATATAAAATAGATTTTGCATAAATCTTAAAAAGACGAAATATCTCAAAAAATCTAAAATCAATTTTGGAAACATGTATAGTGATACGGTGATATTAAGAGATTGTTAAAAGGTAAAAATGTGTGATGTATACATGTTATTAAAACTATTAAATTGAGTTAGACACAATTAAAATTGAGAAAAATTGGAATTGAGTTAAGATAAATTTTAATTTTTACTAATGATTGACGCAATTAGTTGAGTCAGATACAATTAAAAATTAAAATTTTAAGAGTTGAGTCAAGGCCAAATTAGTTTTGATGATATGTATAGTATAATGTAATGTTTTTATTCAAATAAATGAAGGTAAAAAATACATAAGTAATGAATTGGATTAAAAAATCAGGTATTTAAAGTTGACAGGCGGTTAGTTAAGAAATGTATTAGATGGTGAGTTGAAGTTTGGTGAGTTGTATGTTTAGTTGATATTTTATTAGGTGATGAAGAATAGTTAAAAAATTAGTTGTGTGGATATTGGATTTTTTATTGAAGATTTTATATTGGATTTTTTATTGGAGATTTTATATTGGCTATCTTATATGAGTAATAAGGGAGAAGGTTAGGTATGTGAGCTGATAACTTAACTATTTCTGCCAAAGCTGAGGGGATATATCTTATATGAGTGATAAGGGAACATTCTTTTGATATAAGCTGATGCAGAAGATTTTTGCAACTTGGTATTTTTAAGTTTTTCTTTTTTATGGGAGTAATAAATTCCAAACCGTTGTTTTTTTTATATAGAAAGTAATTGTTACAGATTGGGTAATTATTAAAGGTGCCAGTTAATAGAGATATCAATCTCAAAATATTTTGTATTCAGTTTAATTACAAGGTCTTGGGAGTGAGGTTGAGATTAACTTATCATGTAAAACTGATGAGAATTTAATTTTTGTTCCGAAAGAGATAAATACAAAAAGTTTTAAAGTAATTAAAATGGAAAGAAATCTGAAAGTTTTACGCTGGTAGGTGATCAGGCAGTAGTGTAAACCTAGTTAGTTTTTATTTTTTAAATGTAATTCTTATTAATTATTAACTTAAATAAATAAAAGTGAGACCTCACTTTTTATTTATAAAAAAATTTTTAATATATTGTCTTAAAATAGCTATAATTTTGTGAATTTTAATGTTACAAGAATGAAATATATATCATCTTGTAACTAAGAACCAGTTCTTTTGATTTGTCATAGGAATATAATAATAGAAAATCACTTCTAGTTATGTAAAATTGATTTGAAATTAAAGACAAAATTAATTATTTTTAAAATTTAAAAATATAAATTTTTAATTGTGCCAGCAAATCAAAATTGCACTATTATTTAACCTTTGTGCCAGAATTTAGTCATTATACCATAGCTAAATTCTAGGCTCAATTGACTAAATTTTTGGTTTAATTTGTATTGCGTCTACCATTTTTAATCCAGTTATATATATTTTTAATTAAAGAATTTATCTAGATAATTAAAAAATTTCAGATTTTAAATAAAACTATTTGAATTTTTTTTTTTAAAATTGTAATTTCAGAATTTTAAAATATTTTAATAACATATATAATTTGTACTTAAAATTATTTTGAGATTCTGAAATTGTAATTTTGAAAAAAAAGTCAAAATAATTTTTTATAAAATCTAAAATTATTTTACTTAAAATCTGAAATTTTTTAATTACCCAGATAAATTCTTTGATTAGAAATATATATAACTAGATATTTTTTTTACTTCTATATATAGAATAGATTCTGTATAAATCTCAAAAAGATAAAATATCTCAAAAATCTAAAATTAATTTTGAAAACATATAGTATAGTCTGGTTAATTAATTTTTTTTTATTAAATAAACAAAAAATATTTAAAAATGTTTTTTTGATAATTTTAATATTTTATATTAATTACTTTAATATTAATTAATAATAATATTTATTATTATTAATATTTGAATATTTTTTTAATAAAATTAATTAAAGAATATAAATTTAATTTAAAATAAAATATTAATAATAATAAACTTGTAAATTTTATAAATTTTTATATTTTAATAAAATTAATACAGATAATAATTATTTAGTAAATATTAATACTAGAAAGAAAATTTAAAAACTATTATAAAGTTTGAAATAAGAGTTTTCAAATAGTAATAGAAATATTTTAATAAAAAATTATTTTTTTTTATACAAAATTAATTAGAAATTTTTTTTTAATATATTATTTTTGAATAATAAAAACTTGATAAGTGTTAATATTAAAAAATAATTTAACTTTGATTATAAAACCAGAAACTAAATCTTTCAATACTGATCAAAAATTTATAAAATTTATACATATCAGGTACCAAATAAGTACCAGATATATGTAGGTTTTATAAATTTCCAGTGCAAATGATATTAGGAATATTTTAAAAAAAAATTACTTCTTTTTTATTAGTAAATTTTTTAAACACAAGTCTTTCGAAATATTTCATTCCAATAATCTTCAAATACCTCTAGCATAAACATAATATTTGTAAAAGTTATTGGTACTGAAAACCATTATTTTTATTAATAAAATGTAATATTGCAAAGAATATTGATATTGATAATCTTCGATAACCTTCATTTAATTATAAAAATGTAATATTTACAAAGGTTATTAGTCCAATAACCTTTGTAAATGAAATTATTTCAATAACTTTTGTTATAAAAATTTCCTGATTATTGTTTTAAAATTTAGCTAGATTTTTTTTATCAGGTGGTGTATTAATTTTAAAAGCCATTGTAAATCCATTATAAAAGTAGCACTTCATTTTGAAACAAAATATAAAAACAACAAGTAAACCAATAAATGAAAATTTTCCTGGATCTATAAGATACAAAAAGAGCTCTGTGCAAATAATTCTATCTATTGATCTTGCCTTTTGCCTACAAAAGATATAGGCAAAATTAGAGAACATGCCTTATTTCAAAAAAAAGAAAAACTAGCTGCCTTTACCTCAAAATGCAAGAAGCACAAGGCCTTACAACTTGAAAAAGCAGTCTCATGTATGAAAAAATCAATTGCATTTTTTACCTGTTAATTTGATACTATGAATCATTAGACAAGAAAAATTACATGAAAGACTAAAGATACCTGTTGTAATTATTTACATGAGTTGCAACTAATTGCACCATATGTCGCAATTAATTACAACACTTTTTTTGAATTATGGCAGGTATCATTATGAAAGACTGTTAGGAAAATGTTCTGTTGGGCACATTACAATACCTAATCTCCAAGGCCACAGAATTGGGAGTCCATGTTATTATCTGGAATGAAGTCTATACCTCCAAAACTTGGTTTCCTCGGATGGAGTCTCATACTTAGCAATGCTTAGTATTGTCTGTTGATGTATTACAGCCTTTTTGTTGGAATCGATTTTACACAATGGGAAGCAATTTTCTACTATTACATTCTTAATACCATTTAAAGCTTTGCTCTGATTGTTGAATCATCTTTTTAGAATCGATATTTGTCGAGTTATTACAATACATTAATTATCGGTTCGAGGCAACGCGGGTCGCGAGCTAAGCTTTAAACTTGGGCCAGCCTGCCCTGAGTTTTTAAGCTCGGATTATTTATTTGGTAATTTTGATGATCACCCGATCATGCTGTAAAATTTTTTTTCGATTTATTTAGAACATCAAAAAATATTAGACGCAATTGTACATGTAACTTACATTTGTCTAAGAATTTTTATCTATTCATTTATTATTTATTGTATACATCGAAAAGTTTTATATTTTTATTATTCAATAATATAATTATAATATTTAAAAAAAATTCTACAAAAAAAAATCCCAAATCGAAAATCAAAATTATAAAAATAAAGTAGAGAAAAGAATATCTAGAAAAATTCACTAATTACATGTGATAAAGAAAAAAAATTAAAAAAAAAATATATCAAATATATCAAATATTTACAAAACAATGATATTCACATAGAAGCAAACATATTGCAATTATTAATTGTTGTTCCTGTCGATGTTGCTGCTGATGATAATGATGATGGTATTGTGGTTGATGTTGCAGCAGCTGCCATTGATGTTGTGGTTGATTTTAAAGATTGAAAATATTCCGACCAATCCGTTACTTCTGTCCAATCGATAGCCGAAGGAAGTGATAAGAATGGATTGCTATCACCCATGGGATCATCTCCATCAAATAAAAGTGATGATACATCGGAAGAAAATGCATCAGCGTTTGGCACAAAAAGTGAATTATTGGGAGAAATATCCGAAATATTATTGAATTCATTATTATTAAATCGCATAAATCCACTTCCAGATGATGATGTGGTTGATTCTGGTGAATTACTTTGATCATAATTTATTGTTATAGAAGAATTATTATTATCATTAAAATGATTAACATTATTAATGTTAACCATTTGTTGTTGTTGTCTCATGGCTAAATTATATTCTTGAATTGTATGTGAATTATGTTGTGATGTAAGTGGTTGTGGTGGTGATGCATGTGGTGATGCATGTGATGTATTGGATAAAGGTGGTGATGGTGCGAATGTTACTCGTGGCATGTCTAATGAACTACCATCGTGTAATCCACAAATCATATCTTCTATATTTACAAATTGTGGTCCATTATTTTCAGCTCGTTTCTTTGATGATTTATTCTGTAAATCTATATTTTGATCACTAATATCAATATTATTATTACTATTATTATTATTATTATTATTATTATTATTATCAGTTGCACCATTAACTCCATAAAGATTAATATTTTTATCTTCAATTAATTCATTAAATATAAGTAATACTTTTTCAGTGGCACTCCAATATGGTCTTATAAATTCTAAACATTTTAAAGTCATCCTTAATCCATGTTTCGCTACTTCTCTAAATCTATCATCACCACTTAAAGCATTTATAATATGCATTGTGGCTGCAGTAAAGAAAGAAAAAGTTGCATAATTCCAATTAACTTTTAATGATCCGTCTTTCATTGATCGATACAATATATGTGTAATATTATTAGCTGCCATNTATTAAATCGCATAAATCCACTTCCAGATGATGATGTGGTTGATTCTGGTGAATTACTTTGATCATAATTTATTGTTATAGAAGAATTATTATTATCATTAAAATGATTAACATTATTAATGTTAACCATTTGTTGTTGTTGTCTCATGGCTAAATTATATTCTTGAATTGTATGTGAATTATGTTGTGATGTAAGTGGTTGTGGTGGTGATGCATGTGGTGATGCATGTGATGTATTGGATAAAGGTGGTGATGGTGCGAATGTTACTCGTGGCATGTCTAATGAACTACCATCGTGTAATCCACAAATCATATCTTCTATATTTACAAATTGTGGTCCATTATTTTCAGCTCGTTTCTTTGATGATTTATTCTGTAAATCTATATTTTGATCACTAATATCAATATTATTATTACTATTATTATTATTATTATTATTATTATTATTATCAGTTGCACCATTAACTCCATAAAGATTAATATTTTTATCTTCAATTAATTCATTAAATATAAGTAATACTTTTTCAGTGGCACTCCAATATGGTCTTATAAATTCTAAACATTTTAAAGTCATCCTTAATCCATGTTTCGCTACTTCTCTAAATCTATCATCACCACTTAAAGCATTTATAATATGCATTGTGGCTGCAGTAAAGAAAGAAAAAGTTGCATAATTCCAATTAACTTTTAATGATCCGTCTTTCATTGATCGATACAATATATGTGTAATATTATTAGCTGCCATGGTACATATTGTAAGCGAAGGAATTGATGAAGGTGGTGCTTTAGATTTTGGTCCACGAATATGAGGTCGATGTAAAAGAATTTGTACAGTATAATAAATTAAATACATAAACATTCTTCTATTACTTTCAATATCTCCAAATGACATTGTTGAATCATATTTAAATTCTTGTGGTATATTGTCATGCCATTCATTTAATTCGGCATCCAAAGTTGCTAATACTGAATCATTATTACCATTTAAGGTTTGCTTAGTAGCTTTAATTCCATAGATATGTGAAAGAACTCTACCCAAAATTGTAATAATTTTGATCATTTGAACAAATCCTTTAACTGAATTTGGAGGATCATCAGATAATATTCCTGTGACAGGAAGGTGAACATCAAAATCTGCGTCATTTATTCCAAGTGGCTATATAACAAACAAATAATAAAAATATTAAAAAATATTAAAAAATATTAAATAATGATAAATATTAATATTATGTATAATGTTATAAATAAATAGTAATACAAACCCTTCCCAAAGCAGCGCTAACACACCGATCAACTACAACACAAGACCACCAAACTCGTCTTCGAACTTCAGATTGTCTATCATCTAAATTCCATTTAGCCGAATCACGATGTAATCCCATATCTTGAGCAAGACGAGTAGCCAATCCGCTATATAACCAAGTAGTTGAATTTTTGGCACCTTGTTGATGACCAGTTAATATTAATAATGCTTGAATTGTAGGTATAGTTGCATTATCAAATTCGTCTCTAAGTAATTCTTTGGCTTTGTCGAAGTATTCAGTACCTAAATAAATTAAATGTTTTGAAATGGTTGACAAAACAAAAAATTAAATATCAAACAAAGATTAACAAACAAACAAACAAGTAAAAAGACAAGAAAATTACCTGCAGTAGAAGGTGCATTCGGATCACTTCGTACGGCTGGATTATCCACAAATCTAGCCGCCACCGCAAACATAGCGTAAAGTAATATTATATGTGTATAATTAGTTTCCAAATTATTATATTTTTCCATAAAATCTTGTTTATCAATGAAAGGCATGTAAGGATGAATCTCTCTCCAAAAAGTATCTAATAATAAATCACATAATTCTTTAGGTGGTAATTCTAATGTCATATCTGGTGCAGCGATTCTTCGGGTTGAAGGTGTATGCCATTCTCCTCTTGGAACTGTGATCACTTGTCCATGAGTAACTTTTTTAGTAAATTTTAATAAAAATATTCCTGAACTATTTCCTAAATATCTAGTATGACCTTTTTCATCTATAGCTAATTGACCCATACTATCATTTAAATCATATTGTGATCCATTATATTCATTACTATCACTTGATAATCCATCATCTGTATCACTATTACCATAAAGTGGTAAAGGTGAAAGTGGTGGTAAAGATGTTATTGATTTATTATTATTATTATTATTATTATTAGATCTTATTAAACTTTTATATTCTGTAGATGATGATATCGTGGCAGTGTGAGTATTGGTAGGAGATAATGATGTCGATAATGGTTCATAAGAACTTGATTTTCTTAAAGAATTATTATTAATTCTATTATTATTATTATTTTTATTATTAGAATCTTGAAATGATTTAAAATTACTTTCATTAACATTAATCCATTCAAGATTTGAATTAATTGTTCCTTCTGGTAAATCTCCGGATTGTACTAATCCTCCAAGAATAGATTCCATTCGTTGAAGTCTAGTTTCCAAGGCTTCAATGTAACCTTTTGGTGGACCTCTTTTTTTTGGTGCATCAATAAAAGAACTACAAATAAAATAATAGATTATTAAACCAAAATAATAATAATAATAATAATAATAATAAGAATAAGAAGAAGAAGAAGAAGAAGAAGAAGAAGAATAATAATAATAATAATAATAATAAGAAGAAGAAGAATAATAATAATAATAAGAATAAGAATAATAATAAGAATAAGAATAAGAATAATAATAACAACAACAACAACAACAACAACAACAACAACAATAATAATAATAATAACAAAAACAACAACAATAATAATAATAATAATGAATGAATGAATAAATTTACCATTCATATCCATAAGCTTTACAATTAGTACAGGATGGAGGATCGGAACCAGGTTGAACACCATCGCAACGTACTTTCTTTCTTCTACAGGTATCACAAGCTCTTGCTACTCTTCGTCGTTTGAAATTATTTGATTCTTCGCTTGACATGATGATTTCTATATTATGTATTGGTTGATGTATTGGTTGTTATGTGTTAATTATGGTTTGGGTAAACAATAATAATAATGTTTGTTTGATAATAATTTTTCAACTGACAAAAACTATAAAATTACGGAAATGTTTATATCTTTTTAAATGATATTTAAGTAAACAATTAAAATTATTATAAAAAAAATGTGATTTTAATTTAAAAAAAGATTGGATCAACAATAAAAGGATCAACAAAAAAGTAAATTTGATAATAATAATAATTATTATTATTGTAATAATTCCTGGTCGAGTAATTTACTCGTAATAATTATTCGTAATAAATAAATTATTCGTAATAATTATCCGTAATAATTATTCGTAATAATTCCGTAATAATTTTTCGTAATAATTTTTCGTAATAATTATCCGTAATTCTTACTCGAAGTAAATATTCAAGAGAGAAAGAGAGAAAACAACGAATAAAAATAAAATTGATATTAAAAATAAACTCGTGTTTGTCTAATAAATTTAAATGTATATTAGATGTATATGTATAAGATAATATATAGATATATAAATATGGATAAATTGTATGAAAGAAAAAAAAACCGTTATTTTCCACTATTTGAAAGTTTGATATTTTATAATATGTGTAATATATATATATATTAATATATATATGTAAATAATATGCTCTGTGAAAAAAATAAAAATAATTGAAATACTAATAAAATTTTTGCGTTTTCTATTCGAAGTGGAAAAAAAACACTTTATATATATAGTTTTTTTTTTTTTTACTATTATTTACATTTGTGTTACAATTTTTATACGTCCGACTTTATTATCCATTTTATACTTCAATTCTAGATTATATTCTATTCATTCAATTCATTTGTTAACTCTATTATTACCTGCTAAACTTATCATTAATTTTATTATAATAATAATCGACCATTATTATTATAATCAACCATTATTATTATTATCTCACTTTTTATTACTACTTCTATTCTATTAATACCTATTTCCCTTTTAATTACTTTGAAACTACTAAGAATTCCAAAAAAAAAAAATTACTTGTTTCAAAAATTCCGAAAAATATATTATAAAAAGACTCTCTCCCGATGTTATTAAAAAAAAAAAAAAAAGAAAAACTCAAGGATAGATAGCCCGCAGTTATATATAAACAAGAATAGAAACAAAGAATCAATTAAAAAACGAAAAAAACAAGATTTAAACAAGAAAATATATAATATAACAAGAATATAAACAAGATATCAACTATTTGCATCATAATCGTCATGCTTTTGTCAAAAAATCTTGACACCCTGTGACAACGAAAAACATTCGCTTATCTGTTATTGTTTATTAGACAAAAGGAGAATATCAAGGTATGTTTGTGTGTATGTGACCGAATATTTTATTCATTATAAAATTATTTTATATATATATTTATGTATACATATGTGTATATGAATATATATATACAGTATAAATAATTTATCACTAAAAGACATGATAACGCGTAATTTTTCTTTTGTATTTATAAAAAGATTCATTTCTGTAAATTAAAGAAAAGAATTCTAATAATTTATTATTATTATAATAATAATAATAATAATAATTAATGATTAATGTTTAAAAATTTCTTCTTTAGGATTAGTTTGATTTTTTTTTTACGAACCAATAAAATATATATTTTATGTAGAAAAACGCAGTATGTGTGACATTTAATTAGGTAGAGTTTTAAATTCTAAGCAAAAGATCAACTATATTAATCTTTTTAAGAAATTTCAAATATGTACTTATTTATTCTTTTAATTTCAAAAAACCCAAAATTTTATTGATAACCTAAATTATCTACATCGATATATATATATATATATAATTGAAATTAATCATTTTTTAAGATCTTCAAATCACAAATTATATGCAAGAAACCGGAGAGAAAAAAAAATCATCGGATGGAAACAATTTCGAGCTTTACCTTTATAAGAAGAAAAAAGTTGTAATTCATTCTAACAATTAAATTAGGATATATTCCTATGACCTCCCAATAGAAAAGATCAGTGCACCGTCTGTGCTTCTTGTCCTTCCTTCCTTGCCTGATTGTTTTTTTTTTTATCTGATATCTTTTATCTATTTGTTGCCTATATTTTGTCTACATTTTGCCTCTTAATCTCTTAATTGCATCATGTAGAGATGGAATATTTCACTAATTTCATACACAATTTATTAGTTACATTGAACGATAATAATAATAATGATGATAATTATAATGACGATGATGATAATATTGCTATTAATAACAATAACAGTAACAAAACAATTAATAAAAGTAATAATAATAATAATAATAATAATAATAATAATAATAAAATATTATATAATAATCATTATTGAACGGGAATATCGAGAATCAAATATTTTAAATATTTTTTTTTTCTTTAAACAAAAAAACGATAATACTAACCAGCCAGCTATCATATAACTTAATGCAGCACCCGATGGATCGAATTCACCACCATTCTTTAAATGACCACTACTGCAACCTAATAATAAAGTCACAGCACATCGATCCAAACTTCGAATGTGATGATTCCGTATGTATTGTTCACCGGATCCATGACCGAAATATCTAAAAACAAATTCAATTGATAATTATAATTATAATTATTCATAATAATTATTATTATTTATTGCTTACATGTAAAGATCTTGATTAGATAATCCATTTTTAATTTCTTGTTCAAAAGGAGAATGTCNAAAAATAATAATAATAATAATAATAATAATAATAATAATAATAATAATAATAATAATAATAATAATAATAATAATAATAATAATAATCATAATAATAATAATCATAATAATAAATATACACACTAAAAAAAACTGACGGAAAATTGTCCCCTTGCTTAGAATGCTGAGGAGAAAGAATTTTGGATTATTAATATTCTCTGCATAATCGAGTTACCATTTTTATTCTTTGTCTAAATAATAAATAAATAATAATAACAAATAATATAATAAAAAAAATATTCGAAAAGAAATAAACACGGAAGTAATCTTATACATTAATTGGGGACTAAGTTACATATATTAGATAATCTAATTATAATCTTATATAATATTTGTCGCACATGAAAACGCACGATACAAAATGTGTAATCCGAATGTACAAAAAAACATATGACTAAATCATTTAACTTTTTTAATACAGAATTAAGTATAATTAGTAAAGATTACTTGGCAAAAGAAAGCTCAGTAATGGAAATCACGACAATGATTTATTTACAATAATTTAGAATATTTTCACCATTTTACAATTTAACAATAATTCACAATAATTTACACCATTTTACAATAATTTATAATTTACAACGATTTACAATATTCTATATTCTTTTATTTCTTCTCAAAAGATTACCAATGAAAGAAGTTTCTTCTCGAAAGAGATTACTAATAATCAAAATCTTGTTTGACCTGTTAAGATTACCAATCACAAATTTAACGTTACCAATGAAGTTTTATCATTAAAATTATAAACAATTGAAACTCGTTTTTATGGTAAAATACGTCATTTATATGATCAAATGCTGTTGTCGTTGGTGTCTCTAATGTTAATCAAAAAAAAAAAAATAGACTAGAAAAGTCTATAACTGACTAATTTATACACGTATTTATAAGTACCAGATACGTAATCGTAATATTTTTTGAATTTTCTCTTTTCGGAGGAAAAGTTCATTTTAATAATAAATGGATTACAAATACTTTTTTTTTTCTCACATTTACTTATTTTACTTACTTTGAATGTATGTAATGTATATAATGCATGTAATGTATGTACATAAGATTGCACAGAATGTATTGATATTTGATATTTCGACACGTTATATACTCGGTATGCAGTTAATCTTCCCTACATTATCTATTATATTTACATTGTTCATTTTGATGAGAGAAAGGGTAAAAGTGGTGCCGAATTATTTAACCGTATTTTTTTTAATATTTCAGATTTTTTTTTCCAATTTGGAAATAATTCTAATAATTCTGGGATGTGAACTGTAATATTTAACATGAAAATTATTTTTTTTAAGAAAAACAATGATGAAAAAGTCTATTTATAGAACTATATAACTAATAATTCGATTTAAAAAAGAGAATGTTAACATGACGTCTTTTCTAATTATTAAAGAACTACTTCATCGGAAAACATTTGAAAGAAAGGAATACTTTATTTTTTGAAACGAATAATAATAAAAATTTAATTAAAATTTTAATTAAAATAAATTGTCAATAATAACACCAGTAACTCCTTCTAAGCCCGTACCAATATTTACAATAAAAGTATTATCAATAATCTCCCGAATGATTTGGTACTTGTAAATTCCATGACTAATAATTTTTTTTAAGAATTTTTCACAAATTATTTATAAATTATTTATGAAAACTTACATCATCATTTACTTGAAGGAGGAAAGTAAGCCAAGGATCTTGATGTGGTCCAACACCTTGTATTCCATCCTTTGGATCTAAAGCATCTTGTGGGGGATATTTAACGAACTAATACATTATTGAATTAAACATTATTGAATATAACATTATAAATCATTATTAAATAAAACATTATTGAATAAATAAGGAAGTAATATAGATATCTCTCTTTGCTTCATTTGTTGATCTGGAGGATCCAAAATTTGATTTAAAACATCATAAGATAATTCCAAACTCAAAGAAATTTGTTTAAATTTAAATTTCGGAATATATTTTTCATCTGGCCATTGATTTGGTCCTTTAAGTTTTCGGTATAATGGATCACCTTCTTTCCACCTGCAAGAACTATCCATCATATAAAAAGATATATATATATATATATATAAAGAAGTTTAACTTTGATAATATAATAAAAAAATAATGATGATGATTCTTTTTTATAATATTATTACGTTACGTTTCGGTAGAAAAATCGAATTGTTCACGATTATCTTTTAAGTTCCATCCCTTGACAATTATATCCAAGAAAATGGGATCAAATAGTTTCTTTGAATACCGTTTGATTTCGTTAACCTTTCGTCATAATTGAATAAAAAAAATATGTAAAAAAATTAAAATTTTAGAAATTTCATTATTTCAAATTTATCTTATTATTATTATTATTATTATTATTATTATTATTATTATTATTANATAAATCATTATTAAATAAAACATTATTGAATAAATAAGGAAGTAATATAGATATCTCTCTTTGCTTCATTTGTTGATCTGGAGGATCCAAAATTTGATTTAAAACATCATAAGATAATTCCAAACTCAAAGAAATTTGTTTAAATTTAAATTTCGGAATATATTTTTCATCTGGCCATTGATTTGGTCCTTTAAGTTTTCGGTATAATGGATCACCTTCTTTCCACCTGCAAGAACTATCCATCATATAAAAAGATATATATATATATATATATAAAGAAGTTTAACTTTGATAATATAATAAAAAAATAATGATGATGATTCTTTTTTATAATATTATTACGTTACGTTTCGGTAGAAAAATCGAATTGTTCACGATTATCTTTTAAGTTCCATCCCTTGACAATTATATCCAAGAAAATGGGATCAAATAGTTTCTTTGAATACCGTTTGATTTCGTTAACCTTTCGTCATAATTGAATAAAAAAAATATGTAAAAAAATTAAAATTTTAGAAATTTCATTATTTCAAATTTATCTTATTATTATTATTATTATTATTATTATTATTATTATTATTATTATTATTATTATTATTATTATTATTATTATTATTATTATTATTATTATTATTATTATTATTATTATTAATTTTTAAAATAAATAAATAGTAACGCCTTGGAAATTGGAACAAATTAATTATAGGTGTTTCAAATTATAATCCAAAATTGGTAAACTTGTAATCCATATATTAATAATTATTATTTTTTATAAAAAGAAAATGAAATTTTTTAAGAATAAAAATTATCAAAATTTTTTTTTTATATTATATTATTATTAATTATTAATTATTTTACCAATAAACAACGACGGAAATAGAAAATCGATTTAGCTTTCTTTAGTTATTTTTCGAATGCGCACTCTATTCAACTCTATTCAACTCTATTCAACTCTATTCAAACAAAAAATTTCTCATATATTTAAAATTCGTTTTATTTACTATTTATAGAAATATTTATTTTATATGCCATCAGATAATTTAATATTTGGTTAGAGAAAATGAAAAAATTAGTAACAGATCATCATTAAACACAATATGTGTGAAACAATGATCTCTTGACAAATGTGCGCGTTCAAACTCAAATCAAATAATTTATTATCTTCGAAACAATTATTGAAATAAATAATCAACTTTTTTTGATTTTATAGAAACTCTTTGTACATCCAAAAAAGTATATATTAACATATATTAAATATGCAACTTTGTTTTATTGTTCCTTTTCTTTGACCTTTTTGGGGATTTCAGGATTTCAAGAGAAAAAGATGATAAAGAAAAGAAACAAGATTCGTGCAGTAAATAGAAAATAGAAAGTAGTGCAAATAAATTAATTAAATCAATCAATCAATCAATCAATACTTTTAATTAATCAATACTTTAATTTAATATCAATACTTTAATTTAATAATTTAATTTATTAATATTTTAATATATATATATATATATATTATGCGTATTTTAGTACTATTTAATTATTTTTACCGTTTATGAAATCATTTTTGGCAAAAAGGTGTATTCGAAATAAGAAATAAAGATGTAATTAAGATAATTCTTGTTTCGCACTTCTATTGCCAGTTTATTGTCAGTTTATTATAATATATTTTAAAGTATTTTAAAGTGTTATTATTTTTTAAAGAAAAGATAAACGCGTGTTATCAAATTATAATTGGAAAAATACGCGTAAATTAAAATAATTAAAATAAACTTAAAATGTTATTGGCTGACAACAATAACGAAAACAATAATAACTTGATTTCTCATAATAATAATTATACGAATACGTATTTTCATTTTATATTATTTTTTTTCCTTAAATGTTGTTATAATTATGATTATGATTATGATTATGATTATGACAATGATGATAATAATGGTAAATGATTAATGATTATAATAATAATCAACGATTATAATAATGATTACAATAATGATTATAATAATAATGATTATAATAATATTGATTATAATAATTATAATAATAATGATGATTATAATAATGATTAAAACCGAATATATTAATTTTAAATAACACGGGGTGATGTTTAATAATTTGTTCATTTTTTATAAATAGAAAAACAATCTTCTCGTTTGCTAATTTTATTTCAAATATGTAATTTCTGATTACTTTTTGCTATGAATATTTTTAATATTTTTTTATTATTTTATACTAACATTTTAGTAGAATTAATCACTTGTTATTTTGTTATTTCCAAAAATAAAGTTTAAATAAAGTTTAAAATGATGATATTAAAGGTTTATAAAGAAATTTTATATTATGTAATTTTGATTTTATTAAATTTATTAAAATTTAGGATACAATACAATACAAAAATACAAAATAAATAAATAAATGAATTAAATGTTATTCATAATCATCCCAAGAAATTTAAATAGCTTCATAATAACCTTGATTGTTATTGCTATTGTTGTTGTTCCTTTGTGATATATAATAATCAGAATTAGAATTATTATCATTGTTATTATTATTATTATTATTATTATAATTGAGATTGGGATTATTATTATTATTATAATTGGGATTGGGATTATTATTATAATTATAATTATTATTATTATTATTATTATAATTAACATATCTATTATTATTATTATTATAATTATAATTATTGTTATTATAATTATTGTTATTATAATTATTGTTATTATAATTATTGTTATTATAATTGTTGTTATTATAATTATTGTTATTATAATTATTATTATCATTAGAATTATAATAATCATAATTATCATATGCATTATTAGTGTTATTACGTGATGGAAGTGGAAGAGGAGTACTATTAGAAGTTTGATATTGTTGATATCCATGTCCAGGTAAATTAGGTAAATTGTATTGCCCAAAATTATTATTACTATTAATTATTGGTTCAGATGAACTTGTCATAATTCTAATATTATTATTGTTGTTGTTGTTTATTTTAATAGGATGATTAGGTTGAATCGATTGAATCGATTGAATTGGTTGAGCAGATTGAATTCGATCATCATCAAATTTTGGAAGTGTGGGTTGTTTTAATGTTGTTGGTTTTGGAACTGAACTTTTCTTCTTTTTAAGATGTCTAAAATCTCCCATTGCTTCGGCTTTTTCTTCTAATTGTCGTTGTTTTTGTCGTTTTATGCTTTTCTTTTTTAATAATTCTCCAATTCTATTGGATCAAAGTTATAATTAATTAAAAGTTATAGTTATAATTAAAAGTTATAAATTAAAGTTATAATAATTAAATTTATTACCTTTTGTCAATTTTGTAACAAAGAAATTCTTTCAAATTTCCTCTAATTTTACACAAGAGTGGAAGATATAAAAGGAATGCAATTATAAGCATGGTAGCTGATATGACAAAAATCATTAATGTAAAAGCCATTAAAGCCGTAACGAGTTGTTGAACAAATGTGTCTCCATATGTTCGGAGATTAAAATAATTTCCCGCTTTTTTTGATTGAAAAAGTGAATAAAGTGTAAATGCACTGATAGCTTGACGTGGTGCTTCGGCGAATATAAGACGTTTCCATCCTTTAAATGTAAAGAACACGAAAAATGCTATTTTATCTGTTGCTTTTTTGGAATTATTTATCTGCGAAAAAAAACAAAAATGTTTATAACTTTTTAAAACGTAATATCTATATGCTATTACACTTGTAAATGCATACGAAATATCTTTAGATTTAATAATACTTTTGGCTTTCCTCATATCCAATCCTAATAATATAAATGATACAAAAATACATCCAACATAAATCCATTTGGAAATATAAAATGGAATTTTGGGTTGAACTGCTGAACTCCATCGATCAAAAATAAGCAAAATTCCTGCTGTCCATATATCCGCTATATAAACTGCTACCGATTTTAATACTATTAACCATATAAATAAATATCTTAATCTTCGTATACTGCTTTTTTCATAAAATTCTTCTATATCAACGAAATCAAATTTATGATCTTGAACGTGCCCTCTTTTCCAACTTGCTTTCGAACAACACATTGTAAGAAATAATATAATTTAAATAATATGTTTAAATAATTATATAAAAATAATTATATTATTTATATTATTATAACGATATTAGAGTTGTCTATCTTTTTCTCTTAATGAGAAATTTATATCATGAATTTTTATTTAATAAATTTTCTTTAGACAATAATTATAATTGTTATATGTTTCGAGATTCCATGAGTACATAAATAAGATTTTATGAAGAAAACATCATATAATAATTGAAATAATTGAAATAATTGAAATAATTGTAATAATTGTAATAATTTTAATAATTACAAAGAAATAATTATAATTACAAGTAATTCATATAATTCATGTAATTACGGGAAGCTAGAAAAACGTAAAAGAATTTTGAAAAATAAATTTTTTAAAAAAAGTAGATATTTACGGCAATTCTATTTCGGAACACCAAACCCTTTTTTAGTATTGAATTACAAGAAATAATTTTTTTGTGGGACATTATTTATTGTAAACAACTTTAAATGTTTATCGAAAATGTTCGTCTCAGATATGAAAAATTTTATGATATTTTGTTAGTGCTATTTTTTCTTTTTCTTTTTCTTTTTTTTTTTAAAAAAAAAACAGATTTGTGTCATAAAGATCCAAAACTGTTCTTTACATTATTCAAAACATTATTTAAAGAAATCGTTGTTTCGATTTTTATTTCCATGTTGTTAAAGCTTTTATGAATAGTAACACGATAACGAAATTACGACTATTGTGTACAGTGAATCAAACATTAAAATTATTAATTTAACAGGTAATGTAGTACCGGAATATTATATAAGTTCTTATTCTTAAAATGGTATGATCAACTTTGATAATAGATGATTAGATCAGTATGTCGTTTTAAATAGACGTTACAATATTCTCCATTGTCAAAAAGAGCCAACAACAATTAAATAAACATCAGAACATTAGTTGGTGACATTAATGATGACGAAGCATTTAATAAATTATACGCTATCAACAAGAACAACAATTCCAACAATATATAAGATATATCAAGATATATTTGCGAAATTTTATCATTTTAATAAATATTTGTAATAATAATGATATTGCAAAATAGATTTATTTTTTTTTTACATCTCTACAAATACGTAAACAATTTAATTAAAATATTTCAGCTGGCGTGATCATGTAAAGATATTATTCAAAAAAATAAATAAATAATAAATTCTTATTTTTTTTATTAAACCAGACAACTTAAGAACATCTAGATGATTCATATCTTGTACAATGATGAATAACCTAGGGGTAAAGGGATAACTAAATTTATTACTAGATTATTGATTTAAGGTGATTTGTTATACAAGTCAAGATGAGAGAAAAGAAAAGTATTTTTAATTATGTAATGATATAAAATACTTATAAATATTTCTTCTTTAATAATTTTAAAATAATAGATGCTATTTAAATAATCTTTAAGGAATTCAATTCAGTTTCATTGCAAGACTATCTGAAAATGCAAAAGGTTTTCTCTCCATCAAAAGTTGGTCTGATGTTTGTAAAGAGAATGTATAAATGTATAGATTCATTAGATTCCTTGGTTCATTATAACTTTTAATTACTTTTTATCAAATCTATATATTAAAATAAAAGTTATAAATTTATCTTTTAAGAGAAATTAATTATATCAACTATACTTATTTGACATAACACACATAACACAATATAATTTAACATAAGATAATTTGTACAGGCATAATTCAACATGATTATTTTTTTTAGCATATTCATATATCATTTATATAATCTACTATATACATGTTGTCAAAACTAATTTGGCCTTGACTCAATTCTTAAAATTTCAATTTTTAATTGTGTCTAACTCAATTAATCATGTCAATTACTAGTAAAAAGCAAAAAGCAAAATTTGTCTTGACTCAACTCCAATTTTTCTTAATTTTAATTGTGTTTAACTCAATTAAATAGTTTTGACAATATATATAATCTACTGCTATTGACTAAAGCTCCTTGCAAGTATATATGTTACCCAAATTGCTCAGAATTTGGAATTTGAAATTTACAAGTCCAAATATTATATATTTGACAAATATTTAATAGATATCTGGTACCTGATTATACTTATATGCAAAATTATTTTGAAGTTCTGAAATTACAATTTCAAAAAAAAGTTAAAATAGTTTTTCATAGAAGACAAAATTATTTTACTTAAAATCTGAAATTTTTTGACCACTCAGATTAAAAATACACATAATTGGATACTTTTTTTTATTTTCATATATAAAATAAATTCTGAATAAATCTCAAAAAAAATAAAATATCTCAAAAATCTAAAATCAATTTTGGAAATACTCAATATCAATCAAAAATTTTACAATATCAAGTATATCAAGTATTTGATCTATCAATCTAAATAAACTATTAAAAGGAAAAAAATGTAAATTACTTAGAGATTAACTATAGATCCTTTAGAAAGAATATATAAATTATACATATCATTAAAATTATTAAAATTAAGAAAAGTCAGAATTGAATCTAAAATTAAGAATTATTCAAATATTTAGAGTAAATTATTCGTTTCAATTATTTTTAATTGACTACAATTAGTCACTTTTTTTTTTGATTTTTTTTAATCACTCTTTAATTTTTATAATTATTTTTTAATTTTTGTAATTGTTTTTTATACATGTCAAATGATCAAAAATTAGTAAAATTTTAGTACAAATTAATTATAAATCAACTACAAATCAGCCAAAAATTAGTTGTTTATTTACATATTATCTATAAATTTTTTTACCTATTTATATATTTTTCTATTTATTTGTATTAAAAATTTTATTTGTTTTTTCTCATTCAACCAGTATTAATTTTGTAATCACTTTAATTTTATATTTATTTTTAATTTTTTTTTTTTAATTTTTAATTTTTAATTTTTAATTTTTTTTTTTTAATTTTAATTTCAAAATTTTTTTTTTTTAATAATTTTAATTACTTTTAATAATTTTATAATTGATTATTTAACTTAATTATTATAATTGACTACGATTAATAATCGATTCCAATTTTTAATTTGTAATCAATTATATAGTTAATTTGTAATTAATCTAATTAATCTATACATGTTTTCAAAATTAATTTTGGATTTTTAAAATATTTTATCTTTTTGAATTTATTTTATATATAGAAGTAAAAAATATCCAGTTATATATATTTTTAATTAAAGAAATTTCAAGTTTTAAGTAAAATAATTTTATTTTTTATAAAAAATTATTTTGATTTTTTTTTTTAAAAANTATACATATCATTAAAATTATTAAAATTAAGAAAAGTCAGAATTGAATCTAAAATTAAGAATTATTCAAATATTTAGAGTAAATTATTCGTTTCAATTATTTTTAATTGACTACAATTAGTCACTTTTTTTTTTGATTTTTTTTAATCACTCTTTAATTTTTATAATTATTTTTTAATTTTTGTAATTGTTTTTTATACATGTCAAATGATCAAAAATTAGTAAAATTTTAGTACAAATTAATTATAAATCAACTACAAATCAGCCAAAAATTAGTTGTTTATTTACATATTATCTATAAATTTTTTTACCTATTTATATATTTTTCTATTTATTTGTATTAAAAATTTTATTTGTTTTTTCTCATTCAACCAGTATTAATTTTGTAATCACTTTAATTTTATATTTATTTTTAATTTTTTTTTTTTAATTTTTAATTTTTAATTTTTAATTTTTTTTTTTTAATTTTAATTTCAAAATTTTTTTTTTTTAATAATTTTAATTACTTTTAATAATTTTATAATTGATTATTTAACTTAATTATTATAATTGACTACGATTAATAATCGATTCCAATTTTTAATTTGTAATCAATTATATAGTTAATTTGTAATTAATCTAATTAATCTATACATGTTTTCAAAATTAATTTTGGATTTTTAAAATATTTTATCTTTTTGAATTTATTTTATATATAGAAGTAAAAAATATCCAGTTATATATATTTTTAATTAAAGAAATTTCAAGTTTTAAGTAAAATAATTTTATTTTTTATAAAAAATTATTTTGATTTTTTTTTTTAAAAATTATAATTTTAAAATTTTAAAATAATTTTGCATACAAATATAGATTAATCACAATTCCTATTTTTAATTAAATTAAGACAATTTTAATTTTTACTAATAATTAATATAATTAATTAAATCAAATATAATTAAAAATTGAAATTTTAAAAGTTAAATTAAAATTAAATTAAATTTAATAACATATATAATATAAATTCTCTTGTTTCACTTTTTTAAAAAGTTAATTAAAAAATAAAGATAAAAAAGAAAAATAAATAATTAGTCTAATTTAATAATACTTATTATAATTTAAAAAAATATCGCAATTTATTTTTCTTTATAATGTAATTAGTTATAACCAATTGTAACTTTTACAAATAATTATGACAAATATCTTTTGTAACAGTTCTATTTTTATTTTGATATTATTATATTTTTATTATTTTTATTATTTTTATTTTCATATATATTTTATTTTTATTTCTATTTTATTATATTTATATTATATTATATTATATACTTATATTATCTTATCATATGATTTTTATCAATCTAGATTTTGGTTTTAAGGTTTAAGATTATTTCCAATTATATAAATTCATTTATAATTAATTATATACTACTATACAAATATGTAATTTTATATAAAAAGATAAAACTTATAATAATAAAGAGCAGCAAAAGGACAGAGAAGTTCTTGCTCATATAATTTAACAATTACATTTATTATTTCGTATTAAAATAGAGCTTTGCTCAAGTATTACACATTGACTTCTAATTGAAGTTGAAGTTTTATAACTCATTACATTCACACTTTATACACACATATTTAGTTTCTTCATTGAAATGAAGTTATAGAATTAACTCAACACATACATATACACACACACACATACCTTTAACAAAATAAGAGTTTCGGTCGAACTCTTATATTTTTAGTCTAATTAAATAATTAATTTGAAATAAAATATTAAATAAGTACCTAAAAAATCTATAATTTAATAATTATAATAAACAATTCATAATGTAATAGTTAATAAAATTAAATAATTAATAAAGAAATAATAAATATTATAAAATTAATATCTAATTATATAATATTATTTTTGAATTAATGAAATAATTAATAAATTATAATTAATTGTAAATTAATTACCTAATCGACTACATAATTAATTACAAATTAAAAATTAAAATTAATTATTAATTATAATTGATTTCAATAATTAAATTAAATAACACTAATTGAAAATTTAAAAATATTATATATATTAGATATTAAATAAATATAGTATTTGTATCTAATTTTATACACTTATTGAATATCTGATATGTGTAATATTTTTAAATTTTTGATTAGTGTAATTGACTACAAAATTATTAAAAATAACTATAAAATTATTAAAAATAATTACAAAATTATTAAAAATAAAAAAAAAAAATTTGAAATTAAAATTAAAAAAAAAATTTGAAATTCAAAAAATAAATATAAAATTAAAAAGTAATTACAAAATTAAAAAGTAATTATAAAATTAAAAAGTAACTATAAAAATTAAAAGATAACTATAAAAATTATAAAAAGTAACTAAAAAAAATAAAAAATAAAAAAGTAATTAATTTGTAATTAATTAAAAATAATTAAAATGANGAATTAATGAAATAATTAATAAATTATAATTAATTGTAAATTAATTACCTAATCGACTACATAATTAATTACAAATTAAAAATTAAAATTAATTATTAATTATAATTGATTTCAATAATTAAATTAAATAACACTAATTGAAAATTTAAAAATATTATATATATTAGATATTAAATAAATATAGTATTTGTATCTAATTTTATACACTTATTGAATATCTGATATGTGTAATATTTTTAAATTTTTGATTAGTGTAATTGACTACAAAATTATTAAAAATAACTATAAAATTATTAAAAATAATTACAAAATTATTAAAAATAAAAAAAAAAAATTTGAAATTAAAATTAAAAAAAAAATTTGAAATTCAAAAAATAAATATAAAATTAAAAAGTAATTACAAAATTAAAAAGTAATTATAAAATTAAAAAGTAACTATAAAAATTAAAAGATAACTATAAAAATTATAAAAAGTAACTAAAAAAAATAAAAAATAAAAAAGTAATTAATTTGTAATTAATTAAAAATAATTAAAATGAATAATTAATTCTAAATATTAGAGTGATTTCTAATTTTAATTAATAAATACTGGTTAAATAAAAAAAAACAAGCAAAATTTTTGATACAAATAAATAAAAAAATATACAAATATATAGATAATTACTGATCAAAAATTTATAAAACCTATATATATCGAGTACAAGTTTTATAAATTTTTAATTAGTGAATATGCAAATAAACAAAAAAATTTGTAAATAATATATAAATAGACAAGATGATATGTAAATAAAAAACTAATTTTTGATTAATTTATAATCAATTTGTTACTAATTTATATTAAAAATTTGTCAATTTTTAATTATTTGATGTGTGAAAACTAATATCAAACAAAAATAATATTTAAAATACAAATAAATAAATAGTATAATAAATACTTGTAAAAGAGAATAAATAAATAAAGTAAATTATATTGAATTAAAGTACTAGTATCATACTAATATTATAACAAAATATAAATTATATATTATAAAGTAAACTAATATAAATTATTTTGAATTATATATATTGTTAGTAAATATTTATATTATAAATTAATAATATTATTAAGTAAGTCAAATAATAAAATAAACTTAATTACTTCATATTTATAATATTAATAAACTTTAGATAATATATAATATTAAGAGATAAATAATACAGTATGTGAAAAGTTAAAGACTGTAATAAAAAAATTTAATTATTTTATAAATAGGTCAGATAATACTAAATTCGGAAATAAAATAAGAAAAATATTTTTGTATATAAAAGTTCAAATTTTAATTAAAAATAAATAATTTTTTAAAAAATTTACTATAATAGCTAAACAAATTTTAATATGATATATTTATAAATTGTTTAAAGTCTTGTAATAAATTTAATAATTTTTAAAAAATTATTAAATGTAATATAGAAATAATATTAAAAAAAAAAAATTGAAATTTTAAAACTAAGTTAATTTACTATAAACTGTTAATATCTTTTTAAAAAAATAATTACTTATTTCTAACTTATATCAATTCAAAAATATTTACTTTTAATTAGTATTTAATAAGATAAAAATATAATTTTTTATTAGTTAATAAAATTATATATGAAATTTTATTGGTTAATAAAAATCACGTTCTTAAATATTATTAATTATTTAAGAATAAGAAAAATTTTTTAAAATATTATAAAAAAAAAAAATCAAATTTTAAAAATATAATAATAAAAAGAGATAATTATTTATTAATAAAAAGGAAAAAATTGAGACTATACAATAACTCACAAAAATAATACAACACTTATATTTTTGTTTTTAAAAAATTCTATCTCACAAATAATTGATTTTAAAATAATAGTTCCTATACTTATTTTAATTTTTGAGATTTGAAAAATTTTTGAAAACTATTTAATATTAAATTAATAATATCAATTTTTCACAAATAAATAATCAACATTGAAAATTAACATTTAGTAAAATTTTAATTACATATAGAATTTTATACAGAATAATTACAACAAAGATAATTATAAAATTATTTTTTTTTTCTAAAAAGAATAAGTATATCAAATTTCATAACAATTGAATTAGTGATTACAAAGAAATTAACTTTTGAAAATTGAAATTTTATATATAAAATAAATAAAAATAATTTTTTTTATATAAAATTTTAATTTTTAAGAGTTAATTTTTCTGTAACTACTGATCAAATTGTTATAAAATTTGGTATACCTATTCTCCTTAAAAAAAACAATTAATCTTATTATCATCTTTGTTGTAACTATTTTATATAAAATTTTATCAACAATTAAAATTTTACTAAGTGTCAATTTTCAATGTTAATTACTCATTTGTAAAAAATTGTTATTTTTAATTTGATATCAAACAGTTTTTAAAAATTTTTTAAATCTCAAAGATTAAAATAAGTATAAAAACTATTATTTTAAAATCAATCATTTGTAAAATAGAATTTTTTAAAAGCAAAAATACAAGTGTTGTATTACTTTTGTAAGTCACTGTAATTATACTTGCATGCAAAATTATTTTGAAACCCCGAAATTGCAATTTTGAGAAAAAAAGTTGAAATAGTTTTTTATAGAAAACAAAATTATTTTACTTAAAACTCAAAATTTTTTAACTACCCAGATAAATTCTTTGATTAAAGATACATATAACTAAGTATTTTTTTTATTTTCATATATAGAATAGATTTTGCATAAATCTCAAAAAGTCAAAATACCTCAAAAATCTAAAATCAATTTTGGAAACATGTATAACTGTAATAAACTACTACATTCTGTTATTATACTATTTACATTTATAAAATTTACACATATTAGGTACTAGATAAATATAGTATCTGTACCTAATTTTATACATTTATCAGGTATCCAATAGATATAAAAAAATATTTTTTACAATTATTGAATATCTAATATATGTAAAAAAATATTTTTAACACTTATTAAATACTCGATAAGTGTACAAAATTAAGTACAAATATATATATTTTCAAAATTGATTTTAAATTTTTAAAATATTTTTTTTTAAAATTTATACAGAATTTATTTTATATATGGAAGTTAAAAAAATACCTAGTTATATGTATTTTTAATTAAAAAATTTATTTAAATAGTTAAAAAATTTTAGATTTTAAATAAAATAATTTTGACTTTTTTTTTTAAAAATTGCAATTTCAGGACTTTAAAATAATTTTGCGTGCAAGTATAGATATAGATATTATACTTTATATATGTCATCAAAATTAATTTGGTCTTGATTCAATTTTTAAAATTTTAATTTTTAATTACATTTGACTTAACTAATTATATCAATCACTAATAAAAATTAAAATCTGTCCTGATTTAACTCTAATTTTTTTTGATTTTAATTGTATCTGATTTAATTCAATAGTTTTAACAACATGTATACTATACTTATCTAGTATCTAATATATGTAGATTTTATAAATTTTTAACCAGTGTTAGAAATATTTGTATAATAAATAAATATTAAAACCCTATAAGAAATACGTATACTTAAAAAATACTTAAAATATAATTAAAATATTATTAAAATATTATTAAAATAAATTAAAATATATTTAAAATATACTTAATTGTATTCATAAAAAACTACTTAAAATATTATTATTTTATACTTAAAATATATTTAAAATAGATTTAAAAAATACTTAAACTATAATTAAAATATTATGAAAATATTATTAAAACATATTTAAAATTAAATATATTTTAAGTATAAAATAATAATATTTTAAGTAATTTCTTATATAGTTAAAAAATACTTAAACTATAATTAAAATATTATGAAAATATTATTAAAACATATTTAAAATTAAATATATTTTAAGTATAAAATAATAATATTTTAAGTAATTTCTTATATAGTTAAAAAATACTTAAACTATAATTAAAATATTATGAAAATATTATTAAAACATATTTAAAATTAAATATATTTTAAGTATAAAATAATAATATTTTAAGTAATTTCTTATATAGTTAAAAAATACTTAAACTATAATTAAAATATTATGAAAATATTATTAAAACATATTTAAAATTAAATATATTTTAAGTATAAAATAATAATATTTTAAGTAATTTCTTATATACTTAAAAAATACTTAAAAAATACTTAATGAAATATATTTTAAATATATTTTAAGTATATTTTAAATATCGTAGTTTTTATAGAGAAAATATATTCTCACAGAATTTTATTTAATTTTAAAATTTTTATTCTTAAGAAATCATTAGTTTAAAATCTATTTAAAATACTGTAGATAACAATATTTACTTTAGGAAATCGTAACATAACTATATATATTCTTAAAATTAATTTTGAATTTTTAAAGTATTTCGTTTTTTTAAATTTATACAAAATTTATTTTATATATGGAAGTAAAAAAGTACTTAATTATATATATCATCAAAACTAATTTGACCTAGCTCAACTCTTAAAATTTTAATTTTTAATTATGTCTGACTTAACTATATTTGCACGCTAAATTATTTTAGAGTTCTGAAATTGCAATTTTGAGGAAAAAAGTCAAAATAGTTTTTCATAGAAAACAAAATTATTTTACTTAAAACTCTTAATTTTTTAACCACCCAGATAAATTTCTTGATTAAAAATAAATATAACTAAGTACTTTTTTTACTTTCATATATAGAATAGATTCTGCATAAATCTCAAAAAGACGAAATACCTCAAAAATCCAAAATCAATTTTGGAAACATGTTGTCAACATATTTTTATATTTTCTATATTATTTATTATTATATTTCTTAAATATATTAATATATTATCTCTATTATTATTATATTTTATCTTTATATTATAGTTATTATTATTGTTAATCAATTCTGTTATGTAATATGAATTATAGTTTATTACTAAAAATAGTCTTTAAATAGATTTGTAATTTAAAAGTAGATCTGTAATACAGACAAGATATTAGACAAGAATATAAACATGATCTTTGACATAATAAGAGATATAGTTACAAATTCAGATCTAGACATAGTATTTAGCATACATCTAGACATAAACACAGACATAATCTAATATATATATAAAGGCTGAGTTTTCCCTCAACCTGACAAACAGAGAGATAGAGTTCAAGTGAGTTAAATCTTGAAATAGTAGGTTTAACATACAATTAGATAGTAATTGTATAATAACCCATAATTATAGTAAATCTGTAATAAAGTCTCTGTAACAGTTTGATTTGATAATTCTGTGTAAATTATTATTCTTATTCTTTGTGAATAAACTCTTATAAAAACTTATCCTTTGCCTCTTTTGATATACATAACCATATTAATAAATCCTTCGTAATAAAACCATCGCAACTTTAATATATTATTTATACTAGTTCACTTATATAAGATATAATCCCTGTTAGTAGTTGACTTGTAACCTTGACTTTAGGTCTTGAAGGTAGTTACGGTCAACAATGTATAGATTTAACTAATTACATCAATCATTAGTAAAAATTAAAATTTACCTTGACTCAATTTTAATTGTGTCTGACTTAGTTCAATAGTTTTGACAACATGTATATTTTTAATCAAGAAATTTATTTGGGTAGTTAAAAAATTTTGAGTTTTAAGTAAAATAATTTTGTTTTTTATAAAAAACTATTTTGACTTTTTTTCAAAATTGCAATTTCGGAATCTCAAAATAATATTGTATATAAGTATAAACATAATTTTTTCCTTATTATCTTTAATTACGCTTCTACTTTTCATTTCATCATTTTAATATTGTAGAAATTCGATATTGGAGATATAATTTTTAAGAACTAATAATAATAATATTTTTATTATTTTTTAATTTGAATTAATTTGTGAAAAGAAGAAATAAAATAAAGATATTAATATATATCATATTGACAAAGGTATTATAAGAATATTAATAAAGAAGATAAAGAAAATAAAAAATATCCATACTTTGAAATATCAGAAGTTTGAAAAAAATGTTTAATACAAGAATAACTAATAGAATAATAAAGAACTTTTGATTATACTAAATAACTGGGAAAAAATCGTCATCAAAATTGTCAAAATATTAAAAAAGAACCAAATTACTAATTTTACGAGAAAAAAGAAGAAAGATTAAAATTAAAACAAAAGAATAATAAGTAATATGAAGAAATTTAAAAATAATAACAATAAAAAATAGAAACAACTTTATTTTTATCTTTGTATATTATTGTTTTCACTCTTATTATCACAGGTTGAAATATTATAAATTTAATAAATATTTGGTATTTGATATCAAATGAAAAATTATACAATATCAAATATATATTATAGTAATATCTGTTGTAATTTAAAAAAAGTATTGTAATTAATTACAAAAATATGACATAATTTATTTTTCCTTATGGTATAATTAATTATAACTAATTGTATACCTGCCGCTCAAATTCAAAATCCAAATGCCGAAATCCCAAATGCCAAAATCCAAAATCCCAAATCCCAAATCCCAAATCCCAAATTATAATTAGTATTTTTTGCCAAAATCCCAAATCCCAAATACTAATAATTTGTGCATTTTGGCGTTCCAATCCCAAATTATTTGGGATTTGGGCAACACGTATAACTAATTGTAACTCTTACAAATAATTACGATTATAAATTAATTTTGGATTTTTGAAATATTTTATCTTTTTTAAATTTATATGAATTTATTCTATATATAAAAGTAAAAAAAGTATTTAGTTATATGTATTTTTAATTAAAAAATTTATCTGGGTGATCAAAAAATTTTGGAATTTAAATAAAATAATTTTGTTTTCTATGAAAAATTATTTTGACTTTTTTTTTCAAATTCAATTTCAAGATTCCAAAATAATTTAGTATACAAGTATAATTACGACAGATATCACTAATATATCAGGTATCTAATATATTTAATATTATATATTAAGTATATATTGTGTACCTGATATTATATATCAAATATTTAATATTATATATTAGATATCCAATATTGTATAATTTTTCATTTGATATTAGGTACCAGATATCTATCAGATTTATAATATTTCAATTTATATATATCTAAAAATTACTTATCTTAAAATTATATTATACTATAATTTTTTATATTAATAAATTTTAAAATTATTGAAACTTTTGAAGCTTAACTTATTATTTATATTGTCCTTTTAAATAAAAAAAAATTTATTAATAATTTTATTGAGGAAAAGTTAAAGTTATTTATTCATACCGAACCTGTTAAAAAAAAATATAAAAAATATTAAAGATTTTCTTTATAATTTTAATAATTTAGATCTTAATATTATACAATAGAAAATTGATTTGCAAATTTAATTGAAATAAATTCTCAAGCAAACTTACTATTACTTAAAAAAAATTTTATATATTTTAATCAAGAAAATTTTGAAGAGATGATACAAAATATACATATCGTAAAACTATTGAATTGAGTCAGATACAATTACATTAGTAAATTTTTTTAAACATAAGTTTTCGAAGTTCTTCACTCTGATAACCTTCGAATACCCCCAACATAAATGTAATATTTACAAAAGTTATTGGTATCGAAAACCTTCATTTTTATTAATAAAACGCAATACTCCAGAGGTTATTGATATTAATAACTTTCAATAACCTTCATTTTATCATAATAAACGTAATATTTGTGAAGGTTATTGATCTGATAACCTTCAATAACTTTTGAAAACGAAATTATTACAATAACCTTTGATATAAAAAATTTCCAGATGTAAAATTGAAAAAAATTGGAGTTAAGTCAAAGTAAATTTTAATTTTTACTAATGATTGACACAATTAGTTGAGTCAAACACAATTAAAAATTGAAATTTTAAAAGTTGAGTTAAGGCCAAATTAGTTTTGATGACATGTATAGTACAAAAGCAATTATTAATAATGATAACACAATTGATTAATATTTTAAATAACAATAATCAAGAAATTAATAATAATATTAATAATAATAAACAAGAAGAAAATATACTAAAGATTTCAATACAAATTCTGATTTTTCAAAAAAACTTTCAAAAAAATATTATTGTTTGACTATTACAAGTTGAAACTGTATTTGACATTCAAGGAATTTCAACTAATTAAACAGATATAAGAATTAATTATACTGCAATAAATATAAGAGAAATTATTTTATTTTGATGATTTTAAAGAAAAATTATTAACAATTGTGTATATAATTTTACCAATTAGACTATGTTCAAAATTACAAGTATTATTGTTTTTCAACTAGCGAATTATTAACAATATTTTTGTCAATAATTAAAGAAAATTAAATAAACTAGTTCCATTTAAGATTATACTATTTAATTTTAAAATATAATTAAGCAGATAACAAATATGAATAAATTAAACAAAGTAGGATATTATATTAACAAATTAAAATCTTCTACTAATATTAAGTGCTGTAAACATTACAGACAATTATTAAAAAAATAACATTATATAATGTTACTATCTTTGATATATCAAATCTTAGGAATAATAATAATTTTTAATAAAATAATAATAAATTTTTCAAAAACAAATATAATAATGTCGAAGAAACAAAACTTATGGATTTAAGTTTGTTAAAAGTAAATAGAAAGACCAATTATCAAAAAAACAAATATTCTAACAATAATAATTATCAGAAAGATAATAAATTTAATAAATCAAAATTTAATAAATTAAAATTAGATAAAGAAATCAAGGATTTAATTATAGAAAATCCAGATATTTTATAAAAAATTATTATGAAAATAAAAATTCAAGTTTGTAAAATATCGAAGTTTGTGATATTATCAATAATTATTATATTAAATTTACAAAAGTTTAAGTAAAAAAAAGAATTATTATAAATAAACAAAAAAGTTGACAGTAAATCTGTAAGAATTTTAATTGACAGTAAATTTTATTAATCGAGATTTTGCATATAAAAATCATTTGACAATTAAAACAGATAATAAAATAACTGTAGAACTTGATAAAAAAGAAATAAATTAAATGGCAAAAATCAATTAACTTAATTTTAGAAAATATTAAATTTACAATATTCAAACATATTTTATTAATTTGAAACAAAATGATGTAATTTTGAAAAAAAGTTGATTATATTATGTTTAAAGATACTTGTTATAATTATTTGTAAGAGTTACAATCAATTATAATTAATTATGCCATAAGGAAAAATGAATTACGTCATATGTCGTAATTAATTGTAATACTTTTTTTGAATTATAACAGATATTACTAATTATATTAACTTTATAATTAATTAGAGAAAAGATACTTCTACTTTCTTTTTTGACAAAAAATGAATTATAGTAAAAGTTAATAAATAACATGTTAATAATATTAAATGTAATTCAATTTTTATATTACAAACCATAGATACTTTTATTAATATAGAACTTCTTTTAATATATTTTAATATACATCAGTAAATTTTTTTAAATATAAATCTTTGAAGTATTTTACTCTGATAACCTTCGAATACCTTTAACATAGACATAATATTTATGAATATTATTGATATTGAAAATCTTTATTTTTATTAATAAAACGTAATACTGCAAAGGTTATTAATATTAATAACTTTTATTAATCTTCATTTTATCATAATAAATATAATATTTATGAAGGTTATTGATTCGATAATCTTTAATAACCTTTGAAAACGAAATTATTACAATAATCTTCATTATAAAAATTTTTTGATGTAAATGAACAAATAAAATTAAATAATAGTTATGAAAACAGAAACTTTAGTAAAAATTATAATAAAAAATTATTATCAAATATTTTTGATGTTAAGTATATACCTGCCGCCCAAATTCAAAATCCAAATGCCGAAATCCCAAATGCCGAAATCCCAAATCCCAAATTATAATTAGTATTTTTTGCCGAAATTCCAAATCCCAAATCCCAAATACTAGTAATTTGTGCATTTTGACGTCCCAAATCCCAAATTATTTGAGATTTGGGCAACACGTATAGTTAAGTATTAACAAATGTTATAATTATATTTGCATGCAAAATTATTTGAAACTTTGAAATTATAATTTTGAAAAAAAAGTCGAAATAGTTTTTTATAAAAAATAAAATTATTTTATTTAAAATTTGAAATTTTTTAATTATCTAGATAAATTCTTTAATTAAAAATATACATAATTGGATATTTTTTTTATTTTTATAAATAGAATAAATTTTGTATAAATATTAAAAATATGAAATAACTCAAAAATTAAAAATCAATTTTGGAAATATATATAGTTGTAATTAATATTACTGATTAAAAATTTATAAAATCTACACTTATCTGATATCTGATAGATGTAGATTTTATAAATTTTCGATCAGTATATATTGTTTTATTAACAATAATTGATGAATATTATTTTTGTTATATATATGAAATTATATTTGTATGCAAAATTATTTTGAAATCTTAAAATTATAATTTTAGAAAAAAAAGTTAAAATAGTTTTTTATAGAAGATAAAATTATTTTACTTAAAATTTAAAATTTTTTAATTATACAAATAAATTTTTTAATTAAAAATATACATAAATACCCTATAAGAAATACATATACTTAAAAAATACTTAAAATATAATTAAAAATATTATTGAAATATTATTTAAATAAATTAAAATATACTTAAAATATACTTAATTGTATTTATAAAAAACTGCTTAAAATATTATTATTTTATACTTAAAATATACAGTTGAACCTGTATATAAGTATGGTGTCGGGCGCAGTGTTTGAAATTCAAATTTTAAATTATGTGCGGAAATTCCTCAATTTAAAATTCTATGTAAAAAATTTGTGTGGAAGCTTTTTTTTTATGTGCGCAATTTTCAAATTTTGTGCGAGCGTACACTCTGCACATTGAATTTCAAACACTGGTCGGGCGGCAAAATCCTATGCTTATAGGCAGGTATGCTTATGTAAATTAATGATGTTACAAAAAAAAATTACATAAAAAATTATAAATGGACGAAAAAAATAATATGATCAAAATAATAATGATGATGAACGGAATAGAATAAAAAAAAAGATCGAGGTGATAACGAAGAATGGAAATAGATGAATGAAATGAATGAAAAAAAAATAAAGTGATTGAGATGATGATTAGGGATTGGAACCGGGTCCCTATAAGCCATCCGGATATCCGGATGACTTTAAAATCAGATATCCGGGTGAAAACGGATGATTTTCTAAAAAAAAATTTCACCCGATTTCATCTGGTTTCATCCGGTTTATGCTTCGAACCGGGTGATTGTCATAATGATTCGGATTACATTCAATCCGGATAAAATATTTTAATGTTTAAATTTTAAAAAATATATTTTTTATATTTTTTGATTAATAAATTAACCAATCAGAGCATCACATGTGACTTAACTTTTATTCAAATTATATAAACTGGATCAACAAACATCATTATAATTAAAAATAAAAATATCATACGGATGATCCGGTTTCAAAAGTTTAAACCGGGTCACCCGTGATATCCGGGTGAAACCGGATTTTATAAATCCGGTTCTAATCTCTANATGATCAAAATAATAATGATGATGAACGGAATAGAATAAAAAAAAAGATCGAGGTGATAACGAAGAATGGAAATAGATGAATGAAATGAATGAAAAAAAAATAAAGTGATTGAGATGATGATTAGGGATTGGAACCGGGTCCCTATAAGCCATCCGGATATCCGGATGACTTTAAAATCAGATATCCGGGTGAAAACGGATGATTTTCTAAAAAAAAATTTCACCCGATTTCATCTGGTTTCATCCGGTTTATGCTTCGAACCGGGTGATTGTCATAATGATTCGGATTACATTCAATCCGGATAAAATATTTTAATGTTTAAATTTTAAAAAATATATTTTTTATATTTTTTGATTAATAAATTAACCAATCAGAGCATCACATGTGACTTAACTTTTATTCAAATTATATAAACTGGATCAACAAACATCATTATAATTAAAAATAAAAATATCATACGGATGATCCGGTTTCAAAAGTTTAAACCGGGTCACCCGTGATATCCGGGTGAAACCGGATTTTATAAATCTGGTTCTAATCTCTAATGATGATGATATGGTAATAATAATGAACAGCTGAAAAAAATAAAATGATGATGAACGGAATGAGAATAAAAAGAATTAAAAAAAAGAATAAAAATATAAAAAAAAAAGAATAAAAAAAATAAATGATTGAGGAGATAAAAATGGATGAATGAGTGATTGGATAAAAAAAAATAGTGATTATGACGATGTGATGATGATGAACGGTAAAAAAAAAAGAATAAAAAAATAAATAAATGATCGAGCGGAAATGGATGAATAAACGATAAATAATGGTAATGATGTGATGACGATGAGGCGATAATAAATTTTGCATTACCGACACATGTGATTATACTTGTATACGTCTATATAATCTAGAATATTTTTATACATATGCACGTTATGTGTATGCTTTATACATGTCGTCAAAACTATTGAATTGAGTCAGACACAATTAAAATTGAGAAAAATTGGAGTTGAGTCAAGGCAAATTTTGATTTTTACTAGTGATAGACGCAATTAGTTGAGTCAGATGCAATTAAAAATTGAAATTTTAAGAGTTGAGTCAAGACCAAATTAGTCTTGACGACATGTATAGTATGCTTATAACCTATATGGCCCAACTCTGGCCACAAAAATTTATGCATTTAGGTAGGTTATGCTTATATGCAGTATGCTTTTATACAGGTTCAACTGTATTAAAATATACTTAAAAAATATTTAATTTAGGTAATAAGTAAGTATGTTTTAGATATATACTTAAAACATACTTAATTTTAAATATGTTTTAATAATATTTTAAGTATATTTTAAATATATACCTAAAACATACTTACTTATTACTTAAATTAAGTATATTTTAAGTAATTTTTTATATACTTAAAAAATACTTAAAAAATATTTAATGAAATATATTTTAAATACATTTTAAATATATTTTAAATATTGTAGTTTTTATAAGGCTGGGTATTTTTTTTATTTTCATATATAGAATAGATTTTGCATAAATTCCAAAAAGACAAAATACTTCAAAAATTCAAAATCAATTTTAAGAATATATATAGATGAAATTTTAAGAAAAAGAAATTTACAAGAATTAATTTTTAAAAATTTGAAAAAATTCAAAATTATAAATAAAGAATAACAAACTTATAATAAATGTTTCAAATTAAAATATAATTAAATAAATTTGAAATATATAAAAAGTAATGAAACTTTTAAATTTTTGAAATATGAAAATAATTAGATTTAACTTTTGAAAACTTGTTAAATAGAGAATATAGAAGGTTTTTACATAGAAAATTATATTTAATTGATAAATCAAAAACTTTTAAAGAAGTTAGAATAGAGCAATACCAATAAGATATTAATTTTACTTGATGAAATTATTTTAACTAACAATTTACTTCAAGTAGAATAGTAATAATTCCATTTTTATTATTTATATTAATTAATTATTTATTATTTAATTATTAATTATATGATGAGAAATAGTAATAATAACAATGACAATTGTAATAATAATATAGAAAAACTATAAACTGTAAGCAAAAATAATAGTAGACAAGAAAAAAAAATATATATACTTTTTTAATATTTAAATTTTAAAGATATTTTAAACATGTTCAATAATAATAGCATAAAAATATATGGAATTCAGACTAATAATTTTTTTAACAACTCTTGATCTTTTATTTTTATTTCAAATTTTTTCATCACCTCAAGAAGTTATTTATTTTGAAAATAAATATAACCAACTTTTTTTGTCAATTTTTTTATCCTAGCTCGGAATATTATTTTATTAACCATATACAAATTTATAAACAACTGATAAAAAGTTTGCTTAAGATTGAAAATTGTTAAAGTAAAATTATATTTGTAGTTCCAATCACTACTTTTCAGGTACAAGGCATATATCTATCTAATTGAGAAACTATGTAAATTTCAATAGTATAATTTGTAAGAAATCTAAATAAAAAGGAAAAATTATTTAATGAAGAAAATATAATGAAGATAGAAAATAATTAACTTATACATTTAAAAGTCCATTTATCTCTATAATATGACTCCTCGAGACAAGAACAGTTTATCAATCTTTACATTGGATTACAAGGATGTATTTTTGAAAAGGATCAAATATATCAATACCATAATCATCTGGTTAACTATAAAATAATTTTTGATAAGTAATTTGCTATTATTATGAAGATTAAATACTTGGAAGCCGACCACCAAACATTTAATCCATGTTCCTTATTCACTACGTAATCTGTCAAAGACAGCGTTCGAATAATAAAGCAAACAGAAAGAACGTTCACTACTGGTTTCGGCTTATACCTCAAGTGGCCCGATGTGCTTCCAGTTTACTGCTGGTTTATTACCTAGTAGCAGCGTAACTTCAGGAACATATAACTAACAAACTACTTAGTGAAATTACTCACCCACTATGAATAGCCTTAATATTTAACTTCTTTAAGATTCTAATGACATGGTTTTTAAATTCTTTTCCTCATTGTGTAGTATTAGACATATTAAAATAATTTTTTGAAAAATATAAAATTGTTATTGTAAAGTTGTAATTAAGTAGAAGAAATAAAAATAACAATTTGAATGAGATCTGTTTAAATAGAAAATTTACTAATAGCAAAGTAACAACAAACTAACAACGCGAAGTATAGATAAATATTTTGAAAATATCCACGATGTGAAAATATGATTCCAGCAGACAAATAACACGTGAAAACATAAATATATTTTTTTTGTTTTTAATCAACGAGGACGTGATTCTACAGATCGAGAGTAGTCGCTTAAGTATTGATATGCATACACGGTTAAGTGACACATGTTCCAGGTTCACATATTAGGTTTATAATTCATCTAGCATAAGGTTTCAGGACCTTATGAGTCACAATATCATCAAAATTTCTTTCAAAACGATAGTTATTTGAAGACATTCTTCTATCAAGATCATATTCAATGTTTTGTTAATGATAGATAAGTCGAAATGTGACGGGAATTTTTTATTTTCTTCGTTTAAATAAATAAATTTTACAAAATTTATTGAGAAATCATGTTTCTTACAAGTATCTTAGTATCTAAAATTTTTAATCAACAGCTTTTATTTTGTTTAGCGTACATAGTAATAATAGTAATAAAGGAGATTTGATAATAATGTTAATACATGCTAGATAATTGGTTCTCTAAATTTTTAAGTCTTGTTAATACAATATTCCATTTATTTCGTTTATTTCTTGTCAATTTTCAATATCAAATAACTATGTCAAATAACAAGGTATTCCATAAACTACTGGCGCTGAACCAATCAAATATTTCAGCACACATTCATTTCTTGACTTTGATACAGCTTGAACCAAAGAAATTCCCCTTCCCTTCTTACTCTCATTCGGATTTAATTCCCAATTTTTAAAAAGAGCTTTACTAAATCGGTCAATATCTTTATCTGTAACATCCCATAGATTAGCGACCAAAGCCGGACTAATAATAATAATAATAATAATAATAATAATGATAATAATATGTAAAGTATAAAAAATTTTACCTGACCAAAATCTATTAATTTTTTAATTAAATTTAAAAGTGCTTTTTCTAAGTCAAGTCTCTTTAAATTTAATTTCACTTCAAATATTTCCAAATCACAAATAGCTTTAAAAGTTGTGTCAAATAAACGTTCAAGTTCTAAAGAAGAAGAGGAGAAGGAATAGGGAATTGGTGGTGTTGCATTGTTCTTGTATTTTGTATTATTTTGCGTCGTGGCTTCTTTAGTGGTAAATTCATTTGTTCGTTTTTTTGCCGCCGCCAGTTTAGATAAAATTTGTAAATTATTGTTTATAGTACGCATTGAAATTGATAACTTTGAAAGTTGTTTAACTCCTCCTTTATTATTGCTATCTTTGTTATTCATTGTAATTATTCTCTCAAAAAATGTATGGTAAAAAAAAAAAAAAAAATTGGTAATAAAGATATTTATTAACAACAATAATAATAATAAAATAATAATAATAAAATAATAATAATAACAATAATAATAATAATAATAATAATAATAATAAAATATTATATAATAATCATTATTGAACGGGAATATCGAGAATCAAATATTTTAAATATTTTTTTTTTCTTTAAACAAAAAAACGATAATACTAACCAGCCAGCTATCATATAACTTAATGCAGCACCCGATGGATCGAATTCACCACCATTCTTTAAATGACCACTACTGCAACCTAATAATAAAGTCACAGCACATCGATCCAAACTTCGAATGTGATGATTCCGTATGTATTGTTCACCGGATCCATGACCGAAATATCTAAAAACAAATTCAATTGATAATTATAATTATAATTATTCATAATAATTATTATTATTTATTGCTTACATGTAAAGATCTTGATTAGATAATCCATTTTTAATTTCTTGTTCAAAAGGAGAATGTCCAATAACTCCATCCCAATTTTGAAAACTTGAGTATTATAATTGAAAGTTAATAAATAAATAAATATTTTTTAATTATTAAATTATTAAAAAAAAAAAAATCAAATTACCTTTTTACAAAAGTTTCAAATTCTTTTTGAGTATTTTTTAAATCTTGACTTGGATTTAAAACATAATAACAATTATTTTTATTAACCATATGGTTTAAAAATTCGGTGTTTTCAGTATTTTGTATGTTTCGCTGGTTTTTTTGACGACGATTATTGGTATTGATGTTATGGGGGATATTGTGATGTTGAATTGATAAGATTCGATCTCTTAAAAATGACAAAGAAGGTAATCGTGAAACAGGTTGATTTCGTAAACATGGTAAACTTTCCCAAGGTAGCATTTGTACATTCTTATCAAGAATTAGAATAATATGTTGATCGTTAAAATCCTCGGAAGAAGAATTATTATTACTATTATTAACATTTGAGAGGATATCTCGAAAATCTTCAGTAAGCTATAAAAAATATATGATTAATATATTTTAACATTAATATTATATTTCTTATATTTTATTGAATAAATTAATATATATATATATATATACCTGATCCCAATCAATTTCATCATATCCAATTTGTTGATCATTACATTTGTTATATACATCCACCAGAAAATAAATAATATCTTCTATATCTTGATCTGTAACATTTGTACCGAGACGAAGAAAAGATCGATATAATTCTTCCTCAATTTCAAGTTGTGGTTGTTTATTNTATTGTGATGTTGAATTGATAAGATTCGATCTCTTAAAAATGACAAAGAAGGTAATCGTGAAACAGGTTGATTTCGTAAACATGGTAAACTTTCCCAAGGTAGCATTTGTACATTCTTATCAAGAATTAGAATAATATGTTGATCGTTAAAATCCTCGGAAGAAGAATTATTATTACTATTATTAACATTTGAGAGGATATCTCGAAAATCTTCAGTAAGCTATAAAAAATATATGATTAATATATTTTAACATTAATATTATATTTCTTATATTTTATTGAATAAATTAATATATATATATATATATACCTGATCCCAATCAATTTCATCATATCCAATTTGTTGATCATTACATTTGTTATATACATCCACCAGAAAATAAATAATATCTTCTATATCTTGATCTGTAACATTTGTACCGAGACGAAGAAAAGATCGATATAATTCTTCCTCAATTTCAAGTTGTGGTTGTTTATTATTACTATTATTCATTTTATACGGTGATTGTGATGATGTTTTACGAATTTCATTCTTAGAAATTAGATTATTTATCATCTCTTTGAAGAATGAAAATAATTCTGGATTTTCTTGGGTATGAGTAATTAATATTCCCTGAAAATATAAAATAAAATAAACATAAATAAATGAATATAAAATAAAAAATAAATAAAATCAATAAAATCAATAAAGAAATAAAATTAATAAAGAAATAAAATCAATATAAATAAAATCAATAATAAATGAGAGTAAATTACCTTAAAACCTCCAAACCAAAAATTTTCTATATTCTCAAGTAACAATTTCATTCTATCATCCAATTGTTTTCTTTCTTTCCACCATTTTAATTTCTCCCACTTGTTTTGACGTTCATTTTTACCAATTTTCATACTTTGATTACTTAATTCCAATATGGTATTAAATTCCTTGATAACTTCATCATATGAAAAACAGCAGACTTCATCTTCGTTATTATTATAATTATTAATATCATCATTATCATCATTAAGATTATTAATATTGAAATTACTGGTGGTGTTACAATATTCTTCTCTACTTGATTGACGTTTTAAAGGTAATCTTAATAACAAAGGTGAAATCTTTTGACGATATCGACAAACATACATATCATTAGTTTCAATATCAATTGATATTGAACAAACTGTCCAATTGTATGGCAATATATCCAAAAATTCCGTATGAAATTGTTTATATGTTAAATTTTTTTCTTGTTCATATTTCATTGATAAGGTCTTGATAAAATCTTTTCGAGATTTAGTTTCTTCATCCACTAATGACTCATCATCTTTATTGTCACCTTTATCATCATCTTGATAACTTAAAGGATTTGTAAATTGTTGTGGCCATCGTGAATTATCATTAGAAAATGGAAGTTTTAATTTCCCATTGAATAAGGCAATCATTTCTCTTTTAGCAGTAAGAGCCTTTGTCATTTCTGTATACATATCAAAATTATAAATTATGAATTAATAAATTCGAAAAATATATAAAAAAAAAAGTATTATAAATATTATCTGAAACATTAATAATTGAATTTTTTACCTAAATAAAATGCACAAATGGAAGCAATTTCAACTTGATCAACATTATATTGATTTTGTAAATAAATATTAATGATATTCGCTCTCGTTATGTATAAACCAGTTTCTTGAAGAGTTTGAGTTAATCCACATTCATATGAAAGATCATAAACATTTATGAGATAATCAATTGCTTGATTAACTTCTTCTAATAATTTTAATGATATCTTCTTCTCTTTTGTAGATTGTTGTAAATTGACTTTACGAGATTTTTGTGGTTTGATTGATTTTGTAAATAAAGGTAAAGAAAGTACTAAATAATAATAATAATAAAAAAGAAAATTAATATATATATATATAATTAGTTATAATTGAATTAATAATAATCAAAAATCATCATTAAAAAAATTTTACCCGAATCTTGAATATTTTCAAATACCAAACGATTCTGTTGCATAAGCATGTTGGTGAAATTCAAAATCTTGGCTTTACCCAAGAAATGAAAATATTCTGCCTAAAAAAAAGAGTGATTAATAATATTATTTTTATATTATAAATTTTATAATTCTTATAATTATGATAACAAACCTTTTCTAAACGTGATTGATTTGAAATTCTTCCAAGTTCAATTAAATTAAGACCTTCATCCAAATTTCCCCTTTTGCTTAATAACCAACCTAAATTATTTTTAATTAATATTTTTAAATAAAATATATATATATATATATATATATATAGAAAGAGAGAGAAGAGATGTAATTTTGAAAAAGACCTTGATGTTGATAAAGCTCAGATTTCATATTTGAAAGCAAAAGACATTCAAACTGTATCAAATCTATATTATATAAAATAAAAAAAAAATCAATATAAAATTAATAATAATAATAATATTTTTCTTCTTTCTACTTTAAAAATAATAATTAATATAATTAATATAAGATATTCACCTTCATTTGATTCTTTAGACATGGGAGATGAAATCTGATTAGATAATAATTTCCTACATCTTGGTATTTGAAATACACTAAAGAATGCATTAATAAATGATTAATATATAATATTAGTTATTATTATTATCATCATCATTTATAATTGTATATAATTTATATACTTTGTAGAATCCATTCTTTCAATATTTGAAATGAATTCATATTTCATGATATCATTCATTATTTCATTAGCATGTTGATAATATTCAGTTGCCAAGTCATAACATTGATCACATTGATCCTGATAATTAGAATTAGAATCATCAAAATCAATTCCTCTTCCTCCTCGCCTGGATAAGAAATCACCTTCCCGACATTTAAAATCTCCCAAACATAATTTCGCTTGAGCTGTTTCTTTTTGAAATACTTGAACCTAAAAAAAATAATAAAATCAATATTATAATTTAAATATAAAAATCTAAATGATTTAATATATAAATAACAATAATAATAATCAATAATAATAATCAATATTATTACCATTTGTTGATATTCTAATACTTTTAATAATTTCTCTTCACTTTCTTTCCAACAATGCTTTCGATATTCTAATTCAGCAAGATTTAATAAGAAATGACTAGTGAATGATGGATTCGCTTGAACAACAGTTTCAATCAGTTGTGAAGCTTGTTTAAACATATATTCCGCTTCCTTCACACCACCCCTTAATATGTGAAGTCGACCAAGTTGATTATAACATTCGAGTAATTTCTAATTATATATACACATACAAACATATATATATATATATATACATATTTTTAATAAATTATAAAATAAATCAATTAAAATGAAATCGATAAATAAATGGTAAATGAATAAATGACAAATGAATTCAGCAAATTAGTAAATGAAGTGGTAAAAATACCTGAGACACACGCCATTTCCATTTTTGAGCTGATGATTTTAAAACAAAATCACCCGTGGTATTATTATTATTATTATTTTTGTTTATTTTATTTTTGTTAACACATTGCTCATCAATTGTATCGGTCGAATCGATTGTATCAATAGTAGCAACGCTCTGATGATCCTCCACAAGAAATGAATTATCATTATTATTATTAGTTTCTTGTCGTCGTCGTTGTTCTATCAACAATTTCATGGATGAAGAATTTCGACTAATATTTCTTATCAATCTATTAAATATTCGAATGGATTCAGTACAACAATTTATAGCATCTTCTAAATTACCCTAATCATAATGATAATAATATAATAATAATAATAATAATAATAATAATAATAATAATAATAATAATATAATAATAATAATAATAAATAATAATAATAATAAATAATAATAATAAAATTATTAACCAATTAATAAAATTAATAAAATTAATAAAATTGATTACATAAAATAATTTTACAAATGAATAAATCAATAATCGAAATTTACCATGCGTATCGTAATATATGATCTTGTTAAATAAGCTTCAGCCAATAAAGATTGATCATACTTCTTTCGATTTCGTGATGACGTATCGGGAACCTTATTATTATTATTATTATTCCAAAGTTCTGATATTTTCTTTGTTTGATTAAATTGTATACAACTAAAAAATAAATAAAAATAAATAAAAATAAATTATAACCATTATAATTAATTCATTAACTGATTTTTTATTTAATTAATTTAAAATGCAAATAGAAATATACTCTCAAATAAATAAAAGACAACAAACCTTTTTTCCATATTTCCAATCAAACATAAATAATAACTGTAAACTAACATCCAATATAATTTTGCATTATTATTATTATTACTATCATCATCATCATCACATGAATCTAAAATTCCCTTTGCTTGTGATAAAGCCAATCCTGCTTTCCCGGTATATCCTAAGCTTAAATATATTTTACCGATACATGAATAACAAATAACTGAATCTACATACATATAATAATAATTATGATAATTATTAGATTAATAATTATTTAATAATTATTGATAATTATATATTAATTCTAACCTGAAAGAATATTATTTGCATCTTTTCTAATTCCATTATTAAGTCTCAGCATCAATTTTATTGTCAAAATATGATTAATTGGTAAATTGATGAGTGCAAAATAATCTGCTAACATTTCTAAATAATTAATTTAAAAAAATAAGTATAAAATTAATGGAATTCGGCACCAATATAATAAAAGAATCAAAGGAAGAAAATATACCTAAATGTCCATAAAATCGTTCCACGTCATCAATATTTCTCTTGGCATCTTCCAATTGATCGTATTGATTGAGTTGTGATGAAGAAACGGAAATAACTTTGGTATCGAAACACAAAGGAATATCTATCAAGATCCTTTTCCATAAATTTAAAGCACAATTAAATGGATCAAATGTAAGATTTCCTGATTCCAGACCAAAAATACCCATCCAAGAATATGCCGTGGCTAAATAATAATAACGAAGATGAGCAAGATTTGAATCTTGAGCTAAATCCTTTTATTATTATAAAATAATTTAAAATAAATTAAATAAATTTATTAATATATAAACTTATCAATGAAATAAATAAATAAATAAATAAATAAATAATAATAAAGTAAATAAATACATCAGTTTTTAAAAGATTCACTGCTTCTTCAATTAATTCAATTGCATTTGATTTTATATTTACGCGTCGTGAGATTTTTGACACTTCTATTAATGATCTATTATCATTTAAGCATTAGTCATTTAAGTATAAAAATAATCATAAAAAACAATAACAACAACAACAATAATAATAATAATTCAAACCTTGCTCTACGAATTGGAAAATTCTTATAATCATACCACTCCAATAATTTGTCATATAATATCATTTCCAATTCTAAACCATCAAATTTATCTTCTAACGATTTGATCACTCGTAATTCATATTCAAATAATCCCGCCAAAGTAATAAAATTATCACATTTACAATTTAATAATATTTCATATAAGGAAGAAATATGTTTATTATTATTAGTATTCTTATTACTATTGTTACTATCGACAATTAATAATAATAATTTAATATAACGATCAATTAATTTTGGAATTGTGGGAGCATTTTGTGAAACTGAAAAAATGGTTTGAGAAGAAATCAATGAACCAAATTTCTGAAATTCTGATTTTGGTATATTTTTTAAAGATGATTCAAATGCATTACGAGAATGCTTCATATAATAAATAATAAATAAATTAAAAATTAAAATTAATTTTAGAAATAAATTAAAATAAATAAAAATTAAATAATATTACATACATTAATTTCATCCACTAAATTCCAACAGATTCCTAAAATTTCAAATCTCTTACTCAAATGTAATTGAATTTCTTCAACTGAACAATTGTTATTGTTACAATCATCACCAACTCTTTGTAATTCTTGTATATATTGATTTAAAATTTTACAAGATTCAGAAATAGGTTTAATAGCTTCTTTGATTTGATTATTATTATAATAATAAACTCCTTTTCGATAATATAAATTTGAAATTGTACGAAGTCCTTCAATACAAAAAGTATATTGAGAAATTTTAAGTGCTTCTTCTTCTTCCTTCACTTCTTTTTCCTCTTTTTCAATGTGATCATAATAATTAATAAATTTGTTTTTGGAATTATTATTATTATTAAAGAAAGAAAAAGTAAAACGAGAAAGTAATTCATATATATCTATAGATATTAATGGAAGTTTTTCAGGATGTAATAATGTATTCACTACGACGTTTACTGAATCCTTATTGTTAATGTAATAATCCTAAAAATAAATATAATATTAAAAAAAACAAACAAACGAACAAAAAGAAAAGCAAATGTGTAAATAATTATATTTTACCTTATATTCTTTAAAATAATCTTTACACACTATACTCAAACAGTAAGTAATCTTCTTAATAAGTTCCTTTATCGAAATACAAATTGATATAGCAACAGATTCTTCCCTTTGATGTGAATTATCTAAATTATCTTCCACCACAGAATGTCTTTGTGAATGTCTTTGTGATTGTTTGTGTAATTGTTTTCTTAAACTATTCAAGAAAAATGAATTCTGATTTGAAATATTCAATTTAATAAATTCTTCCTTCTTATTAATATTAATATCATTTTTATTCTTTTTCTCAGTGATTTGAGTAATTCCTTTTTCCTCTATAAATTCTATAATTTTTATCAATGGTCGTCTCAATAATTCAACTGATTGAAAAAATTGTGAAATCCCTTGAACTTTGATATTCTTATTATTCTTATTATCGTCATATTTTAGAATATCAAGAAAATGATTAACTGAATTTCTCGCATTCTGTAACCGAGTTGTTACATCGAACGCTATAAATAGTTATAAGAAAAAAAAATTAAAAAAAATTATAAAAGATTAAATATAAAAAAATATGAATAAATAAATAAATAATTAATTAAATAATTAATTAATTATAAATAAATATGAATTCTAAAGTTTACCGTGATCAACGATGAATAAATTTTCAAGTACGAATGAAGCAATATTAAGTTTTAAAATTATAATCTGTGAATTATGAATTATTTCTTTATTTGTGTTTAATAACCTTGACAAAGCATCAATAATTTTCTCATAGATAATAATAATTTTCGTGTATTTATTGACCTATTATTATAATTATTATTAATTATTATTGATTATTATTGATTCTTATTGATTATCATTGATTATCATTGATTATTATAATATAAATTTGAAGATCATTTTAATTACCATTCGAGCAACACGCGCAAAATGTTCAAGCCACTTAAAAAATTTGGGATTCTGAACTGCCAAAGATATATGTTGTTCTAAAATTTTATACGCTTCTTCATGAAATGTTAATAGTTCTTGATAGATTACAAATTTCTCTAAAGAAAATTTAATTTAATTTTTTGTAAAAAATAAATATTTAAATTAGATATATTATTATTATTATATTTTTTATATTACAATTATTTATCATTATTTATTTACCATTATTTATTTGAGTTTTCTCATATTGTATAGAATAACTAAAAATATAATCCAATAATAAAGATAATTCGTAACGAGTAGTCAATGTGAATGCTTTTATAGAAACTGCACGTAGTCTTAAAATATTCATCGACGCGTCCACTATAAAAAATAAAATAATTATAACAAAGAAATGAATATACAAGAATTAAATATTTATAAATAAATAAATAACAAAATATCAAAATATCAAAATAAATAAATAAATAAATAAATACCTGATAAATTTTGTAATTTGTTACAAGCTTTAGAAATAACGCGTATTATCACTTCCAAATATGAATTAACCAGAATTGAATCAATATCTTTCATCAAAATCGCCCAAGTCATAGGATTTCCATTATTATCTTTTAATAATTTAGGTAGAACCTTTTATTTTATTTTATTTTTAATTATCGTAAAGTAACTAATATCAGAATAAAAGTAATTAAAAAAAAACGCGTTTGATCAAAACAAATTTATCCTCCTTCCCTCCCTCCTTTCTAATACATATACCTTTGTAAATCGGTTATCATCCAATTCTATTAAACATCGCATGGCACAAACTAAACTTGAAAGAACTAACAATTTGGTTTCTGAATTTATAAGGTTTTGATTATTTCGATGATTTCGATGATTTTGATTATTTTGATCGATTTCATGAATATCTCGGTTATCATTATTATTAATAGGAAAAGTGCATAAGTCGATATAAAAAGTCATCAAATTTTTAACCGAATTAAAATCAAAATTTTTAATAACGAATTTTTGTTGATTATTATTGATAAAGTTGTTGCTGTTGTTGCTGTTGTTGTTGTTGTTGTTGCTGCTGCTGTTATTGTGGTGGTTTTTATAAAGTTGACGCGTCATATTTTGAGTTTGAGTCAAATTTAACATTAATCTGTTTTCAATACCAAATAGTTGTGATAGACGTGAACGAAGTTTTACTAAAAGTTCAATAGCTTTCTTATTCTATTTATGATAACGATATAATAAATAAATTTAAAAAAATTAAAAATAAAAAATCGCGTCTTGTTCATAAAAAAAAAAAAAAAAATTGGTAATAAAGATATTTATTAACAACAATAATAATAATAAAATAATAATAATAAAATAATAATAATAACAATAATAATAATAATAATAATAATAATAATAATAATGATAATAATATGTAAAGTATAAAAAATTTTACCTGACCAAAATCTATTAATTTTTTAATTAAATTTAAAAGTGCTTTTTCTAAGTCAAGTCTCTTTAAATTTAATTTCACTTCAAATATTTCCAAATCACAAATAGCTTTAAAAGTTGTGTCAAATAAACGTTCAAGTTCTAAAGAAGAAGAGGAGAAGGAATAGGGAATTGGTGNTTAAAAAAAAAAAAAAAAAAAATTGGTAATAAAGATATTTATTAACAACAATAATAATAATAAAATAATAATAATAAAATAATAATAATAACAATAATAATAATAATAATAATAATAATAATGATAATAATATGTAAAGTATAAAAAATTTTACCTGACCAAAATCTATTAATTTTTTAATTAAATTTAAAAGTGCTTTTTCTAAGTCAAGTCTCTTTAAATTTAATTTCACTTCAAATATTTCCAAATCACAAATAGCTTTAAAAGTTGTGTCAAATAAACGTTCAAGTTCTAAAGAAGAAGAGGAGAAGGAATAGGGAATTGGTGGTGTTGCATTGTTCTTGTATTTTGTATTATTTTGCGTCGTGGCTTCTTTAGTGGTAAATTCATTTGTTCGTTTTTTTGCCGCCGCCAGTTTAGATAAAATTTGTAAATTATTGTTTATAGTACGCATTGAAATTGATAACTTTGAAAGTTGTTTAACTCCTCCTTTATTATTGCTATCTTTGTTATTCATTGTAATTATTCTCTCAAAAAATGTATGGTAAAAAAAAAAAATGGTAACAACAATCGATGTTTAAAAAAAAAAAAGAAAAAAGATTCAAGATTTAGTTGCACGATATGACACGTGAAATAACGAAAATAACACGAATTGTTTTGATGTTATTGTGATATTCAAAGTATTCGTCGCGTTGGAAAAGTTATTTTTACTGCGCATATTTATTGATAAAGTTAATAATACCATTTTTTTTTTCTTAAAAAGAATCTGTATTTAATTTTATTTACAATTTAAATAATAATAATAATCATAATAATAATTATTTCATAATTTCTAAGAATGGTCTAAAATTTTACCACGTATTTTTTTTTGACTACCAAAATTAGATTGTAACAATTTCTATTGTGTGGAAGAAAGTTTAATAATAAATTGATGAAAATAAATAAATAAATAAAATAAATAATAAAATAAATAAATTATAATTATGAAAATAATTTTTCTGGTTGTGTATTTATTATCAAGTTATCATAAAATCTAATTCCTTCGACAGTTTCATCTCGACATATGAGTCCTTTCGCTTCTACCATCTAAACCAACCAACCAACCAGAAAAAAAAAGATTTGTATTAAGAAAAAAAAAATTACAAAAAATTTGGTATGGATAATTTAAATTCCCCCATTCCATCAACAAACCTGTAATTGTTCAATCGCCAGGACAACACTCATTTTTGCCAAAGATGCTAATTCTATTGCTGTTAATGATTCACGATCTTTAATGAAATCTATTATACGTTGAGCGGTTTGTTCATCACTAAGAGAAAGTGATTCACGAAGAATCAAAAAAAAAACAAAAAAAAAAAAATAGTTAAGGATGATGATATATATAAAATTAACAGTTTAAAATTACTACCAACTAACTAATTAACTGAAAAAATAAATTAATTGATATTTAAAGGATATTTGATTGAACAACTGATAATCCACTCGCAAATTTCCTTAATCGCATTGGTAAGCTTAGATGTTCAAAAAGGGAACATGCTTTATATAAATCATCGGGTGAAATTAAAGCTAAATAAATAATTAAAAAGAAAAGTTAAAGAGATTTATTAAAGAGATAAGTTAAAAGAGATTGAAATAGAGAGAGATAAGGTAAAGAAAAGGTAAAGAAAAGTCAAAAGAGATTAAAGAAAAAAGGGTTATACTTACAAACTCCTCGCGCTCTATTGAAAATACAATAAATATCTGTTAAAGCAATCATTCCATTTTCTTTAGCTAATAAATTTTCAAGAAATTCTGCAAGTTGACGTGCAAGCTCTTTATGATATATAGATCCAGCAGAATCTCTAAAAAATTAAATTGTAAATTAATATTTAAAAAAAATTCTTTACTTAAATAAGAATATAAATAATCAAACACATACTTTGTAACAGGATTTTGTATCCCTAGTTCAACTAAGTAAGTTCTAAAATCTGATGTTTCATCTGCAAGGAATTCGGGATCCTTACTTATTTTATTTTTGATACTTTCGGCAAGTTTAACCTACACACCCATATTATTATTATTATTATTTATAAAGTAAAAAAAGTTAAGAAATAAAAATATTCTATTAATAATTAATCATTAATAATGATCAAAAAAAATCAAAACCAACCACTTCAGTCGCATTAGTCATTAATCCATCCAAATCTTTAAATGCTTGATTTAATGTTTCATCTTGTTCTTTTTGACTTTGCTCTGCCTTATTAAATATAGCACCTTTTATATATATATATATATATATATATATATAAAAAGATATTATTAATAAATTTCAAGTTAAAAATAATAATTTCTATTTATTCATTTATTCAGAATAATCAAAATTATAAATTTAAAATAAACTAACTAATTCCTCCGAGTCCGGGGTCAAATTCAGGAATTGATTTATTTACTTGTGACTCATCAGTCTTCTAAATAAAAAAATAAAAAAATTTGAAATGAAAGAATTTATGATATATGTGTGGGTGTGAAAAGTATGTATTTGTTTGGTATGAAATTTAAAAATCTTACCTCCCATTCTTTCGTTGACATTACCATCTTTAATTTATCATAAAATGTACTATTTCCTCGACGAAAAGAAAGTTTTACAAAATCCTGACGGTCATCACCACCAACCTTTTCCATATTACTTCCCACATCATTTCCCATATTTAACCCATCCATATTGAAAGTTCCTAATTCGGCATCACATAATTCACAATTAATCATACTAGGATGATTTAAAAATGTACATGATGGACAAGCAATTTCTATACTATCGGTAGGATTCGAGGGAGAGGTAGAAAATTGTTGTTCAGCATTTTCTATAATATCAGAATTTAATGAATTATATTTATTATTATCCTTGAGAATGGTGGTGGATGATGATGATGATGTAATGTTGAAATTTTCAGGTTTTTTAACACCACAAAGTTGACATTTCACAATTTGTTGATTCTTAAATGAACAAATTGGGCACACCCAGGAAGAAGGTGAAACAGTGGATAAAGATGTAGAAGAGGAAGAAGGTGAATTGTCGAAAGAAGAAGATTCCGAAAATTTCAATGTTATTTTTAATGAAGATTTTAATATTCCAGTCTATCTATTCCATAGATTAATTAATTAATTATTAGTAAAACTGATAATTATTATTAAAATTACTAAAAATTTCACTTTTTTGAAAAAAATTTTAAAAAACGACTTCTTCTTACATAAATCTCCCTGCCTTTAATTAATCTTATATCAACTGCAACCGAATTGGTTGTAGGGTTCTTTGCGTCGACGTAAACAATTCGATGAGAAGTCAAGTATACTATGCCATTTGTATAATCTCCTGCCTTGTCATTACTAACGTTATAAAAAAAAAATTAATAATTAATAATAATGATTCAATTTTACTTAATTTTTTTAAAAATTGAAATTCTCACCCGTCGTAAAGTCCGACGTTGTCTTGTGTGGCAATAACAGTTTCATGATCTGCTAACACAGGTCTTAACGACGAAGTTAATTCAACCCGAGTAAAACGATTCATAACTGGCGATATAATGTATTGATTATACTCGATTTATGAATTACATCACAACAGATAATGCAAATATTGGTGACACAGGACCCGATCAGATTGAGTGTCCTTAAAATAGACCCCGGGTCTAGGTTTTTATCCTAGACACCCTATATAAATAAATTTTTTTAAAGTACCTAACACGTGATACATACAATTGTGGTCTAGGTTAAGAGTGTAGACCCTGGGTTTAGGATAAATTTATCCGATCAGATTAACGTTGTTATCACGTGATAAGAATGAGATGTTGACCAAATGTCGATATCAAAGTTGACATGCAAGTCCGATAACTCGTTACCTAATACAAGTAATACAAGAGACTGCACTAATTGATCGACCTATTTTTCGTTTTCACGTTGTCTATCTCCACAAGAATGTACTTTAATATTTTTCCTTGTGAGTTTTGGTCACTGGATAATTTCGTTGTTGCCTTTATTACTTTTAATAGTGAATATGTGGATAAGTGTAGAACGTATAACACATTTTTATAGTACTTTATACAAAATCAAGTTCTTCGCAAGAAAATCTGTTGGCGTGTTTATTAACTGTGACATAAATCAGAAGCGATCCTTCTTTGAACACGTGAGAAAAAACAGCATTCGCGAATTATAAAAATATCTTTGATGGTAGTAGGTCATGTTTTTCTCTATTTTGACAGCGTACTTAAATAAGAAACGGAACACGCGAAACAAAACAGTGAATTATTGTGACAAATATGAAATCTTTCGTCGCACAGACTTTAGGGTCAGATCTAATTGTTTGTGTTTTTTAGCACATGATTTTGTGATTTTTAAACCTGTCAATATTGACAGTGCTTCGAAATTTCGAAATTTGATGTTTCTTGATGTCTGATAATGTCTATTGATTCACACTTACCGTTAGAATATCAACAAAATATTCTTGAAGAACTTTTAGCTGAAGATGGTTTATTATTGCTTGGTCATGGTTTAGGATTGAAACGCATTATGTGTTCGTTTCTTAAAGTTTATTCGCAGGCAGATCATTTGGTACTTTTGTTAAATTCTTCAGCAAGTGAAGAAATTAGTATCAAGGAAGAACTTGCAAGTATGGGGGTTCGAAAGCCTGGGTTACGAGTTGTAAATAATGAAATAGCCGCTAAGGAGAGGTTTATATGTGTATTTTAGTTTGTTCAATAAATTTTATATATAAAATCTATAGATATAATTGTGTTATCTCAAGATATGGAATTAAATAAAATAAATAAATTGATATATAATAATATTTTATTATACTTTTATAAATTTATAATGTTAATTGATAAATATTTAGATCAGAATTGTATCTCTCGGGCGGTATCATATCAATTACTTCTCGAATTTTAATAGTCGATATGTTAACAAAAAGAATCCCTTCAAATATTATCACGGGAATAGTAGTAAATCGTGCTGAAAGGTGATTCTTATTGAAAAGAAAAAATCCATTAAAAATCCATTCTGCTATGTAAATAAGTAACAAAATTATTTTCAAATTATCAAATTATCAAATTATTAGAGTAAATGAGACATCTACTGAAGCCTTTATACTAAGAATATATAGAGAAGAAAATAAGGTGTGCTTAAATTGAGATTACTTCTTTGCTTAAAATTCTATTATTATCAAATTTTAAATTTGAATGTATTAATTAGGAAGGATTTATTAAAGCATTTTCTGATTCACCCGAATCATTCAATTCCGGATTTTCACCACTTCAAACTACTTTGCAATATCTTCAAATACGTAAAGTCTTTATATGGCCACGGTATTTTTTGATTATCTTATTATAGAATTATTCAATTATTCCAATAATATAATAAATGATAATTACTTAGAAAAATATTTCATTTTTAAGATTTCATGTGACAGTACGCAAATGTCTTGAGGAACGAACATCTGATGTAATTGAATTATATCAACCTCTATCAGATTCAATGAGAGAAATCCAAGTATCAATCCTTGAATGCATAGAAGCTTGCATATCCGATTTAAGAAAGACTAATATTGCATGGGTGGGTGATTAATAGTATTGATTATATTGATTATATTGATTATATTGATTATATTGATTATATTGATTATATTGATTATATTGATTATATTGATTATGTTGATTATGTTGATTATATTTATTATGCACATGAGTAACTATAAAGTAATTATTGAATAATAATTATAAAGTTTCAACTTTCGCATTTAGTTAGATCTTGACGACTTAACTGTTGAGAATGCATTTTCACGATCATTTGATCGTATAGTAAAACGTCAACTTGAACCAGTTTGGCATCGTGTTGGTTTAAAGACCAAATTGTTGGTTAATGATCTCACCATTTTACGGAAATTACTCACGTAGGTTGTGTATATTTTGTGAAATAAATTTGAATATAGTAAATTATTGATTTTATAAATAATTAATCATTATTCCTTATGTAACCAAATATAGTTATCTTGTTAGTTATGATTGTATTACATTCCATAGCTTTTTAGAAGCCATATTAGCAAGTCAAACGCCTACATCTACTTTAAGTCAACAGCAACAATCACCATGGATATTGACTGATTCCGGGAACAATATATTTACAGTTAAGGATTAAATAATATTTTTCTCATGAAAAAATTTACTTTTTTGTATAAATTCAATTTTATTCAAATTTCTTTTTTTCAGGTAGCTAAAAGACGTGTTTATGTTCGTTCTGGAGTTACTTCTAAAGATAGTAAAGATAGTCATAAAAAAAATAAAGGAAAAACTCCCGAAAAAGGTAAAACGAAAAAAAATCAAGAATTCCCTCCCGGAATTGAATCAGTGTTGGAAGAATTACCAAAATGGGGACTTTTAGCGGATGTCTTGCATGAGATTGAGTTAGAAATAGAATCATCATCTGCTTCTAATAATAATGGTAATAATAATGACAATATTATATTAAAAATGAGAATTAGATCAGATCTCAAAGTTTCTTTTATATATGATCTTCTAATCATTAATTTCTGACCTGTGAAAAACTTTTTTTGGGGGATTACAGAGCAAAATAATTTTATTTTGATTATGGTAGAAAATGAACGTGTATGCTCACAAATACGTGAATATCTTTCCACCATGCATAATGGATTGAAAAAAGGTCAAGGACGAGGTGGACCATTATTAAGAAGATTACTAAAAAATTATATTAAGTGGAAAAGTGAAATGGTCAAAGTTAGTGAAAATTTGTTTAAGCCAACAAAAGAATCAGTTCAAAATGTTAATACACAGAAAGATGATGATAATAATAATTCAACGCGTATAGGTATTTTTATTGTATTTTATTAGTGTTGAGATAATTATATAGGATCATAATTATTAACATTCCATATGATTGAATCCTTGATGAAAATTAGATGAGAATAAAAGGCGAAATAAACGTGGACAACAACCTTTAAATAAAAGACGACGTGTCCGAGGTGGATCATCTACTGCTTCAATGTCGTCATCACGTGAAACGATATCCATTGTTGAAGAAGAAGCTAAGGAAATAGCGAATTAGTATGATATGGAAATGACATTTATTGTCTTGATGTATATTAATTCATTATTTTTGAAAAATTGATTCGTTAATCGGTTTTCTTAATAATGTCTATAGTATTAATTCTGTCAATAAAACATCTGTATCGGAAGTTGACGAAGTTATTGAAGTTGAAGAAGTTATTAATGTTGGCGAAGTTATTAATGTTGACGAAGTTATCGATGTTGATGAAGAAGTTGTTGATGTTAATGAAGTCGTCAAATCTCATGGATCATATTATGATGATGATTTTGATTTAGACGCATTTTCGACACATTTTGAGTTGCTTTCAATGGATTCATTAATTGTTATCCGACCAATTTCAGGAGATTATGATAAAATTTTGGAAGCATTAAAACCCAAATATATTATTATATACCATCCTGATCCAACATTTGTGAGACATGTTGAGGTAATCTTTTATTATTTTTATTATTATTAAAATATTAAGTTAAATTACAATATAATTATCATTTTTAGGTATTCCGTTCTATGCATCCGGGAATTGCGTGTAGAGTTTATTTTCTTATGTATGAAAATTCCGTAGAAGAGCAAAGATACCTCAGCTCAATACGAAGAGAAAAAGAATCCTTTGAAAAATTGATTCGTGAAAAATCTGTAAGCTTCATCTTTATTTAATTGTAATATCTATTTTTTACTTTTAAATATTCATTTTTTTTTTAAAAAAAAAAAAAAAATTGTTAATGTCTGTTCAAGATAATGGCTATCCCTTTAGGAAAGTCTAGAGTAACTCAGAGTAATCCTGCTGATATGTTTTTAAAGACAATCGACACTCGTATAGCAGGTGGCGGTAAATTAGTACAAACTAAAAAATCACCAAAGGTAATTTAAAATTTAATCAAGAAATAAACTTGTCAATATATTTTAAAAATTCGGCATGCATATGATATTTAGATTATTATTGATATTCGAGAATTTCGATGTTGCTTACCATCTTTACTTCATGCACATGGGATTGAAATCATACCATGTACATTACAAGTTGGTGATTACATTTTGTCACCACAAATTTGTGTTGAAAGAAAATCAATATCAGACTTAATTGGGAGTTTTATTTCAGGAAGATTGTAAGTTTTTAAGGTTTTCTATATTATCAACTAAAAAATTATCATTTTAATCAACCTTTTAATTTTATAAACCTTATTTTATAAGATACACACAATGTGAATCAATGTTAATATATTATAAACAACCAATATTATTGATTGAATTTGAACAAAATCAAACATTTACTTTTCAAGTAAGATTTTTCTTTGACTTTTTAAATATGAAAGAAATAGTGTTTTGGTTTATAAACTATATTTTCTATATGACTTTTCTATGACTTTTCTATAAGGCGATAAATGATTTGAAATCTGATATCAGTGTCAATGATATTTCTTCAAAACTTGTGTTACTTACACTAACATTTCCTCGATTACGAATAATTTGGTCCTCCAGTCCTCACGCCACTGTTCAAATTTTTGAAGATTTGAAGGTTTATAATTTAATATCTTATTTTATTTTATTATATTTTTTTTATTTTAAAAAAAAGGTCTAACTTTTTACTCAAATAGAAATTACATGATGAACCTGACCTCGAAAAGGTTCAATCAATTGGAGTTGAAGATGATGAAATTATCACCGATTATAATTTAACACCTCAGGTATTTTTATGCGTTTATGTGTTTGTGTTTATTCGATTTCCAATAATTTTAATGATAAATATTTTCTCAGGACTTTGTTCGCGCTTTACCTGGAATTACCACGAAAAATTATAAACGTGTTATGTCAAAAGTAAAAAATTTGCGAGAATTAAGTGAATTATCTTTAAAAGAATTGCAAAATTTAATTGGTGATGAAAATGGTAAAACTCTATTTGAATTTATGGAAAAAGATGTCAAAGAGTAATTTTTGAAATAATTTTAGTTGAAACACTGTTAAAGAATTAATAAATTTCCCATGATAATTGCATATGCTAATTCGAAATTTAAAATTCCCGATATCCTCTTGAAATTTTTGGCCTCCAAAAAAAAAATTCTTAAAAACTGTACATGTGTAATTATAAGTTTTAATAATATTTCTTTCTACATATTCTTTAAATGACCTAGATCTGAAAAGAGTAGCATAAATATCTAGTGTTGCAGATATTCTCGGGATCATGGAATTGCAACCCTTCTTCCCTTGGAGATGCTAGTTGGTAACACCAAATACCCTTCCACAATCCCAACTTCTCTACACGACTTTTAAGCTTTTACCTTAGAATATGGAAGCACACATAAAAATAAAGTGATAATGTTAGAACTAACGATTATAATTACATGTACCAATTTTTATTTAAGTACAAGGTTTCGTATTACGTGTTTTCTATTCTCAAATGATAGACCATCAACTGAGATCTTCATTATCCATGAGGTTTTACGTGAATATAACTAGAAATTGATAGTGTTCCTTTGAGATATCCTTTCCATATAGAGCATTATGGATGTTGTTATTAATCACGTCGGTGAGTTTGTAAGGATCACGATCTTTGAGGGGCATGATATTACCAGAAACAGTGATTGATTTTTGATCGGGCTTTGCATTTCGCAAAATTTCGATCATTATATTTTCGGAATACTTTTTTTTTCCCCCTTTTTTTCCGTCTTTTTTTGTCGACTCTATTAATAAAGAATTTGGTGGTGAGAAAATATTCCCAGTAAGACAATTCAAAAATTTCCTTCTCAGAAACTTCCTGTCAGAAGATTAGGTATGCCGAGCCTCCAGAGATTAAACAATAGTCTCAGAAACTTCTAAAAGATTAGGCAAAAACCTAGCTTTTCACAAACTTCTTCTAACAAAGGATTAGGCAAACGCTTAGCTTCTTTCAGAAACTTCCTGTCAGAAGATTAGGTATGCCGAGCCTCCAGAGATTAGGCAATAGCTGAGGACTTTTTAAAAGGTTCTTACCTCAAAGAAATTTAATGCATCTTGAGCTTTTACTCTGTAACACTTATACAGAGGTTCTTCTAAACTTGCAATTGTTGTTTATATATTCCATGTTGTGAAGGACAAAAGCGTTCATTATTAGTAGCTTTATCGTATCTTGTTGTTGGTGTGAAAAATAAACATGACCGTAAAAAACAAATTAAACACGTTTTTTAAGCCTATCTCGGCCAATTAAATTTGAGGACCCTTATCCTGAACCCCCGGTTCAGGATTTTATTCTAGAACAATAATAATATTACATGTTATTGCTAAGTAAATATTATGCTATATAGCTAACTAGAAATCTAATAATAATTCTAATTCATTAATCATTGATACATATGAATCTTTTTTATTTACCTGAAAACAATCTGCACTTGAAAAAGATTCAGATCAGAATTGAGAGAATGGATTTTTCTCATTTGGTTATATCATAATAACATTTTTTATATTGATCACATAAAATCGATATACTACATATAAATTATTCAACGAAATAAATCATATAATTCTTTAATATTTATTAACTAGAGTGTAAATTTTTATAGGATAAAGGCATTCTTTTGTTTATAGTTATAATTTTATATTGATATAGAATAATATAGAATAGAATAATGGATATATATAATCACTAATTTTTTTAAACTATAAAGAAACTAATTCTATCAAATAATTATATAATCATATAAACTAATATAAAATAACTATTTAATAGATATATATATAATCACTAATCAAGGTAGGTAATATTCTAATATTGATACCTGAGATGCAGACGATTCACTTATCTCAGTTTCCGGCAAATCATCCAAAGAATTGTCAATAGAACTATCGGATAAATCGGTATCAGTATTGTTTTCCCTTGTAAGTATTTGTGGGAGATTGTAAAACGTATCTTCAGATCATCTTATCATAGAGACCAATTTTGCCATTACTATTTTTTTTATAATTTCGCTAACTTGAATTAAGAAATTTTGCAAAAAAAAACGCTTGCATGACATTACAATACATAGATTACTCGGGATCCTATATACGCTCACATCACACGAAAAATAATTCATGATACATTGTACGTTAGCCAAAATCTTTATTATATGATATATATATATATATAAAATTGTTAGAGTGAAAAAACTGAGAGAAAGGTACAATCAAATTATAATAACATGAAATGGTATGGCATATACAAATTAATGGATTTAAACTTATATTCGAATTATATGAAAATTTAAAAGTGACTCGAGTCACATTATTGTAAACGATTTTGTTAATAATTCAAAAAAAAAATTACATAGAAAAAATGGACACATCATTTTCACGCACTTTTTGAAATAGTAACCTGATAAACTGCATTATCTCCCACACCTGCACCAGGTGGGATTTGATAATCATACAAGTTGGTATTTGACATTTCAACAGAATATTCATTACTTCCTGAAAATGGGTTGTCCCAATAAATACTAAAGGTGTTCGGTGGAGTTTTTTTATCATCAATAGAAAAGGTGACTTTTCCTTCGGTCCCGGTTAAAAAGCCATTGCTTACAGCAGAAAAGGTTTCAGATTGATTGATTGGGAGGGATGGGTATATAGTTTGAGATGGGTCGCAGGCAACAGAGGCCCAAACTCCCCAGTTGAGAATGTGGGTGGAATAAGTGATGTTATAATCAATTTCATTAATTAGTATAACTGTTACGCTACGATGAGATTCTCTAGCAGTGGCTGTGCATTGATTTGGATCAATTGTTGTATCACGACGGTAAAGATCAATTTTTGTATCGCGAAGGTAAAAACCATATGCATATGATGAGAAAAATATAGCGTGGAAGAGAAAAGAAAATACTGAAAGTTTCATTGTGGAAGAGTAAATATTGTGAATTATTATTATTATTATTATTATTAGAATTCTTTTTAATATTTGGATCAAGCCCTGTAAATAGTATAGTATCAGAGGGTATTTATAAGAAATTACAATGTATCTTATTTCACTAATGCTATATCGTTACTTTGCCTCATGTATCGCTTTATTAACCCTAATAAATTCATACAACGGAGAATTTCATATTTTATCCGTGAGAAAGTTCAACTTGAATCTTTTTTAAAAATTCGAAAGTGGATCCTTACCTTAAAATTTAATGATATTTAAACATGAACTTTATGTTTACTTATAAGATGATTTTATTACGTAATATCTGCCTGACTTATAAATGAATTCTCTTTAATCAATTTGAAAGAAGAAACTGAACAATATACGGATTTCTACTTCCTGCAAAAGATTTTGCGGAGGGTGAGTAAATGATCTCCATTTAGAATATCAAATAATCACGTGAGGGAAAGACCCATAAGAGAAATAAGAAAGATACTTAGAAGCAAGTTTCTTTCGCGGAAGATTCTCAATCTGAGAATGATGGATACTTAGCTGATCTAGCTGAACATTGAGATTTAATGAATTTAACGCAAAGATCTCATTCGAGGTAAAAAGTATATTTTCTGTTCTGACTTTATCCGGCAAGGATCTGTGGTTTTGTGATGAACCTGCATCACATAAGTAACACTCTATTTATGTACTGACTCGTCTTTTTAAGTTAAAGACACCCACGTGCAAAGAAAAATTTGGAGCAGTATATCTTTTTTTCACAAGGATCTTTCCAAAAATAGAAAGTCCATAAATAGCTATCAATTTTGTACTTTATTCATTCTATTCAGCCAAAATACATGATTTTCAGGAAGTAATTTTCACTTTTTTCATTTTTCAAGATTATCAAAAACAAAAAAGAATGAGATAATATGTAATAATATGATACATATAATATTATAATATAATGTATGGTACAATAAGAACAGAGATCTAAAAATAAAAATCGAAAAAAAAAAGAAAAAAAAATACTGTAATTCTATTTGATACGTTATTTTTATAATGTCTATGTATGAGATTTAAGTATAATGATTGTATTAAATGTTAAATGCGAATTACGTTGTAATGGTTTGATTTTTATGAAGGAAAAAAAATAATAAAATCATTATTATTTTATTTTTATTTTTTTTAATTCGTCACAACTGCCAGACGGGTTCCTTGAAGTGGTATGAGTTCATGATCTTGATGAGCGGATTGAACAACCACTTCATTCTCAAAATCTTTTGGCCTTCGCCGAACTAACAATACATCCTTTAATTCATGCACCATTCGTTCTGATTCTAGCCTAGATTCTTTTGCTTTAGCCTATGAAATTATTTTTTGAAATATTTTTTTTTTGTTAATAAAAAAAAAAAGAATCAATGATATGAATTCATTCATTCTTATACCTCTTCTTCTCTTTTGGTTTTTTGAATCTCGATTCTTTCTTTTCTTGATAGTTTCTAATTTGGTAAATTTGGTAGAAAAATCATTAATTATAAATAATAATAATAATAATAATAATAATAATAATAATAATAATAATAATAATGATAAGATCCGTTTGTTTACATTTGTTGTTATAGGTTCAACTTCTTCTGCTTCTGCTATAAAAACTTGTTCCGGAACATCGGAAGGTTCATCCATCTTTGACCAATCAATATTTGTTATTTTTTCAGAAATATTTTCATCTAAATCATTTTCACCTTTTAGAGTTTCGGCATCTTCATCCATAGATAAACGACTAGAACTTAAATCTGAAGAATCGGCCGCAAGTATTGGTTCCATTATATCATTTAATGCTTTTTTTCCATCTTCCCATTCTTGAAACATATAAGTAAAATCTTTGCTTATAGATTCATATTGATTTAATAAAAGGTCTCTTTTACTTTCACTTATTGAACCTATTGATAATAATAATAATAATAGTAATAATTATTATTAATTTAAATTTTCTATGTGTACGCGTAAAAGAAATAGATATTACCATGCCATGCAGTGGATAATGAAAAATAATTCATACCTTCATTTTCAAAATATTTTCGAGCATCCTCATTACAAATGTATAATTTCGCTTGAACGCCACGAACATGTTGTTCAATAGAAGCTAAACGATGAAGATAAACTCGAAGATTTTTGTTCATAATTATAGTTGGCGTTGGTTGAGACAAAAAGTCTTGTTTCGATGTTGGAATTGTATCTGTATATAATATTAATGTATATTAATGCAGATTAATGCAGATTAGTATAACGTATATTAGTATATTAATGCATATTAATTATATATAAGATAATGAATTATTTACTTACACAATTCACTAGCTGAAGCAACACTAATTTTTTCCAAGTAATGACCAGTATTTGCACCTAATTCATCTAAATTACAGTTAACAGCTGCCCAATGGTGTTCATAATCTCTTCTATGAGAATCTCTTCCTGGCGTCATTACATCTAATGCTAAGAAATGACATAAACATTCTCTTCGTTTGGCATGCATTCTTTGAAAACAATGTTTCAAATTTTCCAAAGATAATTTATCTTTTTCACTATCTACATTATTCCAATCATCTTCAGATTCAGGACAAGGAGTAATATTATACATATTAAACATGATGACCAAATTAGGTTTTGAAATTTCGGGTTGCATGGATACTATGGCATTATTATAAGTGATATATGCATCTTGAAGAATACTGTATACAGTTTCTCGTAACATTCCACAACGTCGATTTTTAGAACTTTGTTCAATGCGAGATATTGGAGAAAGGGGCATGGACCTATTTTATTGATTAATTGATTGATTTATTAAATTGATTAAAGAATAATATATAATAATATATAAATATTAGGTAAGATCAATCAAAGATAGTTATATAAGTTATATAAGTTGTAAAGGATACAATCTGTAACCACGAGATACGAGTTCAATCTCTTGAATCATTATCAGAGCTTTGTTAATTTTAAGATCAAAATTTTGACAATTATAAACGAGAGCTTCCAAAAAGAACAATGCTGAATTGTGAAGAGTTTTCATGGCTTTTCGTCGCTAATGATATGATAATAATTTGACAATTTAAATAATAAATTTAATAAATAAATAATAAATTTAATAATAATAATAATAATAATAATAATAATAATAATAATAATAATAATAATAATAATAATTAATAATAATAATAATAATAATAATAATAATAATAATAATAATAATAATAATAATAATAATATTTACCATACGACGATATAAGAAAAATGAAGCCATTAAAGCCAATATAAATGCTATAGGTAATTGCATCATCTTTGTTCCAATATCCTTTTTTGAATCAGTATCATGTAATAACCAGGTTAAAAAAACTACTGTCAAGCCAATTAAGGAACTTAATAGAATTTCAAAATTTCGTCTAGAAATTCCTCCAAAATATAATCCTGCCTCTTTAATATCAATATTATTTGGTTTTCGGCTATCATAAAAATAAATTGATAACGTGTCGTTTAAAAGGTGTGATGTACATAACAAATACTTGAAACGTTCTTCAAATTCATTTTCTTCTTGTATAGGAAGTGCTGTTGATAATGTTTCCTGTTTTAAAGATAATTTTGTTTGTTAATTGTTATATATTATAATAGATTATATGGATATAGTATTATAGATATATTATAGATATATTATAAATATTTTATAGATACATTATAGATATATTATAGATAAATTATATCCAATTTATATCCAATTTATATCCAAATCATATTTGAGTTATTAAAACTTACTCGAAGATAATCAAATATTTCATAACCGAATCGTAAATACCGTGAATACCAAGAAGTATTCTCCGAGTCATGTCTTTCCAGCTCAAAGAGTTCCGGCTGCCTGGTTAATTGTTCTTGACTACCGATTTCTATAATATTGTTTTGGTTATTTGTGTTATCTTTTTTGGTTTTAAATATATATACATATATATTGTTGAATGATCATAGATTCGAAGAAATTTCTGTTTACCAGCAAGATACTCGGCGAAAGGAGTATCTTCATATATTACGTTTTCAACCATATTTATTTTTTATTGTAAATTTTTTGAGGGATTTTTTTTTTTTTTATTTTTATTTTAAAAGAAGGAAAATAATTCGGATAAAAAATTAAGTTAAATAATAAAGTATCTATATTTGAGGAGTTGGTCAGATCAAATATAGTATGGGGGGATAAAGAAAAGAACATATGACATTAAATTAATTTTATTTTTATTTTTATTACAAAACTTTTTCAAACTTTAAGATGCTACATTAAACTTAATACATTTGTTATTTGTGTCATAATGATAACAGAAAAAAGATGACCATAGCATATATATATTTATTAAGAAATAAACTGGAAAAATCATAAAGTACCGGATTTTTCACTGGACTTTGCTAATTATATTATTTATTTTATACAACATTTAATATTTAATTTTTAATGCTAATTGGTTTTTGAATATATTAGATATTGGTACAAATAAATCAAAAAAGGGAAACTTAAATTTTTAATTATTTTAGGAAATTATATATTTTTCTACGAAAATAGATGATTATTCTCACAACATTCGCACAACATTCACACGAAAAAATGTAACCCTGCAGACGATAAAAAGTTCCTTTATTCATGTGTGTTTAATCAATGTAAGAATAAATATAAGGATAAATATAGGGATAAATATAAGGATAGATATAGGAATAAATACAGATATTATATCATTAGTTTCTATTAACAGTTAACTAGATATTTTTTTGGATGCAGTAACGAAGTTTATACATATTGATTGGTTGTATAAATTAATGTTCAGATAAAATAAAAATTATAATTGTAATAAACTTTAATGTAATGTTTAAAATATATTGATTAAGAATTTAGGTAGCGGTTTGAATCTAATCTTCTTTATCATGGATTAAGTTTAATTGTCCAGAGGATGCGTAAGGTGATACCGAAGAGGATGTTCACTTAATGCCACATATGCTTGTCCTTTTTCAACAAATGAAAAGAAACCAATTATGTAAATGTAAGAGTCTCAAGTAACTCTGGTTAAGAGATGAGTTTCATTTTTGAGTTTCATTTTTTGAAGAAGTACAAGTTAAATTCAAATGACCATCATTATTTAGAATTCTGGCATTATATTATTCCCGTTTCGGAAAAATCACGTTGAGGTCACGGCGCGAGATGCTTTCATCTGACGGGTGAATATGAGGAGAACAATAAAAAAACATTGTCACCTTATTAGCGTAACATGAGTACTGTAAAAAAAAAAAAGAATAGCTAGTTTAATTAATTAAACATTTTATTAGAATTACAGAGCCTCAAGGCTTGTCTAATTCAGGAATTAATATTGGATCTATTACTCCGTATGTTAAGATATTCAACTGAATATAAAGGAAATTTTTCTATTACACGAAGTTTTTGGATAATAATTTTTGATAGATTTTTTTTTTGTTTTTAATGATATTTCTAAAGTAGATTTTTTAATGAAATTATTCGAATGTAAACTATTCTCTATAATAGGTTCGAATAGTGTAACGATAACATATATTATTGCACACTCATTTTTCTCACGTTATAATTGTCATTTGATAATATACGCCCAGAATGTAATCAAGAATATAAACTCACCCCCCGCTTGACAGCGAACATGAAACTCTAAACATTTTAAATAATAAATATTTTGATATAATAGAATAGACACCTTATGATAGATTAGAATACATTACATTAAACAAATAGTAAGAGGTCAATCCATTTTAGCTTGGTGGATTGGTGGACCAAAATGGGATACTAGAAATCAACAATGGAAAAAGAAGCAACCAATTTAAATTAGTATTAAAAAAAGTTTGATAATTTTGCAAAATTATTTTTCAAAATATATATTATTTATAAATTTTTTCTCTCTCTCAATTCTCTCAATTAAGATTTGTTGTTACTATTCCTTCTCAATGTTGTTACAGCACTTCTACACCTAACAGTTTTTACTACAAAACTAATTTGACCTTGACTCAATTCTTATAATTTCAATTTTTAATTGTGTCTGACTCAATTAATTATATCAATTACTAGTAAAAATCAAAATTTGCCTTGACTCAAGTTTCAATTTTTCTTAATTTTAATTGTTCAATTCAATAGTTTTGATGACATGTATAGTTTTTACTATATATGTTTCCCAAATTATTTTTCAAAAATCCAAATTCCAAATTTCAAATTATTTATATAGTGCCAAAATCCCAAATGTCAAATCCCAAATACTATATAATCCCAAATTCCAAATACTATATAATCCCAAATCCCAAATTCTGAGCAATTTGAATAACATGTATAGTTTTTACTACTTCCTTTCAATATTAATATGACACTTTTTCTTACCTACTATCACATCTAATAATACTTTCACCACACCTAATAATACTCTATACATTATACATGTCGTCAAAACTAATTTGATCTTGACTCAACTCTTAAAATTTTAATTTTAAATTGTGTTTGACTTAATTAATTATGTCAATTATTAGTAAAAATTAAAAATTGCTTTAACTCAACTTCAATTTTTTTCAATTTTAATTGTATCTGACTCAATTTAATAGTTTTGACAACATATATATTATACATGTTGTCAAAACTAATTTGACCTTGACTCAATTCTTAAAATTTCAATTTTTAATTGTATTTGACTTAATTAATTATATCAATTAATGGAGACAAACCAGATTAATACTTCTAATACTCCAACTCAAACAAGCAGATGTTTGTCAAGTTCACCATTTTCATGTAAACAGAATATGTTACAGAAGTTTATTATACTAATTTTAACTTAATTCCAATTTTTTTTAATTTTAATTATGTCTAACTCAATTCAATAGTTATATATAATACTCCTATCACATCTAATAATACTCTTACCAAACCCAATGGAACTTTTATTATACTTAATAATTCTTGAATTAAAAAAACTTAAAAAGTTATCACAAAAAATAAAAAAGTACTTATTATATTTGTAATTGAAAATAAAAAAAAAATAAAATGATTTTATTATAAATAAGATTCCAATTAATAGTTAAATTTCTAAAATTTATTAAGTATAAGTGATCAATTTTTTCTAATTTATATTTGTATATAATTTTCTTTTTACAATTAATACTTTTGTATTACTAATTTCTTTATAATAAAAAGTTAAAAAATAAAATTATTACATTAAAAAAAAAATAAAAAAAAATATTAGTATATTAAAAAAAAAATACAAAAATTTAAGAAATAAATTTATAATTACAATAAAAGAATTAATATATCACTGGTTGAAAATTTATAAAAACTACACCTATCTGGTACCCGATAGGTATAGTTTTTATAAATTTTTGACCAGTGTATTATTTTCCATTCAAACACTGGTCGAAAATTTATAAAACCTACACCTATCGGGTACCAGATAAGTGTAGTATCCGTGCCTAATATCGTACACATATCGGGTACCCGATAGGTGTAAAAAATGTTTTTTTACACATATCGGGTACCCGATAAGTGTGAAAAATGTTTTCCCACACCTATCGGGTACCCGATATGTGTACGATATTAGGCACGGATACTACACTTATCTGGTACCCGATAGGTGTAGGTTTTATAAATTTTCGACCAGTGTTTGAATGGAAAATAATACACTGGTCAAAAATTTATAAAAACTATACCTATCGGGTACCAGATAGGTGTAGTTTTTATAAATTTTCAACCAGTGATATATTAATTCTTTTATTGTAATTATAAATTTATTTCTTAAATTTTTGTATTTTTTTTTTAATATACTAATATTTTTTTTTATTTTTTTTTTAATGTAATAATTTTATTTTTTAACTTTTTATTATAAAGAAATTAGTAATACAAAAGTATTAATTGTAAAAAGAAAATTATATACAAATATAAATTAGAAAAAATTGATCACTTATACTTAATAAATTTTAGAAATTTAACTATTAATTGGAATCTTATTTATAATAAAATCATTTTATTTTTTTTTTATTTTCAATTACAAATATAATAAGTACTTTTTTATTTTTTGTGATAACTTTTTAAGTTTTTTTAATTCAAGAATTATTAAGTATAATAAAAGTTCCATTGGGTTTGGTAAGAGTATTATTAGATGTGATAGGAGTATTATATATAACTATTGAATTGAGTTAGACATAATTAAAATTAAAAAAAATTGGAATTAAGTTAAAATTAGTATAATAAACTTCTGTAACATATTCTGTTTACATGAAAATGGTGAACTTGACANAAAAAAAAAAAAAACAGTATATTTCACTGGTCGAAAATTTATAAAACCTACACCTATCGGGTACCAGATAAGTGTAGTATCCGTGCCTAATATCGTACACATATCGGGTACCCGATAGGTGTAAAAAATGTTTTTTTACACATATCGGGTACCCGATAAGTGTGAAAAATGTTTTCCCACACCTATCGGGTACCCGATATGTGTACGATATTAGGCACGGATACTACACTTATCTGGTACCCGATAGGTGTAGGTTTTATAAATTTTCGACCAGTGAAATATACTGTTTTTTTTTTTTTTACATATTTTTTTGAATTTTTTTTTTCTTCTTTAAAATAATAAAATATAAATTACATTTATAATATTAATTAAAAATTAATTTTAAATTGTAATTCTTAAAATAAAAAATATATTAATAATTATTAAAAATAATATCTATAATTATAAATTACAGATTATAATAAATAAAAATATTTATTATAATTATTTACAAGAGTTGCAACTAATTGCAACTAATTATACTATAAAGAAAAATAAATTATGATATTTTTTTTGAATTGTGACAAGTATTACTAATAATAAATAATAATAAATAATCATGGATAATCATAATACTGGTCGAAAATTTATAAAACCTATATCTATCAGGTACATAGGTATAATATCTGTGTCTAATATCGTACATATATCAGTATCAGGTACCTGATAGGTGTGAAAAAATATTTTTCATACTTATTAGGTACCTAATATATGTAAAAAAATATTTTTCACACCTATCAGGTATCCGATATACAATGTACGATATTAGACATAGATACTATACTTATATGGTACCCGATAGGTGTAAGTTTATAAATTTTCGACCAGTGTAAATAAGTACAGATATTATCGCATGCCCTTTATGACAATGTTCTAAAGGTTAAAGAATCTTTCCTAACAAAAACTATCTTATAAGTTAAGTAATATCGTGCTGCTTTAGGAGATCCTCTTGATCAATCCACAGCAAATTACAAAGTTAGGTAAGAGAGGCAAAGGTGAGTGAGTTCTTTATTGTGACAGAGTCTTTTACACGCCAAGTTAGTTTGTATTACTTGTGCAAAGCGTATATGTAAAAGGTTTAAACAGCGATAAAATATACAAAAGGTTTCAATAAAATGACAGCTTTATTAAATAATAATGCGGGATAATATATATATAAAGATAATAAATAAGGATAAATAATATAAAAAATTTAAGAAAATAAAATAGAATAAGAATTAAAAGAACTAAAGACTTATAAAACTAAAGGTAAACTATATTAACTAAATTGAACTCTAACTTCGAACTTCTCTCGAACTCAATCTAAAAAGGACCTGTATTTATATCTTCCCAGACACTTCCTGCGTCACAGATAACTTTACCATTCTTTTTTTTAGATTGGTTCCTTTCTAAATAACACAATTTCCTTTATCTTTACAAGTATTTACCTGAGTATTTCCCTAGGTATCATACCTGAGTATATACCTAGGTAAATTTTATAGTGATAATCCTTCAAATGTAGTACTTACTAATCTGTACTACTGATTTGTTCTATTTATAAATTAAAGGTACATCAGTAAATTTTTTTAAACGTAAGCCTTCAAAGTCCTTTACTCCGATAACCTTCGAATACCTCCAACATAAACGTAATATTTACGAAGGTTATTGGTACCGAAAACCTTCATTTTTATTAATAAAACATAATACTCCAGAGGTTATTGATATCGATAACCTTCAATAACCTTCACTTTATCATAATAAACGTAATATTTGCGAAGGTTATTAGTCCGATAACCTTCAATAACCTTCACTTTATCATAATAAACGTAATATTTGCGAAGGTTATTAGTCCGATAACCTTCAATAACCTTCACTTTATCATAATAAACGTAATATTTGCGAAGGTTATTAGTCCGATAACCTTCAATAACCTTCACTTTATCATAATAAACGTAATATTTGCGAAGGTTATTAGTCCGATAACCTTCAATAACCTTCACTTTATCATAATAAACGTAATATTTGCGAAGGTTATTAGTCCGATAACCTTCAATAACCTTCACTTTATCATAATAAACGTAATATTTGCGAAGGTTATTAGTCCGATAACCTTCAATAACCTTTGAAAACGAAATTATTACAATAACCTCCGACATAAAAAATTTCCTGATATAATATATATAAGAATAAATATATAACTAAATAATAATAAATATTAATAGATATTAATGCACGGTGTCACAATATCTATAAATATCTACAAATATATTTGAATATTTAATTACAAATATCTGTATTTGTAATAAAGTTCATAAATAATTTGTTTACAAATAAACAAATATTTAAATTATACTACTATATCAGTAAATTTTTTTAAATATAAACTTTCAAAATATTTCACTCCAATAACTTTCAAATACCTTCAACATAAATATAATATTTATGAAGATTATTGATATCAAAAACCTTTATTTTTATTAATAAAATATAATACTACAGAGGTTATTAATATTAATAACCTTTAATAATCTTTATTTTATTATAATAACTGTAATATTTACAAAAATTATTAGTTCGATAACCTTTAATAACTTTTAAAAATGAAATTATTACAATAACCTTTGTTATAAAAAATTTCCTAATATATATATAATTTTTATAATATTTATAATTATTTGCAATTATATAATTATATTATTATTTGAAAATTAGTAATTTAAAATAATAATTATTTAATTTTAAAACTTTATTATTAAATTTTTAAATATTTAAGTTTAAATATTTATAATTATTTTGATTTAAAAGTACAGAATTTGAAACTTCTATATAAAATATAAATTATTCTTAACCTTAAATTTAATTATTAATACTTTTAATATTTAATTATTAAAATTAAAAGTTTTATATATAAAAATAATTACTTTATAAAAAATATATTATTAAGAAATTTTTTATAATAAAAGTTATTAAAATAATTTTATTTTTAAAAGTTATTAAAAATTATTAAATTAATAATCTTTGTAAATATTATGTTTTTTATAATAAAATAAAGGTTATTAAAGGTTATCAATATTAATAACTTCTATAATATTATATTTTATTAATAAAAATGAAGATTTTTGATATTAATAACCTTTGTAAATATTATATTTATGTTGGAAATATTTGAAAATTATTGAAGTAAAATATTTCAAAAGCTTATATTTAAAAAATTTACTGATGATATACTTAAAAAATATTTAAAATATATAAAATATTATTAAAATATTATTAAAATATATTTAAAATAGAGAAAATTTATTTCTCACCCCCCATATCCTTTATAATTGTCACATTGCATCATGCCCCCTGAATATCAATTTTTATTATATTTTTTTTGGACTTAGTTTTTTTTAGGGTTAGAAAACCCTATTTGTCACATATTATTTTTCACATAGTAATCACCTGATAATCTTTTGGTAATCACATGAAAGCAATCTTACTCGAGTAAAACTAGGGGGGTGAGCAATATTTCATCTCACCCTGGGTGAGGAATAACACTACCCTTTAAAATATACTTAAAATATATTTAAAATAGAGAAAATTTATTTCTCACCCAGGTGAGAAATCTCACCCCCCATATCCTTTATAATTGTCACATTGCATCATGCCCCCAGAATATCAATTTTTATTATATTTTTTTTGGACTTAGTTTTTTTTAGGGTTAGAAAACCCTATTTGTCACATATTATTTTTCACATAGTAATCACCTGATAATCTTTTGGTAATCACATGAAAGCAATCTTACTCGAGTAAAAATAGGGGGGTGAGCAATATTTCATCTCACCCTGGGTGAGGAATAACATTACCCTTTAAAATATACTTAAAATATATTTAATTGTATTTATTCCTTAAACTGTTAAGTGAACAAATTTGTCTATTTAAATTATTTTTGATCTATTTTTATGTAACTACAAAAAATTTTTATAAGCATACCTTCTTTTTTATATAAATCTTTAAATAAGCTATATTGCTGATTACCCCATAATTTTCTTCTTACAATTCTTCTAACAAAAATCTAAAATTTCATCCTCTAAAAATAACTTTTAGAATTATAAGATTATGTCTTTTTTGATTAAATCAAATACACTACCTTCAAATTTAACCTTAAGTTCATTTCCTTTTGAAAATACAGAAATGTATACTAATAACGACAAAAAGTATATATCACTCTTGACTATACTTTATACGTGTTGCCCAAATCCCAAATAATTTGGGATTTGGGATGCCAAAATGCACAAATTACTAGTATTTGGGATTTGGGATTTGAGATTTCGGCAAAAGATACTAATTATAATTTGGGATTTGGGATTTGGGATTTGGGATTTCGGCATTTGAATTTTGAATTTGGGCGGCAGGTATACTATACTTACATGCAAAATTATTTTGAAGTTTTGAAATTACAATTTTAAAAAATAATTTTTCATAGAAAACAAAATTATTTTACTTAAAATCTGAAATTTTTTGACCATTCAGATAAATTCCTTGATTAAAGATACATATAATTAGGTATTTTTTTTACTTCCATATATAGAATAATTTTGCATAAATCTCAAAAAGACGAAATATTTCAAAAATTTAAAATCAATTTTGGGAACATATATATTCTTGACATCTCGTCAATGTTCTTTAGAAAATTTAAAATCAGACCTTAAGAATAAAGAAGAGGACATCACAAGTGTTTATAGAGTAAATACAAAGTAGTGGTACAACTATCACTACTTCTTTCTAATTTTGATTATTTCATTTATTCGAGATTATACTTGCATACTAAATTATTTTGAAGTCCCGAAATTACAATTTTGAAGAAAAAAGTTGAAATAGTTTTTCATAGAAGACAAAATTATTTTACTTAAAATCCAAAATTTTTTGACCATCCAGATAAATTCTTTAATTAAAGATACATATAACTAAATACTTTTTTTACTTCTATATATAAAATAAATTCTGCATAAATCTCAAAAAAATAAAATACCTCAAAAATCTAAAATTAATTTTGAGAACATGTATAATTCCTACTATACTTATACGTTAAATTATTTTGAGGCCTCGAAATTGCAATTTTGGAGAAAAAAATCAAAATAGTTTTTTATAAAAAATAAAATTATTTTACTTAAAACTTAAAATTTTTTGACCACCCAGATAAATCCCTTGATTAAAGATATATATAACTAGATATTTTTTTTACTTCCATATATAGAATAGATTCTGCATAAATTTTAAAAAGACAAAATACTTCAAAAATTCAAAATCAATTTTAAAAATATGTATAATTCCTATATATTAAAAAGAAACTAATAATTAATAATAAAAAAAATAATAAGGATGATAGAATTATTGAAACAAAGAAATAAAGTAAAAAATAAATATTACATTATATATATATGGTGCCAAAAGTCTATACTTAACAATAAAATTGTATCACTATAAAACCTATTAACATCTTAAAAAATATATAAATCCAAAAAAGTAAACTGATAACTTTATTCTTCAAAACATACTCTATCAAATTACTGATCAAATTTTTAATTAAAAACCTATATCAAAAGTTATAAGTATTTAAAAATACATAATTTTTATATATTTAGCACTAATTTAAAACAATATATTTATTAGTCAGAATTATACATATTCCCAAAATTAATTTTGAATTTTTGAGATATTTCGACTTTTTAAAATTTATGCAGAATCTATTTTATATATGAAAGTAAAAAAAATATTTAGTTATATATATCTTTAATCAAAGAATTTATTTGGGTAGTCAAAAAATTTTGAGTTTTAAGTAAAATAATTTCGTCTTCTATCAAAAACTATTTTGACTTTTTTCTTACAAATTGCAATTTCAGGACTCCAAAATAATTTTACGTACAAGTATAGTCAGAACTTAATTTAACATAAAAATTTTAATTAATAATTTTTTTTTTAATTTAATATAAAATTTTTAATCTAAAATCTTAAATTTTATTAAACAATTGACTTTCACATGACATGTAATTTATTAAAAAAAATTGAAACAAATCACATACATATAATTGTTAAATATAGATTTCTGGTACCATATTAATATAATATAAAATTTTATAAAACAATAAATTTATTAATATAATATGAATAATACAAACTTTTATATAATTTATTGAATATAACAATTATATCAAGAATTAAATATAAATGTTCTAATACATTTAACAAATGTATTTTTATAGTATTTTATGAATGCTATCAACATTTATATATATATTAAATACATTGTTCTAGTGTGTATTATAAATGTTTTATTTATATAGTGTACTAAATATACCATTTTAATGTATTTTACGAATGTTTCATTTTTATAGTGTATTAAAATTATACTTCTTTATAAAAACTATGATATTTAAAATATACTTAAAATATATTTAAAATATACTTCATTAAGTATTTTTTAAATATTTTTTAAGTATATAAGAAATTACTTAAAATATTATTATTTTATACTTAAAATATATTTAAAATATATTTAAAAAATACTTAAAAAATACTTAAAAAATACTTAATTTAGATAATGAGTAAGTATGTTTTAGGTATATATTTAAAATATACTTAAAATATTATTAAAACATATTTAAAATTAAGTATATTTTAAGTATATACCTAAAACATATTTACTTATTACCTAAATTAAATATTTTTTAAGTATATTCACTGGTCGAAAATTTATAAAAACTACACCTATCTGGTACCCGATAGGTGTAATTTTTATAAATTTTCGACCAGTGATTTTAATGTATTTNATGAATAATACAAACTTTTATATAATTTATTGAATATAACAATTATATCAAGAATTAAATATAAATGTTCTAATACATTTAACAAATGTATTTTTATAGTATTTTATGAATGCTATCAACATTTATATATATATTAAATACATTGTTCTAGTGTGTATTATAAATGTTTTATTTATATAGTGTACTAAATATACCATTTTAATGTATTTTACGAATGTTTCATTTTTATAGTGTATTAAAATTATACTTCTTTATAAAAACTATGATATTTAAAATATACTTAAAATATATTTAAAATATACTTCATTAAGTATTTTTTAAATATTTTTTAAGTATATAAGAAATTACTTAAAATATTATTATTTTATACTTAAAATATATTTAAAATATATTTAAAAAATACTTAAAAAATACTTAAAAAATACTTAATTTAGATAATGAGTAAGTATGTTTTAGGTATATATTTAAAATATACTTAAAATATTATTAAAACATATTTAAAATTAAGTATATTTTAAGTATATACCTAAAACATATTTACTTATTACCTAAATTAAATATTTTTTAAGTATATTCACTGGTCGAAAATTTATAAAAACTACACCTATCTGGTACCCGATAGGTGTAATTTTTATAAATTTTCGACCAGTGATTTTAATGTATTTTAAGTACAAAATAATAATATTTAAATAGTTTTTTTATGAATACAATTAAGTATATTTTAAATATATTTTAATTTATTTTAATAATATTTTAATAATATTTTAATTATATTTTAAGTATTTTTTAAGTATACATATTTTTTATAGGACTTGCACGTTAAATTATTTTAGGGTCTCAAAATTGCAATTTTGGAAAAAAAAGTCAAAATAGTTTTTCATAGAAGACGAAATTATTTTACTTAAAACCTAAAATTTTTTGATTATTCAAATAAATTTCTTAATTAAAAATACATATAACTGGATACTTTTTTTATTTTTATATATAGAATAGATTCTGCATAAATCTTAAAAAAACGAAATATCAAAAATCTAAAATTAATTTTGAAAACATGTATAACTAGAATACACTGTTCTAGTGTATTTTATAAATGTTTTATTTTTATAGCATACTAGAACATACTGTCTAGTATATTTAATAAATATTTTGTTCTTATAGTATACTATATCAGTAATTTTTATATAATGTTCTATAATATTATATAAACGAAATATTCATATTATATTCTAGAACGACACCTACATACTAGAACATAGCGTTCTAATACGTTATAAATATGTACTGTTTATACTACATTTATAAATATAATAATAATATACTTGAAATTTAATTATAAATATAAATAAAAAAAATAAAATAAAATATAAAATTATTTTTGTTTTTCCATTAATAAAGGAACCATTGTCATAGTGCCAAGATGGCATCAAGTTTAAAAGTTATGAGATACACTTCATGATATAATCAATTTGTTTCTTTAACAATCACTATTTATTGTGCAACTTTATAAAAATACTTTATAAATTATAAATTAAAACTAACTCATCATAATTTATATATATATAATATTTTATTTTAATAAATAAATGAAAATAATACTAAGTAACTTTAAAGCTGAGAATAATATACATCTTCTATAAAACTTTTAGACATATATCTTCAAAATTAAATATATTGTTAATGGTTAAAGTTTGAACGTGAAAAAAATTTAAATAATAATTATTTGCTCAATTTTTAAAATATAAATCTGAAATTTTATAGAAAATGCGTATTATTCTCATCTTTAAGGTTACTTAGTACTATTTTTAATGTTTAAATAATTTGAAATGTCAAAAATAATTTGAATTTGGGATTTAGGATTGGAATTTGAGATTTGGGATTTCAGCATTTGGATTTTGAATTTGGGTGGTAGATATACCTTATTATATACCAACGTTGTTGATTTGAAATGTTCATATAAATGCTCAATATATTACAAATAGGGGTTTTACAAAATATATTGTAAAATATATTGCAAAATGTGAACTATCTCATATATTTAATATTCATGAGAATAATAAATTACGAGAACATGTTATAATAAGAAGACTTGACTCTATAGAATTAATGTTTCTTTTATTGGATCATTAAATCTGTAATTTTTTCATGACTGTAAAGTTTTTATCCACTGAACCCCCTACTACAAGAACACGTGTAATCTTTCCTATATATATAATTGATAAAAATGATAATAATCCCTATTATGATGATATAGTAATAAAATATATGCACTGTCCCTTATTACTAGAATTTGATAATCTTACATACCTTCAATATTTTGAAAGATATTTTATTTTATCTTTACCATTATTATTAACATCACGTTAGATTTTTCGAGATCAATTAAATAATTATGTAGTAAAATATTCAAAAGAAATAATAATCCGATATCGATTTCTTAAGATTAAAGATGGTAAATTATATTTTTATCAACAATTATTATTAAATATTCTAGCAAGAAATGAAACTGATTATCAAATAGGATTAAATTGAATATATTGTGAAAAATTTCTATTAATATTTTTCGAATTTTTAAATACATTACAAAACCAAATTACAAATACCCATTAATTACGAATAGTAAATTTTAATAATCAATTTGTAGAAATATTAGATAGATTATTGTAATCTTTTGGCAATCAATTTTCAAATAATTTATCAAATATTATACAAAGATAATTACAAAATTTAAAAATTCTTTCAAATATTTATTCAGAAATTGCAATGTTGGAATTACCTTCGGATCAGTATCATATACTATCAATAATCTCAATGTACATGGGTAAAAATAATAGAAATAAGTGACTATATTATTTTATAACTAGTTCTGTAGAAACTGGTAAATTATATATTATAAATATGATAAAAAATATGTTTAATTAGAGACATTCAAATTATCTTTTATTAACTCTTATTGAGATTACAACTATACATGTTTCCAAAATTGATTTTGGATTTTTGAGGTATTTTGACTTTTTGAGATTTATACAGAATCTATTCTATATATGGAAGTAAAAAAAGTACCCAGTTATGTGTATCTTCAATCAAAGAATAAATCTGGGTGGTCAAAAAATTTCGGGTTTTAAATAAAATAATTTCGTCTTCTATAAAAAACTATTTTGATTTTTTTTCCCGAAATTACAATTTCGGGGTCCCAAAATAATTTTGCATGCAAGTATAATTACAACTTAAAATATAGGAGGAAAAATAATTCATTTTAAATTACATATTGTATCTACTTATGAAAATTTCTATACTTAAGCTTATATTAACAAAAAACTTAATACAAAATTGAAAGAAATCAATACTCTAATTATTGATGAAATTTCCATGGTTTCAGAAAAACTTTTTGATTTTATCTCTGATTTTTTTGCAAATCTTTACCAAAATTTTATTGCTTTTGATGGTATAAATGTAATAATGGTTGGAAATTTATTTCAACTTTCTCTTATAACCAGACAACTTGTATTTTATTCAGCTGTTTGGAAATTATTTATCCTTTATTTTTAAAAACTTTTTAATGTTAAAGTAATGATCAACAATTTTATCATATGTTAAAAGAAATAAGAGTAAATTATATTTTAGATAAAACATGAAATATATTACAACAGTGTCATTCAGAATTTTTTACACATCCTGTTATTGACATATTATGTAACGGATTATGTGTTACCTCTTTTATTTTCTTTTTCTTTTTTTTATTTAGCCTTTGTGCATAGATGTGTATAATAATCTATGTGTATTATATTAATCTGATATCAAATATATTACCAATTTATCTATTGTTTCAGATTACATAGATGGAAAATTAAGCGTAATCGACAATCAATTAGAATTAATTATATTTATATTTTTGTTCATATTACATTTATTATATTTATTATTATTGGTATTTTGACCTGTTGTATTAATTAACTTATTTACTTTATTTGGGTCAAAGGATATTTATTTATATTCCATTTATATTTTATTTATATTAAATTTATATTTTTATGAATTTGTCTTGTCCGGACCTGGTTCTAGGAACCTAAGTAATATGTATTTATATTTATTTTTATTTATTAATAATTATATGCGTTTTTATATAAGGCATAAGAATTCAATAAAGCAAGAACAGATTCTCTTATTAATTTAATCAATTAATATCTTAAGTTTTGCTTTGAATTAAGTGTATAATAATTATCTTTGTTTCTGTAGTTTTCTGCCATAAGAGAATTCTTACATATTATTTGATACAACCTATATTGTAGATTTTCAAAAAAGTACAAAACAAATTAATAGAATGATTTGTAATATGTTACTTGTTTCAAATGATAAGTTTCTAATTTTTAAAGTAGTAGATATGATAAATTCTGAATTTTGGGATGCCTCTTCTTCAGAACAAATGTTTAAATCAAAAATTAATTTATCATTTACAACCTGGTGCACATATTATCTACTTTAACAATTCTTTAATTAAACAAGAAATTTGCAATGGAACAATTGAGGTTGTTATAGATATTGACTTAGTAGAATAATCAGTTAAAGTAGCATTCTCTATTAAAGGAGCTATAATAGATATTCAAGTTTATAAACATACTTACTACTTTGAAATCTATGGAAATAACTGTAAACATATACAATTTTCATTACAAAATTGTTTTACCTTGACAGTACATAAAACTTAAAATCCCACTCTACTAAAAGTATGTTTAGCATTAGATGGTAATATTTTTTCATCAAAATAAGCATATGTTGCTCTTAACAAATATCCCACCTGGAATAATATTGAAATCTCCCATTTAGATAGATCAGTATTTATTATTGATTCTTGAATATCAAAGATTAGATAATATTTTCAGATCTTATCCAAATTTATTTATTTCCTTTACTTAAATTTTAACCATAAATTATAATTGAAATTATTTTTTATATTATATATCACGTATATTACATGAGCGGGTGATCGTGGTCATTGGAAATAAAAAATATTGGCTAGTTAGATATGAAATTTTACTAGTAAACCAGAATTTTTTTTAATAATAATCAACATTTTTTTGATATACTTCATGTTGATTATCCTGACTGTTATAATGATAATTATTTATTGTGTAATCACAAAAAAACATATTCAACAATGTCTGATAATATAATACTCTTTAGCCTTGTTCAAGGTGATTCTAAAAAAAGAGCCTTTAAAATTATTACAAAAAAAAGTGATTATATTAGTGATCTTAAAAAAAAAATCAAGGAGGAGAATCCTAATTTATTTGCCGACATTGATGTTAAGGATATTGTACTATGGAAAGTAAATGTTCCATTTGGTGATGACACTATGGAAGTTAACATTGTTCTCAAAAACAATAAAATGACAGGTGTCCAAGAATTATCATCCCCTACTAGAAAAATTAGTAATGTATTTACTGAGAGTATACTAGACAATTCTATTCATATTGTTATTGAACGACCCTCCAGTAAGTATTAAAATTATATTTGCACGCTAAATTATTTTGGGGTTCTGAAATTGTAATTTTGGAGAAAAAAGTCAAAATAGTTTTTTATAAAAAATGAAATTATTTTACTTAAAACCCAAAATTTTTTGATCATCCAAATAAATTTCTTGATTAAAGATACATATAACTGGATACTTTTTTTACTTCCATATATAGAATAGATTCTGCATAAATCTTAAAAAGACGAAATATTTCAAAAATTCAAAATCAATTTTGGGAACATGTATAATTAAAATATTTCCTGTTAATAGTTTTTAATTTGGTTTGATAATACTTTTTTTGTTTTCTCAGATTACCACAAAAAAATTAAGGACGAAGAAAAAGGCAAGTGCCAAATATTTCAAACTCATTCACTTTTTCACTAACAATTAGAGTTTTTGAAAAAAATAAAGGTCACGGCATATAGAAACTATTATTACTTTGTATTACAATTTCATTTCATTTTACACATATAGTTCAAGATATTAGTGCTCAAGTTCTTAATGCTTTTAATGTAAGATCTAAGATAATACTTCCTGAAGTTAATGAACTTATTAACTTTTTTGAAAAGCCTATTCCAAATAATATGAAGATACCTCTCCTCCAACGTGAATATGATACTTTTTTGATTCAAAGTATAAAAAATACATGTACATCAGAAGACCTCAATATTTTATTTCGGGTTAGTGAAACTGAGAGTGCATATGAATTCATTACTTCAATTCTTGGAGGGCTAATTTGGAATGATCCACCTTTACGAGAAGGAACTAAGTATTCCTATGTCTCGTTTTGGGATGTCCACATCAGGTTTCCTCTGGAGACCCTTATTTCTGATGGTACTTCTGTCTGAAACACCTCTCAGCATATGAGCACCTTTGGCAAATGGCCAGACTATGGTTTTATCATCAATCATGTTTGTCTATTTAGAGGGGAGGAAAAATCGCCCACCAATGACAAAGATGCGAAAGCCGAACTCCAAAACAAACTTTGTTGGGTCTATGATCCAGCTCCATATGTCTTAGGTAATATTTTGTACTCATTTCAAAGTGTGTTACATTCTAAACATTATTTTTTGATATCACAGGCTACTATGCCAATGGGCCAGATGTGACATTTGTTGCCATTTGCCGACCTCTGGCTAATCACTTTCCAGATGTTGTTAATATTGTAAAGTCAAACTTAAATCAAAGAAGGGATCGTATCCTAAATCTGCGACGAATAATTAATCTAAGTATTCTAATCAAGTCACTCCAGGATGTGATTGGATGGCATGAATCGCCCGAATTCCAACCTATTATTAGGTGAGTTCAAAAATTTTTGTCTTTGAAATACATATATGTTGATATCTTTTTTTCCCATCATGTTACAGAGAGAGACAGACCATTATTGTGTGCTCTACAAATATTAAAAAGACCTTCACAGATGATAAGGAATCTGATAGACGAGTTGAAAAGCTCAGGAATGTTTACAAAACATTGAATAAAAAAAGAGTCCCGAATGTTGATAATCTCTTGTTTGCTAAAAATGAGCTAGGTACAGTGTATCTTGGTCCGAAAGGAATGAGTGTAAAGCCAAAAAATCAGAAGAAACTTCTTGAAGCTATTGCCTGTATTCTTGAGGCGCTTGTGGTAAGTATACTTTTAATTGCCAGATAAATATTTGCTGAATATTTCTCATTCATGATGTTTAATGCAGGTTATGCATGGCGACGATCCTATCTTCCATCAAGATATTCGGTGGCAAAACATTATTCGACTGCCAGGTGAACTTAGCGAACCGTCAAAATGGATTCTTATAGACTGGGATGAAGCTGACAGACCTCCTACCCAACCGGCAACCCATCTAGCAAAAGAAAACCATGCTCCAGAAGTATTCCAGGCAAATCACCTTGGGGAGGTTGATATTTGGAGTGTAGGAAAACTAATAACTGAAGCAAGTGAATGGTTCATTGATCTATTACCAAGTATTATTGAATTTGGAAATGAAATGCAAAGTAGCAATAGGCCAAATGCTCGGGATGCTTTAAAAAAAATTAAATCTTTTTTGACTTAACAGATAAAAAAGACTAAGGGATTCGAATACTTTAAAAAGTTAATAGATTGTATTTCAAAATGTATTTCGTAACTTCGTAATTCATTTTCATGTACTAGTACACATTTTTTATTAAAACTTTTCTATATTATGTTCTAGCCACAAACTTCCTTATCATTAATAACAGCATCAATATAATTGTGTTTATGATGTCGACCAACCGTTTTTCTTCCATGATCGCACATATTACATACGCACACTTCACGAAAAAAATAATTTATCGTTGTATACATATATGTTTCGGGCTATTATTAATAAATTTTATTTCGAGTGTGCATTGTCACATGTGATCGCGGAAAGATGATTACTAAGTGGATAATCATTTTAACGTAGTATAGATTTCTGGCCTAACATTATTCCTGTTTCGGCAAAATCACGTCGAGGTCACGGCGCGAGATGCTTTTGTCTAAGTAAAAGATAATCAAAACACTTGCCCAAGATACTCTTTTAGGAAGATTTTCGTGACCCGAAATGGAAAAAAGAAGTTTGAAAATTTAATATTGTCGAAAAAAAAAATAAATAAAATATTCGATCTGCCTCAAAAAAAAAAATAACAAAAATTCAAAAAAATTTTTTATAACGAAAACAGGTGATAACATTTGTGACTTTCTTTGTTATGATTTTCTTTTAATATATTATTATATTTCGAGAAAGTAATAAAGTTAAAATTTTTTTTAAAAAAAAATTCAAAAGATTACAGTTTTCAGTATGTAACGCTATCAAAAAATATCTAAAAAACCAGGTGCAACCATACCCCTTGATTTTTTTTTGGTCTTTGATATTTTTCGTATAAGTGTTTGATTTTTTTGTTTAAAAAAAAATTCTTTTACATTTTTATCAATCTCAGTTTGATTTAAATTTAAACGAGGTGAAAATTTTTTTTTAAACGGATAATTTTTTAATTAATTGAATAATCAATTAAATAATCACTTTAATCTAATCAAACATTACTTGTTCATCTTTTTATTTTTTTCATTATTATAGAAAAGTATGAAAGTACACCCGTGACATCGGTTACTACTCAGAACATTTAGTCTTATTCGGCTGGAGTAGCTGCAGCCTCCAACTAATCCACATTCTCTAGAAGTAACTTAAGTTTTTGCTGTGGAATTATAAGTGGTAAATGGAAAGTAAGAAAGACAGACACCAAAAAGTATTATCAAATTAAATAAATTAAATAAATTAAATATACATTATCCCTTAAACAGTAAATCATGTGAATTGTGGCAAATTTTCCTCATTTATTAGTGAATTGTGACATCACTACCGTTTAAGGGATTACAGATTTGAAGATCAATCCGTGAGAGATTGGCACTAGATTCAATCATATATAATTTATCAAATTATTTTTCTTTGTAGCAGCTATAGATATATGTAGTGCTTTAAAAATACTTAGAGCTGTTGTTATTATTTTTATTAATTGTTATTAATAATAATATTATTACTACTAATATTTCAATGTGGGAATACTATATTAGAGAATTTTTTTTTTTGAAAAGGAAATTGTTTACATAGCATTTTTATTTAAATAATAAAAAAAAATCATCGGATTCTGTTATACAAGCCTTTCAATTACCTTTATATACTGTAAAATTTTTATTAAACTTACAATTAACAATTTATATTATTAAATATTTATTTATTATTACATTATAATTTGAATAATTTATAAATATTTATTAAAGAATTCGTAAATTCTTTTCCATGCTAAATCTTTAACCTCTTGATTTTCACCACCCGAAAATCCCAATTCTTTACGTTTGTTAAGTGCCCATTCTTCATCATTTAAAAATGCGTGACCTTCATTATCATATCGATAAATTTGAATATCATAATTTTCAACATCCAATATTTCAACCCCTTCATTTAATCTTCTTTCAAGTGAATTGGCTGCATTGGGATCACTAAATCCAGTTATTTTATCTTCTTTACCAAAATGTCCTTGAATCGGTGTTTTAATCGCAATATTTGATATGTCCACAAGTGAATTTGAAGGAACCCCGTAACATGTGATGACTGCATTTAATGGATCATTTTTGGAGACGAGATGAGATGCTAAAGTTAAACTCATCGCTCCTCCCATACAAAATCCAATTGATCCAATTTTTTCACAAGAATTTTCTTTTCTTAAAAAATCATTTAAAGTTTCTAATTCAATTGATGCCTCTTTCCAATCTAAATTATTCATCAAGTGACCAGCCTCTTCTGATGATAATCCAAGTTTTCCTTTATACAAATCAGGAACGACTGTCATGATCTTTACATTATCAGCAATACGTTGAGCATGTTTCTTGATTTGTTCATTAATTCCCCACCATTCTTGTAAAACTATTATTGCCGAATTTTTTTTTTGATCTCCTGTTTGAGGTTTAAATCGTAAGATTTTAAAAGGTAATTCGGCTTCAGAAGTAAAAGTTCTTATTTTCAAATTGAAATTATTATTAGTATTATAGAAATTGTTAGTATTATTATTATTATTATTATTAAATTTTCGAGGTAAAGATAAAAAAATTGGTTTATTTGTTAAATGTGCATGGGTCATTATTAAACGTTTATAAAAAGAGAAATTTGGGGAAACCTTTTGGTTTTTAAAGATATCAGAATTACGAAGAAAAGACAGAGGTATTCTTGACATTTTTTTATTTATTTATTTATTTATCCAAAAAAAAAAATTATAAAAAAAAATCAAATTCTTATTTAATGATCGTATGTTATTTTATCATTTATAAATGAGGAATGTAGCACGTGAAACAAAGAAACGTATATAAATGTTTGACACTTAACTTTTTGTCGATTAGTGAAAAAAAATGTCGACATCTTATAAACGCCAAGGTGGAACCAATCAACGCAATCAAAGTTATTATAAGCGCCCGCGAATGGCACCCGTGAAACCACCACGGAAACCATTTTTCGACTTTCGACTTTCCAAACTTATAATTGGTGCTTTTGTTCTGGGTAAATCAAATCAAAATCAACTAATAATTATTTCTAACCAAAAAATATTCTAATGATATTAAAACCTTATTTGATATTTTTTGGGTGGGGGGAATCAAAATTAGAAAAAAATGGGGTTGAAGAGGAAAAAGGCGACTGTAGGCTTCGGTTTTATCTTAATAATGCTAATGATCCTCTGTCTAAACAGGATGCTATAGCAATTGCTTGGAACAATGGACAAACTAGAATAATTTTTGATATACCGAATATTCATAAAATCACCTTAACACAAAAGGAAGGTTGTTTTCATATCTCTACTACCGGAGAAGTTCAGGTAATTGATAATTTATTATTCTTATAATAATAACGATGATGATGATGAGAATGATGATAAATAATAATAATAATGGATAATAATTAAATAATAATAATAATAATAGTTTGAGAAATTAGACCAAAATGGCACATACACGATTAGTGAAGAAGATCCAACTTCCGGTCATTTAAGTTCAAATCATGATATTATCTGTTATGTTGACATGGATAATCCTGTCACTCAACCAAAATGGACAAATCAAAACATTAAAGAATGGACAAATGAAAATTCAAGATTTAGACAGATATTGGAAGTCACGGATGCTGAGGAGGTAATTGCTTTATAAATAGAATTTAGATAATTTACAAATTTTATAATTTAATATAATGAATAGAATTTTGTGAATTTTATAAATTTAAATGAATTAATATAATTTTTTTAGTCCAAGACATTTGAAGATGTGGTAAATTCATGGGCTCGAAGTTCTAATCATGGATTACTTAGTGATCGATTACTTTTCGCTAAAGTTCAACTTTGCAAAGTGGATCGACTCTTTGAAATTATTACTCGATTGATACGTAAAGAGTCATCACTTGGACCAGCAATTGATGGATTAACCACCATAATTAAAGATCTTTCTAAAAAGTGTTGTTTGAAATCTGATGAATTAGAAAAAATGGTGGCACCAGTGGTAAATACCATACCTGAATATTTGATATTGAGAGCATTAGAAGCGATGTGGAAAGCCGAAGAACGTGATGCCACTGGAGTCGCGTAACACAAAAAACAAACAAAAAAGAATTCAGATTCTTTTTATAATCAAAATAGTCAAAAATACTCAAAGTACCAAAAATACTCAGAGTACCAAAAATACTCAAAGTACCAAAATACTCAAAGTATTTAAAATACTCAAAAATTATGCATTTTTTTTGAAGAAAGAAAGAGAGAGAGGAATGCACTAATGATAGATGATGCGATAGATACATTATTAGTGGTATTTTTATCATCTAATAATAATAATAATAATAATAATAACAATCATATTTTTTTGCCATGAAACAACCAAAGCAATTATATAGTTTTCGATGTGAAAAAAGTTTCTAGCAATAAAATTTTCAAAAGAAATTATTATTGACGTTTTGAAGAATCAGCAGAAGAAAAGAGAAAAGGAGAGAGATAATAATTAATTTCTTTTGAAAATTTATGAATAATGATTTTTATAATGATAATAATAATAATAATAATAATAATAATTCAAACGTCTGAAATTTCTGAAATTATAATTAATAATAAGAAAAATGAATGAAATAATACAATAATACTCATTATATAGTAATAATCAAAAAGTTTCATCATCATCTTTGATTGATTTAATATCGTATCGAAATAATCATGATTATTATTAATTTATTATTAATTTCTTTGAAAAGAAAATATAATATTTCGTTTAGTATTCATTTTTAGTAGTGGTAGTGGTAGTGGTAGTAATAGAAGAAGTGGAATAAGAAGAAATTCTGTCATTAATTTATATTTATATTTATTTTTGTTTTTTAATTTGCAGGGATTTTGTGGACCTTGATTCTCCTTTTTCTTTAAATATTATCATCCATATCAATTTCTCTATATTATCAGAGAGCTAATATCAGCACTATTATAATCAGTTAGGCGAGATATTTCAAGATAATTAAAAGAAAGAAAAGATATAATAAAAGGTATGGAATATAAGTTAATATATTTCTTCTTATCTCTTGTTTTATTTTATTTATTTATTTATTTATTATTCCCTTTTTCAAAATCATTAAATAATAATATCATCAAAATCCTATTATTATTATTATTATTATTATTATTATTATTGTTATTATTATTATTATTATTATTATTACTCATTTCAATTTTATAATAATATAATAATGGAAAAGTAGTTAAGAATGAAAATAGATTTATTTATTTCATTACTAACATTATTTTTTTGATAAAATGAGAAATTTTTATATAAAATATATATTATACACGCATATATATATGTATCTATGTTAATAGAAGGATCTATTCGATAATCAAAGATTATAATTGATGAAAGAACAGAAATAATAAAATGTTAGCAGTTAGATATTATTTTAACATTATTTTTAAGAGTGTATGACATAATTTGAAGTTTTATTTAACCAGTAATAATTGAATAAATTAATTTAATAAATTGGATTTAAAGTAAAACATACTTTTACATTGTTACTTTTATTTTTTTAAAACGGAGATCGAAGATCGTTACATTATTTATTATAGTACTACTAACATTATCAAATTTAAATCAATTTATTTAATCAGCGGATTATCTTTGTGTTTTGATTCTTGGAATCTTGGGATTCTTGGGATAATCTGAAACACCTTTACTTATAATGGAAATTTCGCAGAAAACAGTCAAAAATTAAAAATTGACTGTTTTGGTTATCATGTGCCAAGGTATCACGAATTAAAGAGTATATTTGAATTATATCTCCCATTATAGCATTGAAACAAAATAAAAAAAAATAAAAATAAGAAATAAAAATAAGAAATAAAAATATAAAAATAAAAATGCCAAGATTCAATGAACTTGTTATTAAAATTTATTTTTAATAAACAATTTTGTTATTCATTTGCCAAGATCATTTGTAATTTTTAGTTATTTTTAGTTTTTTTATGTCATTTTCTTTAAAGATGTGTTAATAATGTGTTAATGTTTTAATTGTGTCAATGTCTTATTCCCTAAGAATTCTTGGCTTATGATTTGATATAATTGTTCACGTTATACATAATTATACATATATTATACATAGCAATATATTTATTACACATATTAATACATATTATATACATATTATATACATAATTTAAATCAATTTATATAAAGGCCTACCTCTCTAAACTTTTTTTTTTAAAAGTCTTGATATTTTAAAGAATTCTTGAGTTGTTCAACCTCCTTTAACTTTTTTTATTTATTTTGGGATTCTCGAAAAAATCGATCTAAATTTTATAAATTTCATTGAAATTTTATTCACATAAAAAAAAAATGGCCTTAACACCTCCGCCTAGAAGTAGTTGTGAAGAGTTAATTTGTTTATGGGATCATTGTGGTCATAGTTTTGATGACCCAGAATTACTTTATAACCATTTAGCCAATGATCATGTTGGTCGAAAATCTACCGGAAACTTATGTCTTGACTGTCATTGGGATAGATGTGAAACTCAAACCACCAAAAGGGATCATATTACTAGTCACTTGAGAGTTCATGTTCCTTTAAAACCACACATCTGTGAGGTAACTATTCTATTTTTTTATATAAAAAAAATACATGAAAATACATTGGATTACATACGTAATTGAACTAAACGTAATTTTTTTTTGTTGTTATTTATCACAGAGTTGTAAGAAAGCTTTTAAACGTCCTCAAGATTTAAAGAAACATGAAAAAATACATACCGTACAACATCAAAAACAAATAATCGATTCAAGAATTACTAGAAGTAGACAACTTCAACCACCTACTCCACCTCAATATTCTCCCAGAACTTCTTCCTCTCCTTCCCCTCGACAAGTGCCTCTTTCACCTGATAGTAACACATCGGATTTAACGAACATTTCAGGTATTTATATTATATTAATTAATAATAATTATTGATTTATATTAATTATATCAATTATTGATTTTATATTAATTATATTAATTATATTAATTATATTAATTATAATTCTTTATAAATAGCTTATTCTCCGTTTTCTATATCAAGTCAAGATCTTTATAATTATCCTAATCCCGATTACCCGAATTCATTCGATATTGATAATGAGTTTAATGATTTGGACTTTAATAGTTATCCAAATTTGAATAATAATCCTTCTCAATCCGCTGTACCAAATATAAGACATAGTCAAAAACGTAGCGTAGACGTTTTTGATGATTTTTGTCAAGATGTAAAAAGAAAGCGAATTAATCCATTATACAATGAAGGTAATAGGAATTCAAAAAAAAAATATTCATCAATTATTAAAATTCAAAAAAAGAATTTATTATTAATTTTAATTATATTATATTATTTTTAAATTTATAGTTCTTGTTGACAAATTGGAAGATCTTTCTAAAGCTTTTGGTGGTGGAGAGGGTATCGATCAAATAAGTTTAGCTTCATTTAGTACAAAAGAAGATTTTAATGTAATTAGTGATTTCTTGGAACAAACCTTACGTGCAATGAATCCTCTCAATAATAATGAATTCGATATTAATTCTGGAATTAATACCAATAATTCTTATTCTGATCATACGATATTATCTTATCCACCTGATACCTTTACTACTACAACCATTAACACTACCACCCCAACTGATACAGGAAGTTTATATCCATCTTTAAACCTTGATGATGAACTTATTGTTCCAAGTAGTAAAGAATCACCTAATATTAATAATACTACAAATACAACTACTACAACTTGTGATCTTTATAATCCAGTTGTTGGTTCTAATGATGTTGTAGTAGAAAATTTATATCCATCGCATTTATGTGATTTTCCTATAACTACAACGACCGGATTAAATGGTGTAGTTTATAATACAGCATTCCCAAGTCCACCTGAAGAAGAAAAATATGATTGGATTCCAAATGAAATTTCAAATGTTTGTGATCCAATTTATCCTTCTACGACAGCGATATCAACAGTTCCCACCACAACGACAGGTGCGACAACAGTTAATGATTCACATCAAGTACAATTATCGGCTGCCGCTACATTCACTACCACACAACAACAACAATTTTCTCCAATACAACAACAACAATATTCTCCACGAATACCTGATGGAGATTTTAGAATATTACAACAAATTCCTCAAATTCCTACTTATGTTGGTCCCGTGACTCCACTTCCAACTAATGCACATAATTCGGTTCGACAACATAGTTCTTCTTCTAAGGATAATAATAACAAAGAGAATTCTCTATTCGAAAAGAAAGAAGAGAATAAACTAACGAAGGATAGGGATATTGTAGATGAATTGACTAAAGGTATTTCTAACATAGACATAAGTGACAAGAAGAAGGCTGACAACAACAATAATGATAATGACAAGAAGAAGAATCTAAATCTCAAGAATAATTTATATAACGAAGCTTTAAGACAAAAACATCTGGCTCTCATTTATTCTGTACAGCAAAAGATTTCTCAACTTTCTAAACAATTCGAAAAAACATCACCTTTGGAAAGACCCGATGGTGGTGGTGATAATAATAAGATTGATTACGGAAAAGATGTGGTTCGATCCGATACTTTGATAAACGGATCTACTAAAACTAAGAATTTGGTCGTTGTATAATAATAATAATAATAATAATAATAATAATAATTGTTGAATTATGAATAATTATTATTTATTATTTCATTTTTATTATTATTATTATCATCATTATCATCATCATCATCATCATCATCATGTCGCCATCATCATCATCATGATTATTATTATATATATTTTTTCTTCTTTCTTCTGTTGATTATTTAGATAGAAATCAAATTTCAAACCTTTTAAATATAAACTTCTTTTTTTTTCTTTTCTTTTATCCTTTGTTTTTTTTTTACTTGTGTTTGATATATATATATATATATTGTGCGTTTTATTGCTTTTTTTTCCAATTGAGAATAATAAATGCATACATTTATATTTATATTTTAGTTTTTTTTTTATATATTAGAGTTTATATATTTTTAGTATTCTTGATGATGTAAATGATTTATATATATATATATATGTATATATATACTATATTTCATCATTTGTATAAAACGATAAAAAGATAATAAAAAAAAAAAAGCGTAAAAAATCATGTGAATCATTGTTTTTTATATATAATTTACAACCTGATTTATTTATTATAATTATCACATTATTATTATGTATTATTATTATTGGTTATTATTATTAGATTATTATTATATATTTATTATTATATATAGTATTATTATATATACATTATTATGTAAGTATATTACTACTACAACTTTATTTTATTTTATCAGTAATCGCGCTCATCCTCCTCCTCCGCCNGTGGTTCGATCCGATACTTTGATAAACGGATCTACTAAAACTAAGAATTTGGTCGTTGTATAATAATAATAATAATAATAATAATAATAATAATAATTGTTGAATTATGAATAATTATTATTTATTATTTCATTTTTATTATTATTATTATCATCATTATCATCATCATCATCATCATCATCATGTCGCCATCATCATCATCATGATTATTATTATATATATTTTTTCTTCTTTCTTCTGTTGATTATTTAGATAGAAATCAAATTTCAAACCTTTTAAATATAAACTTCTTTTTTTTTCTTTTCTTTTATCCTTTGTTTTTTTTTTACTTGTGTTTGATATATATATATATATATTGTGCGTTTTATTGCTTTTTTTTCCAATTGAGAATAATAAATGCATACATTTATATTTATATTTTAGTTTTTTTTTTATATATTAGAGTTTATATATTTTTAGTATTCTTGATGATGTAAATGATTTATATATATATATATATGTATATATATACTATATTTCATCATTTGTATAAAACGATAAAAAGATAATAAAAAAAAAAAAGCGTAAAAAATCATGTGAATCATTGTTTTTTATATATAATTTACAACCTGATTTATTTATTATAATTATCACATTATTATTATGTATTATTATTATTGGTTATTATTATTAGATTATTATTATATATTTATTATTATATATAGTATTATTATATATACATTATTATGTAAGTATATTACTACTACAACTTTATTTTATTTTATCAGTAATCGCGCTCATCCTCCTCCTCCGCCACTACCTCTTCTATTTCTTCCTCTTCTTCTTCTTCTTCATCACCTTCTCTTGTCACAGCTGTAGCTCGCTTATTTTTTCTTCTAGAAGATCCACCTTTGGATTTATTATTATTATCTTCACCGATCACATTAGATTCCTTCCAAGCAATTTTACAAGATGGACAAACTTTTTCAGTCTGTGAAGCAAAATAATTACGTGAACAATGATGATGAAAACGCGATTTACATTGTTGCACATCACAACGTTGACCCTGTTGTTGTTAGTATAAGATTATATATACATATTAAAGTATGTTATTATATTATGATGTATAAGAGTGATAAAAAAAAAAAGATATTCAAAGATGTTCAAAGATATTCGAAAAAAATCCCATACCTTAGTTATAATATCGTAACACAATGTACATTCAATAAGATTATCTTCATATGTTTCTTTTAGATAAACTTGTAATTCAAGTATTGCTCTTTGACTCAAAGAATATTTTCCATTCCTGGAACATATCAAAATGAAATTTGAAAATGAATTTGAATTTGATGATCAATAACAATATTTCAAATGATTAATTGATTTATATATGTGTATAAGAACTCACTTTGATAAAATCAACCATTTATCTTCAACAAATTTTTGTAATAAAGATTCTGCTGCACTTTTGGTTATACTAGTTTTGAGTTTAGAAGCTTCTCTTAGCGCTGTGATTGATGAAACCGAAAATTCTTCATAATCTGCGGTGACAATGAGTTCAATCTTGATTATTTGTATAATTTATGAATCATTTATTATTATTATTATTAATTAATTAATTAATTATTATTAATTATCGAACTTACCAAATGTTTAAAATATGAAATCTCAACAGCTGTATATTCTGTAACCAATTTCGAAATTTCATCACCATTAGTGTTAACCTATATTATAAAGGGGGTGAAGTAATAATAATTAATAATTAATAATTAATAATTAATAATAATAATAATTAATAATTATAATAATAATAATAATAATAATAAAAGGTGATTTGTTCAAAAAAATTCGATTATTCTTTTATAAAAAAAACCCGATCCACTCACTAAAGCCCAAACGGGTGTACCGTCAGTTTCATCGTGACTTTTTCTAATTTCCATGTCAATTGTGTTAAGTTTTTGGTTAATTGAAGCAATAAACTCTTGAAATGTTTCGGTAGGCCTTCGTACTTCATTTTCATATAAATATGTACATTTTTTTTAATTTATTTTTAAACACCAAGTAAAAGTAAAAGAATTAATCCATTTTAATGTTCTCCGGAATAAAAATAAAAATAAAAATTACCATTATTAGCCAAATATGCCTTTTTATACATTTCTATAGCTTTCGTTTCTGTAAAGAAACGTTCAGACATGGAAGCTTGTAAAAAGAGACGATGGGCATTTGCATACGAGGAAGTCATGATTTATTTAAGTCCTATTTTTATGAAGAAACGACGGTTACTCGAACGCGAACTATTTCACGTATAAAAAAACCTTAAACCATGTGAGTATCATGTGATCAACAAGCAATTCAAAAATAATAATAATAATAATAATAATAATAATAATAATAATAATAATAATTTGTATTGTTTTTTAAAATATTTTTTTAATTTGATTTTTTTTTTATATGATCTCTTTTTTCTAACGAGAAGAAAACATCAAAATGAAAGTAGTAGTAACATATGAAGAAATGGATTAAAAGAGGAGCAAAGAAGAAGAAAATCAAACGTTAATAAAGGTGTTTTTTAGGTGACGAAAAATAAAGTATAAAAAAAAAGGGAGAAATTATTACGGATTTTGGATGTAAATATTCACATATGAAGAGAAGATGGTAGACGAGGGGAAGACAAAAATACATACATATATCATATATAAGCGAAAATAAATGAATACTATTTACCTTTTTTAGGAGATAAAGGAAGAAGAAGAAGAAGAGGGTTAGGTTATGATATAAAAAAAATTTTTTGTTTGGAGTTTTTTTTTTTTTTTTTCCTCCTATATATATATAAAAAATAATAAAGTCCAATGTTCAAAAAGAAAGAAATGCGAAACCATATGTGGACGTTGTTCTAGTAATATATACATAAGTAACACACCCATACATAAACCACGTACACACACACCATATATACATATACGTATATAAAATATATATATATTTATATTTATATATACATATATGTATATATAAAGCGCGCTTCTTTCTCTGTTTTTCCCCACGATTGTCTAAAAAAATATTTAGAAATACATCCACCGACCAGTTCGTATGCTGGTACTAAATTTTTTTGAACGTAAGGTGTTCGTAATCTAAGAATCGGAATCNCATGTGAGTATCATGTGATCAACAAGCAATTCAAAAATAATAATAATAATAATAATAATAATAATAATTTGTATTGTTTTTTAAAATATTTTTTTAATTTGATTTTTTTTTTATATGATCTCTTTTTTCTAACGAGAAGAAAACATCAAAATGAAAGTAGTAGTAACATATGAAGAAATGGATTAAAAGAGGAGCAAAGAAGAAGAAAATCAAACGTTAATAAAGGTGTTTTTTAGGTGACGAAAAATAAAGTATAAAAAAAAAGGGAGAAATTATTACGGATTTTGGATGTAAATATTCACATATGAAGAGAAGATGGTAGACGAGGGGAAGACAAAAATACATACATATATCATATATAAGCGAAAATAAATGAATACTATTTACCTTTTTTAGGAGATAAAGGAAGAAGAAGAAGAAGAGGGTTAGGTTATGATATAAAAAAAATTTTTTGTTTGGAGTTTTTTTTTTTTTTTTTCCTCCTATATATATATAAAAAATAATAAAGTCCAATGTTCAAAAAGAAAGAAATGCGAAACCATATGTGGACGTTGTTCTAGTAATATATACATAAGTAACACACCCATACATAAACCACGTACACACACACCATATATACATATACGTATATAAAATATATATATATTTATATTTATATATACATATATGTATATATAAAGCGCGCTTCTTTCTCTGTTTTTCCCCACGATTGTCTAAAAAAATATTTAGAAATACATCCACCGACCAGTTCGTATGCTGGTACTAAATTTTTTTGAACGTAAGGTGTTCGTAATCTAAGAATCGGAATCACCCCCATTGGTCGCATTCAAACGACGTTCTTTTTCACTCTCTAGTTGATTGTATAATAAAAATAGAGCTTTTTCGTTGGCCTCGGGGGTACCTTGAATTGTGAACATTCGTTCTCCGGTTTCGTCATGTGGAGTTTTGGCAATGCTAATACGAGAACCAGAGAGTCTACGGATTTCAGAAATTTTTGATCCCCCCTTGCCAATGATACAACCAACCATGTCTGCGGGGATGGAAATATTTTGAGTTCGAATGCTGGAGGAATCATAATTATTATTATTGTTGTTGTTATTGTTGTTATTATTGTTGTTATTACTATTCGATTGACGACGGTTATTATTATGGTAATCATTGTTACCATTACTGTTACTACTCGAGTTATTACGAGAAGGACGAGTAGTAAAATCAGTTCCATTACCAGTACGAGTAGTATAATCGTTACGTCGTGAAGTTGAGTAACTTGAGGTAACGCGAATAGCAGGATTATATAGAACGGTTCCAATACTACGTTCATTATCTTCAATTAAACATTTGCCGATTTCCCATACGGCAACACGAATCGACTCGACAGAGCCTTGAACTTCTACAACTCTTTCAGTACTTTGAGGAAGCATCTCTTTTGATGCGACCATCCTAGCACCAGAAACATCTTGGATATGTTTAATTTTAAGCCCTTGACGACCGATTATTGTTCCCATTAAATTGTGGGAAATGAGCAAACGAATTGAGGTGAATGCATTGGGTGGAGGTGTGATAGGAGTAGAATTTGGACTCGCATTCACAGGATTCTCGAGAAGTGTCTGAGCAATTAAAGAATATGCCTGTAAATGAAATAAAATTTGAAAATAAATTTCATATTTAGATTAAAAAATATATAGATATGTACATATATATATATAAAAATAAACATTACAAAAAAAAAAAGACAACTTAATAGTAAAAGATAATCTAGGAATTTTAATTCTATAATTCAAAACTCAATATTAATTATGAAAAAGGAATTAGATCATACCTTAGAAACTCCCTCGAGAGTACCTGCAACAGATAATACTCTATCTTGAACACCTTGAACAACTTTAGTTACTCCAGCTTTGACGCTAGTAGTTTCCCTAAGTTCGGCGACATTTTTGCCGGCTTTCCCGATGATAACTCCAGCTTCTTTGGTAGTCACCAACGCCCTAAGAGTAAGTGGTGATCCAGATATATCAATAGATTCTTCTGCGGTTGTTTCTTCTTTACTTTCTTCTTCCACTGAAGTCTCTGTGGAACCACCTTGATCGGTGGATTGATGGAAGGGTGTGTTACGGTCAAAAAGCGAATGTGAATTGGTGGAAGAATTCGTGGCAGAGGAACAGGCTGAGGTAACACCATTAGTTGTCGTAGGTGCAACCGTTGGGGCAGCGGCAGTAATTCCATTCAAATCGACATGTTCTGGAATGCCACGGCTTGCGAGATCAGTAGCCATTTTAATAATCTAGTAGGAGTTACTTTTTCGTTGGTGAACTTTGAAGTATTTAAAGTAGTATAAGTATTTATTAACTGAAGTATAAACATTTCGTTTGATAAAAGAGTATGCTTTAAACGACATACCTTTTTCAATCTGAAATTTTACAAGCTTTAATAGAAGTCGTTAGCAGCAAGGAAGGCTGGCAAAATAAATTTATATATATATATATATATATATAAAATATATATATATTATTTTTATTGATTAATAATAAAAAATTTTCTGTGGTTTTCGTAAGTTTATCAAAGGATAAACCCGAATTAGGAACGAATGTGTTCCGATGTTAGGTTGGGTCAAATAACAGAAAAGGAGTCGAAAATTATTGGAAAGATCGGGGTTAAGTGTATTTTTTTATTTTTTTATTATTATTATTATTATAGGTAATAGAGGAAGAACGAAAAAAATGAAAAAAAAAAGGATTAATAAACGGATATGTTGAAAGGCGGGTAAGTTTTTTTTTTTTGTCCCAAATGCTCGTTAAATTTGTTTTTTTTCTTTTGAGGAATGGATGTGTTCCTTGTGTTGCGAACTGATTCTGATGACGTGAACACTGTAACCCTGTGGATCCTGCTTGTTGAACAAAGAAGTATCCATCAAATTGGGCCATTCTCGATCCAAAAAGGAACCTTTTAATTAACAATGCACTAAACTGCGGAAAGGTATTTCTATTTCAGAAGTTTGACCAATTGAAACAATATATGTGATANATGCTTTAAACGACATACCTTTTTCAATCTGAAATTTTACAAGCTTTAATAGAAGTCGTTAGCAGCAAGGAAGGCTGGCAAAATAAATTTATATATATATATATATATATATAAAATATATATATATTATTTTTATTGATTAATAATAAAAAATTTTCTGTGGTTTTCGTAAGTTTATCAAAGGATAAACCCGAATTAGGAACGAATGTGTTCCGATGTTAGGTTGGGTCAAATAACAGAAAAGGAGTCGAAAATTATTGGAAAGATCGGGGTTAAGTGTATTTTTTTATTTTTTTATTATTATTATTATTATAGGTAATAGAGGAAGAACGAAAAAAATGAAAAAAAAAAGGATTAATAAACGGATATGTTGAAAGGCGGGTAAGTTTTTTTTTTTTGTCCCAAATGCTCGTTAAATTTGTTTTTTTTCTTTTGAGGAATGGATGTGTTCCTTGTGTTGCGAACTGATTCTGATGACGTGAACACTGTAACCCTGTGGATCCTGCTTGTTGAACAAAGAAGTATCCATCAAATTGGGCCATTCTCGATCCAAAAAGGAACCTTTTAATTAACAATGCACTAAACTGCGGAAAGGTATTTCTATTTCAGAAGTTTGACCAATTGAAACAATATATGTGATAAGGTCACCCAACATCTTTTTTTTAATCTCATGACCTTAAGATAACCTTCTCTAGAAAAAAAAATAACCTAAGTTAACTTCTCTAAATAAACTTCTTCTCTATATAACCTTTTCTGGTTGGATAATCTTCTCTAGATAACCTTCTATGGATAACTCTCTCTCTATAGATGGAATTATATTCTTTAGATAATGTTTTCTATATATGGTCTTTATTAAATCCCTTTTGCATTAAACTTATCTGGATTCTTTATTAGCTAAGAATAATTATTAAAGTTAAAAAAAGTAAAACAAAAAAAATTAAAAAAAAATTGAAAGTAAAAAAAAGTAAAAACGTTACTTAATCACGTGCTAAATGGTGGTTTTTTCGATTCACCCCCAATTATGATTGGAAATAATTTTAGGGTTGATCAAAAAAAGAATTATATACTTTTGCGCCACTATCCGTTACATTCGCCACATCCACACATCCAAAATCACACAATTAACGAATTCTTTAATGGTAGTTAAAAATCTTGGGTTCGTTACACTACTTTAGATGATCTGAGAATGCAGACCTATTTGTTACAAAAAGTTAAAGAAAAACCTTGACATAATGTTAAATTTAAGAACGTTACAAAGTGTGTCATAACATTACGTTCATAATTTACACATTTACACACGTGTAAAGATACTTGCCGAAATTAATGTATTGCAACCATTCCCCCCTTAATTGCAATAATTGTCAATAATTTCAAATAATATATTTTTACACTTAAGTTTCATAACTATTTTATATTTTTAATTCGAATCGATTTTACGAAACGTAAAGTGATTTTATACGGTTGGATTTCCAATAGCTCTCGTTTCAGGTTTCACAATGATAGTCGAATCATCTTTCTAGCTTTGATATTCGTCTAGTTATTAAAATATCACTCTTGTCTCGATTTTGTGAAACGTAGAGCGATTTTCCACTAGGATATTTCTAATAGTTCGTTTGAATCATTATTTTTAGTTTCGATATTAATCGCGTTATTCCCCCCCCCCCACCGAAATAATACAACTTGAAGATTTATAGTCAGAATTAAGGATTACAGCCGGAATTACTGATTGCAACCCCCATGAAAAATATTGCATCAGGTAATTTTTTTTTAATAAGCCGAAACAGGAAAGACATTATGTCTAAAAATCTATAAAAACAAATCTTATATAGGAAAATTTCATCCAATTAGGGATCATAACCTATGACCCTCTGGCGTTGTGATGTGATACTTTAATGATTTTCGTAAATTGAGAAGTATTTATCAGCTTCATTATAAAGTTTTTTTTGCATTGTATTATCTTTTTTTTTCCTTAACCAAACAACCGGAAACCAAAAAAAAACATAAATAAAGACAAATGTCAAATAACTCACGTCAAAACGGTTCAGAATCCGCCGCTCGTGCTGGTGGTGAAAACGGTATTACACCATCGGCAAATTTAAAGCCTGTCCAAGTTAAACTAGTACTTTTGGGTAAATATCTCAAACTTTTTGACCTTTTTAAATTTTCCATCTTTTTATTTTCGCTTTTTACAAGAATAGTCAACCTGAAGTTCATTTATTAAGAGAACCTTATTTTTCTTCCACTTTTTATTAGGTGAAGCCGCAGTTGGAAAATCTAGTCTGGTATTCAGGTTTGTCAATAATGAATTTCAAGAAAACAAGGAACCTACTATTGGTGGTATGTAATTTCTTCGATCGGTACCTCATTTCTATTTTTAATGAAATGGTTTTTGACAACAATTTGCTTTAATATTCACGTGATGTTATACTATTTACATTAGCTGCGTTTTTAACGCAGAAGTGTCGCTTGGAAGATAAAGTAATTAAATTCGAAATTTGGGATACAGCTGGTCAAGAACGATTCCATTCTCTAGCTCCAATGTATTATCGTAATGCTCAGGCTGCAGTAGTTGTTTATGATGTTACAAAGGCGGTAATTACTTTCATTTTAAATTAAATTTAATTTTATTTATTTAAAAATTATTCATAATAATTATTTCTTTATTTCTTTATTTATTGATTTATTGATTTATTTATTGATTTAAAATTATTCATAATTTATTAATTCTTTCAAATTTATTTATAATTAAATATATGACTAGGCCTCACTCGACAAAGCCAAATCTTGGGTTAAGGAATTGCAACGTCAAGCGAACCCAAACATTGTTATTGCTCTTGCAGGAAATAAAATAGATCTTGTACAACCCAATGAAGAAGGGGAGGATGATTCCGAATCTGGGCGACAAGTCCCAACTGAAGAAGCTAAAGCCTATGCTCTTGAAGCCGGCTTGTTATTTTTTGAAACTAGTGCAAAGAAAGGTGATGGTGTACGAGATGTATTCACGGAAATTGGTAAATAATATTTTTAATTCACAATGAATATAATTGAATGTGGATTTAAAAATTTTAATTTTAATTTAACTTTAATTTTATTTTAATTTAATTTTAATTTAATTTCAATTTAATTGTATTTCTTTTTTTGTAGCCAAAAAGATTCCTCTTGAGCATATTATCAGTCGTCCCCGTCAAGTAAATAGCAATAGCAACCAAATAAACGTAATCCAACCACCAGGAGCTAATAGAAGTAATGGGGGTGGCCCTTCAAGAGATTGTGCTTGTTAAGTTCCTGATTTTTGTGTAATTTTCAGATTCTCTCACTTTTTTTTTTAATATATAGTATGTTATATATATAAGGTTTATTATGATTTCATACATTTTTTTTTCTTCTTTTGTTTTAGTAGTATATATAGTATTCATTGTTTCTTTTCATTCATTGATTATAAAGATTACAAAGAGAACAATTACAAAGGGAATAATATATATGTATATATATATATATATATATATATATATATTATTC